>BRZM01000038.1:1079072-1436131 GCA_033238685.1 Lates japonicus | reverse complement strand
TGTGCCATTCTGTTATTTACCCAGTGGAACTCTGTGTTAGTGAAGTTAGTTATAGTCTAGCTAATTATATACAGGACATGTCAGTTGGTACCCAAAATTCACTTCCTTGAGAAATGCTAATGGTGAGGCACTACACATAATAAATACAGGCAGCCAAATTGTTTCTATTGGTAATTTTGACCATGGCCACAAAATAAATAAACAGACAAAATACACTGTCTATTTTAAAACTGAGTAAGAGTATGGAATTCCTTTAAGAAACAGCCATAGAGAATTACAAGATAATGGTAAAATGATTAAATACAATCTAACTGCAACAAAAGGTAAAGTCAGAAATTGATCATAATCTAATGGTATCTATAGAAAGTCAAAACATTAGCCATCATTAGCTACCCCATTTAGCTACTGGTCCACGTTTAAGTGGCCTAGACTGTCACAGCGAAACCCTGAATGGCTTACTGAGCCTTTATGTGACTTACTGCTTATGAAACGTAACTTATGAAAGAGTAAGGAATATATGTCTTCTTTCAAACTTACCTTCAGTTTGACTTCAGTAGTAGTCTCCCATAAGCTCTGAGAGAGAGAAAGAGAAACGCCCAACAGCAACTCTGTGGGCGGGTGCAGCGCGCTTGTCCGCAGCCGTGCTAAAAGAGAGAAAAGAAACCCTTCCGACAAGAACTGTTAGTGGCCAATAAACATCTAACAGCAGGCTTGTGAGGAATATTCCACGCAGCTACAGCTAAGGTCTTCTAGGAGGATGTTGAGACTCTAAGATATAGCTCTAACAGCAACTAACCTGGGAATATTAAAGGAATGTGCCCTGTGGTGATTTTCTGGGCTGACTCGTGGGAGTCCTGATCCTGTGACTAGTGCCGCAAATGAGGCCTGGACATGGTCGCGTGGGGGTGAGGCAGGCCAGGCAACAGCAGGGTGGGGGGGGTGAAGTGTGTTGAGAGACAAACTATTTGCAGTGTGAGGCAGCAGGGAGTGATCTGGCTTGAAGCCAATGCGGAGCCAAGTAGAGGAGATGCACTTTATTCTGAGGAGGAGGACAGAGGTGAGAGAGGGGGGAGAGAGAGAGAGAGAGAGAGGTGAGCAGAGCACACGTCGCACTCATCAACTGAATCCATCAAAGAAAATAAACTTTAGGGAGTCCGGGTCTGAGCCATGGTAGGCACTGAAGGTGTTTGAGCCCCCTGACATCACTCGCGGGGCAAGAGCGCACCGACGGACGCAGCTACGTCATGGCCCGTGGCGGATCAGGTTAAGTGGGATGGTTCGGCGAGTGCGTCTCACCGTTCGGCAGTGTGGAGGAGGGAGAGAAGGACGCTGCGATCACCCCTGCTGCTGCTGCTGCTGCTGCCGCCGCCGCCTCGCAGCCGCTGCTGCTGAAGGCCGCCGCCGCTGCAGATAGTGTTGAGTTGAATCAAATGAAAACAAAGTGCGGACAGCGGTGACTTGACGCGTGCCATAAACTGAGTTTTGTTTTTTTTTTCAAAGAAATTTTGAGGGGGAGACCCATGCAGAAGTAAAATATGCCTCTTCTGTAGACCTTAATTGCTGCGCTGCTGATCGGAACCGAGTGTTACCGAATGGACCTTTATGCACGGTCGTACAGTGCAGACCGCTTGAAGGACAGAAGCTGAGAAAGGGGAAAAGTTGAACGCGGTAGCGGGGCTTGTAAATGGATAAAAGACTCACCAAAGGTACAGTGGATGTTTCAATAACCTGTGACATACTTGGAGAGAAACAAAGGGGATTAAAGATTTAGCTGAAGGCCTACGTTACATATCAATCGACTACTTTCTAATCAAATTCTAATACTGAGATATGTAAAAATATGTACCTTTATCTTACAAAAACAGATCTAATGAATATGTTTTCTATCTATGTAACTTGCAGCCTCAAACATTCTGTATGAAAACAGTCATAAACTGACAATGATTCTACCCAATTCCCAATGAGACTTAAAAGATTAATTAAAATTATTGGGCACCTATTTGCAGGTTAATTAGATAGTTGGTTCCGTTAAAGATTACAGCTCTACAAAGCGCTACTGCTCCAACATTTTCACCCTGGAGAAAACCTGACTTTTTTCCTTCTCCTTCTTCTTCAGAGGGGCTTACCAATGCACTGCACGGTTTTCAATTCCTCCTTTGAAATAATTCATCTAAATGATCACCATTTCAGTGGGCAGGCTTTGAAGTATACCTCTTTATCGCCTCTTAAATACCCCATCCATTTTGGGAACTTCTAATTGCGTTTCTGTCGCCAAACCAGCCCAATCGGATTGTCCTGCTGCATATCACAGCGTTCATCTGGTGGTGAGAAACTGTGCCCTCGGCTGAAATTAAATAAAAAGAAAAGAACAAAAGTCTTCGGATCACTTCTGCACCTCGATCTGTCCATGTCCACGGTTTATCAGATTTGGTCTTACAAAGCCTGACTTGACATCCTGTTTCTTTTTGTTATTATTCTGACTCAGTGACATTTTATTTATGTAGCTATAATAATCTTGATGCTGGCTGCCTTCTGGGTTAAGTTGGATTCTGCTGCTGTGGCAGCACATTTTATCGCCTCATGTGTGGTTGCTTTTTTCTATTCACCCCACCACAATTTCCCCAAGCTTATTGATTAAATTTAGCTCTTTCCAATTCTAGAAAAGTAGATCACAGATGTGTGTCAAAGGATTGTTTCTCCATCTCAGCCACAAAGAGGCCCAAGACAGGCTCCCATCCTCTAACAAACAACATGGGAATTTGAAGAGGAACGTATATAAATGGATAGTTTTTGATTAACTTTTTTATTTCAGTATTCCTGTTCTTTCCTGCAGAACATAGTCTGCCATGGTTGCCAGTCACTACACATCAGAGATGTATCTGCACAATAAGACTTTTATTTATTTTGGAATTATTTGGCTCACTGGCTGCTCCTGGGTCTCAATAAAACCCTGCAGGACACGCTCATGGCCATTCCCAGGTTTAACATTGGAACCCATTTGGTCCAAAGATTGTGTCATCCATCACCTGGGAGGAGCTTGTTGTTGAAAGCTACCGGCGACAACCAGTATCTTCTAAATCATGGGGTGGGGGGTGAAACGCTCAAGGGCTGGCAAACTTGGAATATGGACCTAGGGTTCTACTGTAATCCAGTGGCCTTGTGCTTTACTACAAGCCTCCATTCCGGAAAATGGCCTGTATCGACTACTTCATCGCAGGAGGGAACTAAATTATTTTCCAATCCCATTTCATTTGACAGCTTGTGTATGTCACTCAGGAGGAGCCGATATGCAGGGTCTCTATTCCTCACTGCCTCTCCATTGCTCTCTACAGTCCCACTCTTCACAGCTTTAAATCTTGAGTTTGATGATGGTGTACAGGCCTAATGTGAATAACAACTCTCCTTGAGCCAATGGTGAAAACAATTGGCTTTATTTACTGTAAACACCTGTGTGTTTGCTCGTGTACCTCTGCCCACAAAAACAGTCCTAACTTGTTTTCCACTCCCTTTTTAACCCAGGAAATATCTTGTGCATCCAAGGTTACAGGTCATGAAGAGCTGATGTCTTATTAGCCTTTTCTCTTTTGTATGTTTTCCATTAAGTGGCAATGATATTGCTCAGAACCTCTGTGAATCCGTGAGTGTGTGTCCTTGCAGTGGTCTATTCCTCCTTGATAGAGCGGAAGGAATAAAAGTTTCTTATGTCTGGAAACCGGATGCACAGAGTTGTTCTGAATATTTACTGGGATGGTTTGACTTTTTTTTTTTTTTTACATACAGTGCATAATTTGACATCAGCAGTGAACGATATGTTTTGTGACTCCTGTCTCGCCCGGGAGAGAAGGAAAGAGTGAGAGAGGGTATGGGAAGGACAGTTATGTGTAAAGGTATGTTTGTATGTCAAATAAAGAGACGGAAAAGTGGGAAAAAGAGGCCCTTTTTTCCAAGAATATACACCCTGAAAATACTAATCTAGCATTTCTTTGTTTTCCCACAGGTCTCTGATCCAAATGTCACCCCTGACTGCCGGGACCCGCAGGTGACGGATAGCGAGTGAGCCTGTGGGTGGCTCTGTACCGCGTGGCTCAAATTGGCCCTGGCTGAGCCTGCATGGAGCAACGATAAGAGTCCCATATGGTCTGATGTCCTGCGCTGGATGAGTCAGCCGAGGACTGGGCCACCACCACGAGACTACTGCTCTTCTGTTGAGGACTAGTATTTACAGGATTACTCCCACGGTTTCCTGCTCTTTCCCCAGCTAACTGCACTGGCTACTTAACCTCCTAGGTGGTCTCTTTTCGAGTCTAGTTTTTGTGATATATAATGGCCTGATCTTCATTTGCTTTGTTTTTCCCTCCCAGTTCTTTTTAATATTGTTGGTTTTTATTTTCCCTGTTGCTTTCTTTCCACTATGGGTTTTTGGCTGGACCCTGAACAAAGATTTGGCTTCATTCTTGCAGTTTTGGGTTGACTGTCATCCGGTGCCTCCAAAAATGCAGTTCAGCCCAGGTGCCTCCTGCCCGAAGAGGCTGCCAGGACAAATTGTTTGTAAAATTGCAATGAACGAGCCTGACATCAGTGCCTCTGGGGATACAGGAGGGCTAAGGTCCCTACCTGCATACAACCAGATCAACAGTGCTGGCTTCCTGTGGAACTGCACAATCTGGCCTCTGTGGAGACTGTATATCTATATACAACCAGCTGGACGCAGTTCCCGTCAATCTGCCCAAAACACAGGGTCTTGCATCTCCAGGAGAACAAACATCCAAACAATCTCCAGGCAGCTCTGGTCTAGCTGACTCCAATTAGAGGTGAGCTGCACCTTTGATGATAATTCCATCTCCGCGGGGGTGGAAGAAGGGCCTTTAGGAGGCAGTAAGCCTCCCAAACTCCTCTTCCTCACCAAGAACCACTTAAGAAGGCTCCCATTGGCCTTCCTGAGGACCTGAAGGAACCGCGGACGAAACCGTGATTGCTATAATTGCAGAGGAGGCCTTTCAGAATGTGACACGCCTGCAGTGCCTCCTGCTGGATCGAACCTGCTGACGGATGAGGGCATTGCACCAGGTACCTCCCAGGACCTGGCCAACCTCCGTGAGCTGGCCCTGGCCCGCACCACTCACCTTCCTCCTCTCCACCCAGCCAGTCACTGGTCAAACTCAGCCTGCAGGAGAAACCAGATTCGACTAGATCCCGTGGCGCCTTCGCTGATGCTCTAAACAGGCTGAAAACTGATATTTCAGCAACCAGCTTGTGACTCCCACACAGGGGTGTGGTTTACGGCCTGTCGAGCCTAAGGCACCCCAGCAGCGTACAATCCTGGCGCTATGACTGTGCAGTGAAATGGGTGGTGGTGGTGGTCAAGCCTCGCCTCCCTCCATCAACGCCCGAGGGCTTGTTTGCCTGAGTCCGACAAGGTGCGGCATGGTAACCAGAGAGCTCACGCTGATATTATCGAGGCCCAGTTGATACTGATCAGCCATCCTGGCCCACCCTCCGCCTACACCCTCCCACCCACCACCACCCCTGTCACCATGATCCCACCGTCATCACCACATCCATCCTGTACCACTGGACCACCACCTCCCTTACCCTCAGTCCACCCTCCCGGCCGCTGCCCTGCACGAGGACCCTTCAGATCTCCTTCAACGTGGCCAACTCCACCAACATTGAGGTGAGCTGGGATTCCTATTTCACTGTCGCGGCCTCTACAAGGTCACTTGGGGTGAAAAGGGGCCAAACCCAGATAAACAAGGAATGTGGAGCGGACGGTGAGCGGGGGCCGGGCGGCCATCAGCCTCTACCCAACCTGGAGCCCCGGTCTGTATCGGATCTATGCGTATGTGTTAGACAATTCTTAACTCAGAGCAGGCCTGGAGAGGATACTATATATGCCCCGAGGCCAGGACCAAGCCTGCCTTTGTCTACTAAGCCTCCTGGTAGGGACCAAGCCCCACAGGAGAGCATCAACTCCACACCGTTAATGGCTGGGATCATAGGTGGGCAGTTTCATTATCCTGGTAACACTGCTCAGCCTGTTCTGGGTTGGCATATGCACAGGAAGAGCTAACATTGGATCAAGTGGAAATACAACTGCTGCAGGAGAAAAAGACGATTGCCACTGCGAGGCTGAACTAAGAAAGATAACTCCATTCTGGAGATGACTGAGACCAGTTTCCAGATAGTGGCGCTTGAATGTCGAGCAGCTGCTTAAGTGGGAGATTGTGATTCAGCCCATCTACACACCCATCTGGGGCATTGGATTTTAGAGACTGTCACCGTAATAACAGTATAGCCTACTGCAAGAGCAGCAACGTGCCCAGTACAGAGTCCCACACACGTGATGCACAATAACGCATAAGCAGCATCTGCTCAATGCATAGCAAGCAATTCACACACACACACACACACACACACCTGACATACTAAACAATACATGCATAAATACACACGCATACACTGGCTAGTAGACAACAAAAACATAAATTCTAGTGAAATATAACTGTACTATATATATTTCAAGTTCTGTCTACAATGTAATTTATACTGTGGATATACGGGACTTTCATATCTTTTATTTTAGAAAAAGAGATAAAGTGTTTTTTTATAATCAGCAGGGTTTTGGTGTTGTTTTAATGGTCAGTACTGTAGGCGAACATGGACGGTGGCAATCACGGCACCCTGTGTAGTTTGATGAACGCTGTCAGCCTTGGAAACGGTGGGTGGGGTAATGCTTTAGAGTGGCTGGGATCCTTTACAACTACAGAAGCAAAATATGGCCTGCGCTTTTGACACACCAAGTAACACTCCCCAGTACAACAGAACAGTGGTAGACAATACAGCACAGGGGAACATTGCTGATTAGAGCGCTGTGGAAATAAAGCACTGGTTCATTGGTGGCACGCCGTTAAAAAAAAAAAGATTGAAGCAGCCACAATGGAAGCAAGGCAGGAAATGAGCAGAGGTGGTGGATCATATGTAAGGGAGCGGCTGCTTGTAGGGAGAATGTCATTGTGCTGTTGGAAAGCCTGGATTCTAGACTTCTAAAGTGCCTTAACACTAAAAGCATCTTTTGTTCTCTTTGGTTTACAGGAACAAAGGTGGGTTTAGTCGAGACGCGGAAAATTTCTGAAAGGGGACGGTCATTTTCAGCACGCTTGTTTTTGTAGTGAGGAGGTGCAATTATTAACATGAGCTAAAAAGTAACAAAGGATTATTGTCCTATTGAGGCGAGATACGCTGAGACACAGGATCCTTTTGGAAGAAATTCTGATTTGTTCCGGCTTCCTTCTTTTTTGCTTCTTTGCTGCTGCTTTCTTGTGGCAAGCGAGTTTCACAAGAGGGCAGTTTCCTCATGGCCATGTGGGACAGAGGAACACAGAACAGAGAGATCACTTTACTTCCACCATTCCCCTGGAGTCAATTACCCAGACAACATTACTCATGCCCAAACAGCATTGTTTAGAGTATTATTGCTCATCGAGCTTGGCCAATGATGTGGAATCATTTAAAACTAACGGTGTTTTCTGTGTTTGGTGGCTAGATGATAAGTGACCACCCCTGTGGTCTATAATGGGGGGAGGCCTCTGTTCCTCTGTGTGTGTGTGTGGAGAGCATGATGAATTTTTAGTAGACACACGCATAATGCTAATTATACACCCACTTATTTCACCCTTGTCCCAGCATTCATTAGGCATTTTGATAAATTAGGAAATTACAACAATAAGATCGCACTCCGCCCATGATCCTCTCAATGCGCAGTTGTGACTGAGCAGCTCATCTCACATCTCATCACTTTCTATCCTTTTAGTCTGTGTTTATGAGGCTGTTCATTTTGTTTTATGGTTTGCACACCTGAACAATGCACCTGCTCACCTCTCAATATTAGTTTCTGCAGTGATGATTCGTACCCCGGTCCCCTTTGCTTTCTGCGTCCTTCCGTCCCTGTCTGTCTCGCTGTCTCCCTGTCTGTCTCTACACCTCTGATGCCTGCATGGGCTCAATTAAAACACTTTCCCTGCCCTGCAGCTCACGGGCTGTGGTGGCTGCCCTTTGCATGTGAGGTGCCAGTGAGAGGTCTTCATTATGCAATTTTAAGACTTTATTTGATTTGACATCATTTTATTTTGAGGGGCTAAGCGAAAGAGTTCTACCCACCGACCACCCCTCTACTCCCTCCCTTCCCTTCCCCTCCCTCATAATCCTCCACCAAAAAGGGAGAAAAATATGTAGACCTAATTTTCACTTGGCTGCACTGGAGCTCACACTGGGAGAGTGTGTGCATTAACTCTTTGTGAGGCAGATTCGGTTGCTTGAACACACACAGTAGAGTATTCAACACGAACTAGGGGCAGTAAATTAACAGTTAAATGATTTTATGGCTTGTTCTTGAGTTATCGCTTAGTGTGGAGATTATCTCTGAGAGATAATTGGAGTATCTCAAAAGTAACTGCACTTACTCTAATTCCAGCAATAGCTCAGATCACAATCCTATGGACTTTAATTTGAGATGATGCACAGACGTCCGCAGCCCCTTTGTTTAAAAGATGATGAGCCAACATTCTGAACTTTAAAAAACACAGTAAATTAATATTGTCATATTATGTCTTGTTTCCATATTTTTAAACCTTTTGTTTGGGTTTTATTTCTATAACAATCTCTTAAGGCAAATGGCAGTATCTTAAAAACACAAAGCTGTTATCGAGAAAACATTTAAAGCAATAGTTAGACATTTTCTGAAATGCTTTTATTCACTTTTTGCTGTGACTTAGATGAGAAAATTGATGCCACTCTCATGTCTGTATGCTAAATATGAAGCTACCACTAGCAGCCTGTTAGCTTAGCATAGCATAAAGACTGGAAATTGAAGGAAATAGCAAGCCAAGCTCTTTCCAAAAGTTAGAAAAATTAGCTGTAAAACCAAAATGTGTCAGTTTAACACTTTGGCTTTTGTACGGAGGAAACAAACAGGATACATTGAGTTAATTTGTGAGCTTTAAAAATGCCAGTAGGTGGATTTTGTTGCCTTTGGACAGAGCCATGCTGGCTAAACTGGCTGTCTCCTGGCAGCTTCATAGTTAAATCTTTTCATAAGTCTTGGCAAAAAGTGAATACGCCTTTTGTCGAACTGTTACTTTAAGTGTAAAAAATTGATTTGCATTTCTACAAAATGAATGATTGTAATGATTTCATTCCCCTGGCAGATATTAGGTTTTAAGACGAGATACTTAAATACATGACTTGTTTAGATGATTTTTTTTTAATGTTGGGTTTATTGTTACTGAGCTCTTCTGTGGTTATCAAAGCATCTCCACTTTTTATTTTACTCTTTTTCTACTAATATCCACATATCAGCACACCCAATACACTGACATACCAGGTTGCCCTGACCTGCGCTTTGATATACCCTGCTTAACAATCATCAAGCTAACTGACTGAGCACCTAACCAACCCACAGTTCATCATATGTGGTTTGCTACATGCTCTACCAGCTGACCAGAACCCCCACGCTGAAACACTTGAACATTTTCATCAGATATTGTTTGGATTGTTTTGTTGTTGTTGTTACAGATGAAAGCCCTATCTTGTCACATGCTGACAAGTCAGGTCAAACTATTGAAACATATGGTATCTCCCCTGTCTGTGAATGTGTAACTGAGACAGATATTTGCCTTACCTTTTATGCAGGACTGAATGGTTAACTAGAGAGAATTCTAAGCGGGAGGAGGGAAAGGAGCAGAAAAAGATGAGACACAAGGAGACAGCAGAACAGAAAGCACATTTCTCCAACAGACTGCAGCCACAGCGGCAACAATAACAGTATTAACAGGGAGGACAACGCTAGGCATGACACACAGTAGCTCACAAGTGACTGTTCATCCATAGTGCCAGACCTATAGCAGTGCATGGATAATGATTCAACCAAGACTAGGAAGGAGCTTCGGTGGTTGCTTTGCAGCGTACATTACTCTTAATTTTCTACTTGCTTGATGAAAGAACGCGGCTGCAGCGCCGTGACCAATGGGATTACACAAAATGTATTACAGACTGCTAGCGTCAGTTTATTACCATTTCAGGGTGCCGAGAAGTAATTTCCCTTAAAGCTCATTGATTCACATTGAAATAATTATGTTTAATCACTGAGAGGTCAATGCAGACAAAACACATGAGAGGTTGAAACTGAATACGTTTAAAGTCATCTTTTCTTCCTGTAGGCAAAACCTTCACTGCAATTAGCTATTAGCCAGTGACATTCATTCAAGGATTTTTGCATGTACTGTATTTAGCTTCGTAGCCTTTCATTTTTTTGTCATACCAGGTTTTGGACTTAAAAGATTTTTTTTTTTTTTTTTTTTTTCAAGCAATCACCCAGTGGTGGTTGAGATACAGTATGAGCAACCATACAGAAAGGTTCTCATATGGTTTTAGAGAAAGTGGGCTGGAAATTTACAGTGCATGTAAAACAGCTATGTTGGGATACTTTGCCATCCTGGCTTCTCATCGAGACACTCGCAGTGTTCCGTTAGCCATTCACACCAAGACGTTTTCTTAGGAACCAAAGTTAAATTTCTGTTCTCATGATGAAATATTGATGTTGTTCCATGTATGTGCCTTGAGGTTGAACTTACAATGTAAAGTCCTTGAAACCTTTAAATGTTTTTGCACAAACTGTAAATACTTAAGTGAAGCTTTTTGAAAATAAAAGAGCCATTGGATTTGAGCGATCACTCCTTTTCATTTTAAAGGTCCTATTCCCTGTACTTAGCAAAGAAATCAAAGTTTATACTCTATTTGTTTTGATGAATCATCTGACATTCTTTCTCTAATACATTAATTTTGTGTGTTGGTATAAGCTGTCAAGCTATCTAAGGAGAGAGTTTGTACAGAAACACAGGTCAGGCTAAATCTATTTTTGGTTCAGACACTGGTAATTCTGGGTCAAAGATTTGTGCTGCACCACACCATTCCAAGTTATCCTCTTATTTCTATACGGGAAGCTTGAGACATCTTAGCGTAGCCACCGCAGCTTAGTGTTCAGCTGGGGAAAATCCAGGATACTCTTTCATTCTACATGTATGGCACAACTAAATCCCAGAATGGGTTCTTCCTCCAAATCCCTGTGTTCTACCAAAGTCCAACTTTTTTACCTCTCCATGACCACATCCCAATGTTGCCTTTGCAACCTCCAGCCCGCTAAAAAACCCACACTAGCCCAGTCTTAATTCACTATGACAATTAACCACATGTATTCAGCTGAAACACAGGAGGGTGTGCCATTCTGGTATTTTGAGCGGGAAATTGGTATTTTTCTCGAAATCCCCAAATGTCAAAATGTGATTTGTTAGTGTAGAATTGTAGGCTTTTTGTGGAGCCAAGTGGGTGAACAGAACTGAGGCTTTGGCACTAAAAATCATCTACTTTGCTATTCTGCGCTCCGTGTGTGTTGTGTAACCAGAACCATGAAAGATTCAGAATGTGATCTCACCCGTGTGCTCTCATCAGGATTGGGTTTTAGGTCCATTACTTAGTTTGTCTGGAACGTTCTTCGCAATGATTCACTCAACTTTGTTGCATCATTAAAACTTACTGAGTAAGGACGCTAGAATTTGTTGCTAGGAAATATCTGTAACGCTGTCTAATCAACAGCAATCAACTTTGTGAACAGGAAGCCAGTGTGGCATCACAAGCTGTAGCATAACTTCCAAAAAGGGAAAACAATATATATTAAACTTACCTAGGAATCTTGTAAATGTAGATATTTCTCTGTATAACTGCATACATGGAGAAATATATGTCTTTCAGACTTAGTATTCATACAGTTACAAAACAGTAGGAAATATCCAATTAGGCTAACCTATCTTAAATTATTTGGTTGCTTCAGCTAATTGAGGCCATTTTATATACTACTGTACACCACATTCCAGTTGTTGTACTTGAACTCCACCAGCTATATTTACTCCTACAACAAAAATTTTACATACACAATGTGGGATGCATTGGGATAGATGAAACTTCCCATAGTAAAATTAGCTCCACCTCCACCTACTGCAACAGTCAAATGCCTGTTATGCATTAATATATATAATATATGATTACTTTTTCTTTTGATGTTTTAAGTACATTTAGCTCCTTATGCTTACATACTTTAACATTTACAATGCAGGACTTGTAATGGAGTATATTATATATTTCCTCCACCACAGGTATTAATGTATCAGTAGTTAATGTGGTGCAACCTGTTTTCAATGAGTGATGTTAAAGTCTCTATTGAATGAACAATTAAGTTGCAAATAGGCTAATTTTGAACTTAGAACTGGTGCTGTCGGCTTCAGGCCTCTAACTTAATTGTCCTAACACTGAAAAAAAGAATCACTGCAGTGTTTTTCATCATGATTTGTGCCCTAACATTTGTGAATGTTGTGATTCATTTCAAAGAAAGTGGCTGTGTTTGTCATATTCCATATGCCAGGAACTAATGAAATGTGGATTTCTGCCTTTGAAATGTTCTCTGAACAGGTGTTAGCTTTGAGTGGCTGTTTTCTTTCTTTTTTTTCCTTCTTTTTTTATCTTTCTCTGCCAAAACAACATTCGATTTTCTCCTGGTTACAAGCTCTCTAACAGCTTCACTTTGTGATCCTCGTTTAAGCATCTTCTAATCAGCCTCAATATGGAGGAAAAGTCATTAAAGGATGCAATTTAAAGCTATCTTATTCCAGGTATTACAAACATCGACATCTGGTAGACTTAACATTGAACTGGCTGGTTTAAAGCTGTGTTGTTATTCCCATCTTTCATTGCCCTCAGTAGCCTTTAATTAAAGCCTGAATACAGGTGAGGCCTTTGCCTCTTTCACAGTACGTCAAGCTAATGCGTGTCAGGTTGGGTCACTGGATTTCTGCCCATTTGCTGCCAAGAATGAATGCCATGAACATTAAATGAAAGCAGACTAAATCAATTTAGGATTAACTTGCTCCACTTTATTATATGAAGAAGTAAGTGAACTGAAAATTTGCTAAAAACAAGCAGTGTGGTTTGCTTTTATTTTCATGTGATGGTGAAAGAAAATAACCTTGCAAGTTCCGTTTTCTCTTTTCTTGAGTACTGCTGTTTACTGAAGGTGCTTTGATGCTAGTCATTAAAATTTGATGGTATGGCTTAAAAGAGACCAAAACACAACACAGAATCTATAGGAATTCCTCTGACAGCATTTAAACATTGAACACAGGGGATATTTTAAGCAAGCATCGATGAGGGGACCGGTTTGAGATGCAAATTAAATTTGTCCTTCCAATTTTAGATCACTGAGCTGAAGATTGCCATGTGAGGGGGGGCTGCAAACACAATTGTTCCCTGTTTTTCTGTTTCAGCAGCAAAGACAATTTGAGATAAGCAAGACATTTCCTGTTCCACAATGAATGCTTTGAATCCTGCCTGACAAGTCTTTTAGTGTCTTTAGTGCAAGGAGACTTGCTTCCAAACAAGTAAACCACAGCACTTTCTTTAAAAATGTACACAATATACACTGTCTTCTTCCCTTTTACAACTTATGAAAAGTGACTCAGCCAGTTGTACCAACTCCTAATTGGTGACAAAATGAGTTCTGCGCTGAAAACTGCTGTCCAACTGCCTGAAATCCTCCCAGGCCTTGGAGGCATTTACAGGTGTCGACGCAATAAAAGTAACCCCTGCTGTACACAGTATGATGCAACCCACGAAAACAGTCCTGCAACAAATACTGCTACTGTGACGCAGGCAATGGTCAGTTTGTGTTACTGTGTCCTACAGATACAATTATCTGTCCACTGATTTTCTTGTACTGAATTGTAGTACAGTCTATTCTAAGGGAGGGGTTTGACATTGTGGTCTCACTTCAGAAAAAATCAAGATAACTACATCCCTCTTAGACAGCCCAACCCAACACCACAACCATCACAGGATTACATTAATACTGTGGAAAATAGAAAAAACATGGTAATTCTCAGGCAGGGTCTGGAGTTTTTTTCTCTCTGTTTCCTAAGCTGATTTATGGACATTTATCTACAATGACATCCACAGAGAGTGTAAGTCACAATGATTATAGAAATCTGTGTATCATATCTGTGTGTTCAGATTAAACTGAGTCATGAATTATGACGAAATTGTGGCAGCTGTGTGCTAAGGGTTTTAAAGTACGTTAATGGGCTGTCACAGCCAGTGCTGCTGCTTACTGCGTTGGTGTGAGGGACAAACTAAAATAACTAACTGCTCTTTTTTTTGCTTGTTTGTTTGTTTGTTTGTTTGTTTTTTAGGAACACTGGCCTAAATGCCTGTTCCCTTTTACCCTATGCATTCGCTCCCAGCTCTGGTCTAAGATGTCCCTAATGTTTAGTGCTAAGGGTACAAAAAATGTGGTACTGCTTTTAATATAATTTAATCTAATGCAAGAATACCACTAACTATAACTAAAATTACAGCTGAGTTGAATCAACACCTTCACCAGAGTCTTACTTCTTGCACAGCTGTTGTCTCGGATTGCATTAGATCGTACAGATTTACTGTGTCCACTCCCTGTATTTTAATTACCCATCTTCACTTAACTGACAAAGGAGCCCAGGGAGGTACATACATTTATCATCCTCCAGACATATGCTTAGGATTTGTTCTCAAAGAAGTCTATGTCTGAATTAAGCTGCTGTCCATGTGTTAACAACACACTCTCCACTTCCTGCAGTATAAGACTGAGATAATAGTCTGAAGTGTAGCAGTGGTGGAGGACGTGTTCAGATCTGAATAAGTCCAGCATTCATCATTATTTACTTGAGTAAAAGTACAGAAGTATTACCAGCTAAATGTAATGGTTATGCAGTCTGTGTTTTATCTTGTGTACTAAATATTTTTCTGTTCTAGTTGGTGAAAGTGAGGCTAATTGAACTACTTTACATTCTGTTAAGCCTGTGTTTTCTATGCATAAAGTGCAATATGTTGTTCTAAGGTTTAATGGTGAAGTATACATCTGCATAAAATGAAAATGTTCAATTAAAATACAAGCACCTCAAAATTGCTTTTAAGTAAGTGTACCTGGTCGCCTTCTGCTGGAGTATAGCCCGAGCATTATACGATAACAACAATCTGGTTTACAAGAAATACAGCGATTCCCTTGAAAAGCCAGTGTTCTAAATAAACAGCCATATGGTCAGCTTTAAATATGCATTATGAATTCCTTTATTATAAATGTACCTGGTGCATGTTTTACTTGGTGCTGTGAGCCAAGTCATTAAGAGAGATCGTAGAGTAGACTGTTAGAATGTATAGAAATCAAACAGGTATAATGCGCTGATTTTTTTAAGATACAATATTGCACAGTTTTCCTCATCTGTATAAATAGGTCTTAATTATCTGCATCCATATCTGCATGGTGATGTGGCTGAGCCGACTCAGTTCATCTGCTGTGTAAACAAGTCTTCCAAGCAGTCTCAGTTGTTTTTCAAACCAACAACGTATACATCCTCACTTTTTTTCTTTTCTTTTTTTCCTTTTTTTTTTTTTTACAAAATCCAGCTTTAGTTGTCTGTACATGAAGCTACACAAAGAGAAGCTCGTGCATATTTGTATGCTAATTGGTGATTTCTCCGTCTAGCATGTATTGCAGTGTTAGGTGCCCTACAGAGGCTGATATTATGGAAAAGGTGATTTCTCCAAACACATCAATACAGACAAACAACTGGTATGGATCTAAACGAGATTTCCTCGATGCCTGTTTTCCTTGATTGAAAAGAAATGCGCTCCTACCAACAGCTACTTGAATTTTTCGAACAAATACAATATTAATGTGTAGAGGGACGAGCTGGATGAGATGCTATGGAGAAGATGTTTATGCATGCACAGCACATAACAGCACAATAGGGAGAAAGGTAGAAATGCTTAAAATTACTTCACATTTGCAATAACTTCATTGCTCTGGCTGCAAGTTGTTGTTCTTGATGAAAAAGTGATTCATGGCTAAACTAAATATGAACCGAGCATTTTCAATAATTAAAACGCCACCTGTCAGGGAAACTTAAAGCAAATTCCCCAGTAGCTGCCCAGATTAAAGTTTAACTTTCTCCCCTGGACCACATGGAGCACGGCAGCACCTCCATATGTTGGGCCAGTGGGTCAGAGGAGTCACAATTCCAGGTGGGACAGAGCAGCTGTGACCTTGAGCTAGGCTCACCGTCTGGTAAGGCCCGTAATGAATGAAGACGGTGATGAATAGTGAAGGCGAAAGGCTCATGGCTTTCTGGAGGTGACCAGGGGGGTGGAAACTCAGAAAATTGTTTCTTCTTTTTTTATGTTCATGTTCAGAACAAGTTCAGAGTGTGCAAGGCTTCAGCCCGGGGAGATTTATTGGCAGGGTTGAAATATCACTGAAACTCTGCAGAGACGCAAGCTGAAAGAGAGGGTCGATTACTCAGAGTCAGTCATAATCAGATTTTTGACCACACTCAGATATCTTTTTAGAGAGAAAAAATGTGAAAATATCTAGTCTTAGAATTAAACAATCCTCTGGTTTCAGTGCTTTTTCTGTGCCCACTAAAAACATTAAAAATACCTGGAGAGTGAAAGGATAAATACTAGATGGCAGCAAAAAAATCTGCAAATTGAACCACTGAATACATAATGTATTTTTGGGATGTCAGTCAAAGCAAATTCATCTCCCAACAAGGCCTTATGGGATGTATTTATGACACTGACAATGACATGCTCATTGAGGGTCAAGTTTTCCAAACATGAGTTATGAGGAGCCTTGACAACAGACAATGAAGTCTACACACTGTAAAAATGCCAACTTATATTCCTTGGCATAAATAAGTATGACAGGTGGTTATAACTTAGAGATATGTTTATTTTTGTTTCAGTTTTTACTTTCTGACTCTTCTACACTGTAAAATTTGGTAATCTCTTATGTTAAATTAACTCCTCTGTTATTCATGTATGTATCTATCTATGCATCTATGTAATTCAGTTTAATTAGAAATGTTTTGTGTCAGTTCAACTTTAACTAGATCTCTTTACCAGAAGTTAGAATTAAGAATTTATTGAGTCTTGTAACTTAAAATCAGCTGACTAAACATCTGTCTGATCATTCATCTAACTCATCAGATTAAATTGATGAGAAACTTTGTCAGCTAATTAGTATGCACCCCCCAGCAGGTATTGTATTTGGGAAAGACTTCACCAGAAAGCCTTCTGTTTTTAAGTTACATGTAGGAGCCTTGCTATTTATGGTTTCATTTTGCGTTATGTATCCCATAAAGTTGTTTAAAAAATGTCTTTTCATTTGTTTTATTTTAAGAAGGCAATTATTCAACACATTTTTCTGACCTCATGTAAACACAACTTTTGTTTGTCTACAAGGAAACTCCACAGAGCACCTTTAACAAAAATGAAAAATCAAAGATGATCCATCCATCCATCCATTATCTATACGGCTTATCCGTTAAGGGTTGCAGAGGGGGTGGAGCCTATCCCAGCTGTCATTGGGCGAGAGGTGGGGTACACCCTGTACGGATCACCAGTCCATCGCAGGGCCAACATATACAGACAAACGACCATTCACACTCATATTCGGGCAATTTAGAGCCACCAGTTAACCTAACCTGCATGTGTTTGGACTGTGGGAGGAAGCCGGAGTACCCGGAGAGAATCCACGCAGGCACAGGGAGAACATGCAAACTCCACGCCCCAAGTTGTGATGATATAAAATTAAATTATAGGCTAAATAATGACTAAATATTTCTAGGTGAGACAAAGTCAAAGAAATCAAATGAAATTGTGCAATCTAAAATTAACTTGAATTTTTTTTTTTTTTTTTGCCTGGAAATTTTGAGTTTTCACAACCTTTTACAGTGCAGTAAGGTGAAGTAGGTTAAGGAATGCTTTTGGCTCAAATTTCAACATTGTTGCATTGTTTCAGAATCTCTTCTGCCTGTTATGAGAAAAAGTGCAACTGTAATCTTAGAGCAGTGAGGACTGTCCTGAGTCATAAAGTCTCCTTGAGTCAAGAACTCCCTGTTCACAGCTGCATTCTTTGGGCTGAGGTCATAAATACAAACTTCAGTGAAAGTAAGGCCTGTGGTGGTGCAACCCAGAAACAGGGCTTTTATGAGCAAACCATATTTTCCCATTTGTGATGGAAAGACTGCTGAGTGTTTGTTTGTTGCCTGGCAAACACTGCCAACTGATATAACTAAATAAATAGCTTTGATGATGTGCACTCATTTATAGTCAGACTGAAATTAGAATTCCTTTTTGCCAAGAAATGACTTGTGTTGTTATTTGGTCCAAATTGTACCAAAAAGAAGAAATTTGAGGATAATTTATTTTTCTGCAATGGTAGTTCTCCTAACGTTAGAGTTCTCTGAAGGCTGTGAATTGTGACGGACAGTACTGGTACTGATAATTTGATTAGAACAATATCTGTGTCAGGAGGCACTAAATATAGTTTCTTATATCACTTCACTTCAAACAGCCACACACAAGCTGTCAGCAGATGTTAGCTGTTGCTGTGCTCCATCACTGATCTGAGAACCCCTACATTACTCTGTATGTCCTCGTGTCATGAATTTAATGATACTGTTGTTACAGGATTCTACACCTTCCTTTGAGTTTTGACGTCTGGTCATTAGCTACACCTGGATCCATTCTACTTGCACTTTACAAATGAGTGCCAACTAGCTTCAACTTCACTGGAAACATATATTTTTTCCTGAATAATCACTGAAAACAGTTGGGACTAGTTAGCCTGGCCTACTCCAGAAGGCATCAAAGTTACAGTACATCTCCTAGCATGAAGGTTTGACAGTGTCTCCACATATGTGTCAAAAAACTCTTAAATATCCTCTTTTTGAAAACAACAGCAGCATTATTATTATAAATTATAGCTTACATTTCCTCACGCAGATTGAAGAGAATTCAGATTTCAGTTTGACTATAGCTTATTTATTTGAGTGAAATATGAGAGAAGCTGTGTCTTCACTGACACTGGTGTCAAAATACCATCCATTTTAATCCTGACTCCCTCGTTTATAATCAAGTTGGGTTCTTGTACTTCATGTGGAAAGAGCATTAGCTTTGTTCAGTTCCAGTTGTTTTGCTTTTCCTGCAGTCTGCAGTAATTTCAAATAAGCTCAAAACACTTCACATGATTATAACAGAGTAATAGAACAGTGTGTGTGTGTGTGTGTAGCTATAGTAAGTGTTTTTACCACAGGAAAAATATTCAAGTTGTTTAGTTTTGTCCTTGGCTGCAGGAAATAAACAGGAAATGTATTACTGCTGTTTCTACTACTCTCCAGCTACCTGCTGACAACCTTAATATCTGGTTTTCGAGACAATTTTTTGGAAATTCGAGTGCTGGTCTCATTCTCTTGAACTCCCGTTTCCAGTTTCATGTCTCCTCACTGAACCTGCACTGCATTCTCGTAGAAAGAAGAAATTCTTGCAGCCCCAAACAAACATTTCTGTCTAAATTGGGAGCTCATTAGAGTCTCACACATCCACTGAGAGCACGGAAAAGTGAAACATTATGAATTGATTTTCTCTATATCTGGACCATAAAAGCCGAGTGCATTAGCATTAGAGAAGATGAACGTTGTGTTTGAGATCAGCAGACGGGTGAGAGTAGTGTTGAATTAAACAGACATGTTTAACAAGCTGTTAACAACTCTCACCATCCCGCTCTCCCTTTTTTTTTTCTCTCCTTTTCTCTCTGTGAGTAGTGGAGACAAAAGCCAGCCGCCGCCTGAACGGGAGTGAGATCCCATGAGAAAGCGTCAGGAAAAGGGCCTGCTGTGGAGAGGTGGTGACAGTTCACACAGCGCGACTGGAGAGGAGTCCATCTGAGACAAAAAGCAGAAGCCCTTTGTCTCACAGCTGGGGAAAGTGTGGCTCAAAGCTGTTTAAATGTTATGGCGAGCAGGAATGGTTCTTACGAGCCTTGGGTCCGGAGTGCACATTACATGTTAATGACTTGGAACACAGACAGCAGAGCAGAGGCTCAAACTGCCAATTAAGCATATGCTGGAGACGCCACTGGTGTTCAGACACAACCATCTGATAGCGTTCAGGCTTGGCCTGCAGATCTGAATCTCTCCATGGGACGTGGAGGCACTCCAATGGTGAGTCATTAGCCGCAGACATCCCTGAAAACCACAGAGGAGAATAAGCAGCTGCTGATTGGATATCACTCATTCAGCTCCATCCTCTGCCGATGCTTTATTGTTTTGTTCGGTGCAGCACTGTCTCTCTGTTTCTCACTCATCTGTTTAGTCTAACACTTGGTGATGATGTTGTTTGCCTGTGAACAAGTAAACAAACTGTACTCCAGCACTAAGGCCCTTCAATTATCTCTGTGGAAGTGCCAAGCAGTTGAGGAATGGCTGGTTATTAAAGTGGCATTAAGTTGGTGAAGTGTTATTACTGAGGTGGAAGGAATTCCACAGTTATTAAAATGTTGTACTTTTTACAAGCACTGTGCCATTTATACACTGTCTATTAAATATATTCGTCCCGTCTTAGAGTTTCTCATGTTTGATCGTTTTACAGTCAGGGTGGGTTTAGAAAAGTTTGGGGAACATTTGTAGAATGAGTAAAAAAAGATCAGACTCATTATAAACGGTTCATTATCAATAGATACACTGTAATAAATCAATGACGAATACACAACTTACATGAAACAATATCAATAGATTGCTGCTTAGCAACTTCAAAGCCTATGGACAGATCATGAGACAACGGACCCTTGGACACAGACATGTTAAAGCTCCTCCACTCCTGCTGCACAGCAGTAAGACATTCAGGCTGAAAACTACAACTCACTTTGGGGTTGTTTTGCAGTTAGTGGTGATGTTACATTATTGTTGTTATTTTACATCTCTTTGCAGTCATTTTGTATCTCTGTTGTTGAGTCTTTCTCAAGATTAGAATTCCATCATTATTTATTTTCCTTTCTTTCTCTCCAAACGTTAATTTGCTGCATCACTGTCAAGTGTAATGGGGCTGAGCATTACCTTATATGTATGTGAATGTTTCTCGGCCAGTGTCAGCTGTGATTGGCACTAGCCCCCCCCCCCCCCAACAATTAAGGATAACAGATAATGGATCGATGTGTGTGTATATATAATTTATTTTTTCTCATTCATACTTAAATTATACTTGAACATATTCGTAAAAATATGTGATTATTATTAATAATGTACATCATTCTGTGTATTGTTGCCATTGATGTAATTGTCTGTGTTTGTGGGTTCAGGAGCATTAGGCCCTTTACATGGTAAGCCTGCTCAGTAATCGATCCATGATACTAACAAGCCAATACAGAGGCTTGAACAGGTAGGCCTGGTCAGTAACCCATCCATGATACTAATAAGTCAACTACCCGACTCCAGCAGATGGATCATCTGGGGGGTGGGCAATCAGATTCCAGAAGGAGGCCGATGCCACCCCTGGCTCCCACTCTGGCCCTGTTTACATTATTGACTCGCAGTGTGTGTGTGTGTGTAATTAAGCTTTTTCTGATGAATGAAAAAAACTCAAAGTGAGGAAAAATCTCTACAGATTGATCTAATTTGAAACCGAGGATAAAACACCAAACAACTGATGGTATAATTCACCCACTTTGAGTCAATCTTTAGCAGAGGTACTTTCTGGCAGCAGTTACAGACTTGACTGTGTATGGATAGGTCTGTCTCAGTTTGCATGTCTGGACACTGCAATTTTTCCCTGTTTTTCTTTGCAAAACTGCTGTAGCCCTGTCAAGCTGCATGAGGTATATTCAGCATTTTTCAAGTCCAGCCACAAATTCTGGATTTGACTGAGGTCTGGACTCTGACTTGGCTACTTCAGGACAGCAGCTTTGAAACTGTTCCTTTGTGGCTTTGGCTTTTTGTTTATCTTCACAGAGGATTTTTTGCTGTGTTCAATTGATCTTTTCCTTCACAAGCCATCCGCTGCGGGGAGGCCTCCTCACAGCATGATGCTGCCATCACCAGACTTCATGGTGGAGTTGGTGTTTTTGTTGACACCAAACATAGCATTTAGTATTACTGGATGTCTCATCATATGATTTTCTGTCAGTAGTGCTTGTCTCTTTGCCACTATAAAAGCTGCAACTGGTGGAAACCCCCAGCAACAGCTGTTGTACACAAAGTCTCTCCCATCTCACCACCAAACCTCGTAGCCCCTTAAAAGATGCATCAGACCTTCTGGTGGCCTCCCTCACTGGTGCCCTTCTCACACAGACACCTAATTAGTGAGGATGGCCTCACTTAGGCAGATTTACTGCTGTGATGTAATATTTCCATTTTTTTCCTGAATGACCTTTATGTATGTGAGATATTCATTGTCTTAGGGAATTTTCTTGCATTCCCTACCTGATTGGTACTTTTCTGTGAATTTTCTTAGAATACTCCTTTGTCACGGTCATGTAGATTTATCCCAGATTTTTTTCCAGTGAAATCAATTAATTAATTAACTAACTAACTAATGAGGACATATCCAATCATGTACGCACATGAAAATCAGTTAATAACATTCTCTGTGAGTTATGTGAAGTCTGAAAAAAATGACTCACTTCATTTGGTTACAGTAACAGTGAGACTGATATCAATGAGATAAGATTACAAAAAAGTAACGCTTGATTACATACATGCATTGTTTCCTATGAATCCTTTGTGTGAAGGTAGGTGATTTGAATCCAGTGCAGGAAAGGCGGACCCCGCCAATAAGAACTTAAACAACTATGTAGAAAGGGAATTACTGAATACAAATATATTGAATGGCTATTGCTAAAAAAACAGCAATTATACATAATTGATAAAAAAAAAGGGGGGGTTTTAACTTATGAAAATCTTTATATCAGTTTGTAGATTTCTTTATACTTGAACATTTTTACTTAAAATCTTACAGACATAAACTTTCCCTGTTCCCTCATTTGGTGTTTTGATGGAGTTGAAGACTATGTAACATGTTGCTCTGAATTCTCACATATGTCTTTAATTGGGTTCTGGGAAGTCTGGTGACTGTGAAGGCTACAGTATATGATTCACATCAGTTTACACTCATTAAACCGTTCAGTGACCCTTGTGCTCTGCCGGGAAGCATCTGCATTCATTAAATATACTAAATGATATGATATACAACATAAATGTGGCTGAGATGATAATCAAAATAATTTTCTGAAAAAAGCAAATCTCACTGAATCTCTGCAACAAAGACAGGTGGGCAGTGATCCCATTCTCTCAGGCTACTTGGGATTTTTGTTGTACAAGGCCCAGAGCAGGACCTCATATTGTGCTATTGTTGAAAGTATATTTTCTCCCTGATATGCAAGCGGCAAAATCAACAGTGACAATTCAATTTTCCACCTTCCACGACTGTTCAGCCACTCCTGAACCTAAACCACACACATCTGCTGATAAGCGTCTCCACACACCGAGGAAAGTTGGTGCCAAAAGCAGTTTGCACAGCATCTCTTTGACCTTGGCATGATTGCCTGTGAGGCACTTTAATTTAATCAGCTTCCCCAAGCTTGAAGCTGTGCTCATTGTTAAGGCGAGCAGGACCAGGGAGCGCTATCCACACATGTACACACATTCACACACACATACAGGCACATGAAGGCATACTCCTCCTCTTGCTGAGGCAAGGTTAGCGACAGACCAAAGCTCCAGGGACCTGGGCCTCACATCCACACAAAGGCCAACAGACAGCAGAGTTTGCCAGGCATCTCCATCAAACAGGCCCGTCTCTAATTATGTCATCAATCAGGGATGAGATGACGGGCAGGTACTCAATTAATGGCCATTGGAATGCAGCGCAGGGTCTTCGGGCACTGTGCCATCTCTGTCATCTTAGGCAGGCAACAGGACACACACATCAATGAACTTGCATGAGGCTGGGCCTAGGACAAACACATGAAACCATTGTACAAGACCCAAAGAATGTTAAGGCTGCATTCTTGCTACATTGCTGCTGAATTAATCCTCTTCTTCTCAGAGCATGTGTAATTGCATGTCTTCATGGTTATTATGCCAAATTTGCTAGTTAGTACTGTAATGGCCTTCTTCTTTTGTTGTCCTGGTTGCAGTAAAAATCATTATTTATGGATGTGGTTGTGCCTGCTTGTCCATCTGTTCCTCAAACTTGGCAGGACGGAGAGATACTGCATTGTTACTGTTTTATGGCATTTAAAATTGGACTAATGAAGTAGCTGGGCTACTTTTTCTAAAACTCATTTGGTTCAACTTTGATCAAAGGGAGCACAGTTTTACATCCACACAATTAAATAGTACCAGATTGTACCTTTTAAAGGAGGCCGGTGTATTTATTGACCACTAGTGTTCTGATGGTGCAGGTCCCCGTTTTGTTCGTATCTCTCACTCCACTGGCACAAAGACACCATGGATGTATTGGCAGAAATGGATACTGTTTATGTGGCCAAATATGCTGAAAAAGTTTTTCAGGCTTCCTTGGGTTTCCACATTTTTGGGCAAATAGAGTCATTCTCTGGCCAAGCTCGATGAGCACATGCACAGTAGAGACTGTTCTTCTTCTGGCTGAGCTGGGTGGATGTTGGCTCCTGCATTCATGAATGAAATAAATTGCTGATAGGACTCTCAGATTTTTTTTACATTTTATTTGACAGGTTGCCTCAAATTCTTTTGGGTTATTTGCCATGGCTCACTTTGCTTTATGTGACCCTGTAATTCCAACTACAGAGGCATGAGTATGCACATAAGCATGTGAGCGAAACAATACACATTCCTGCCAACTGCAGAAGGTGGTAATGCAAATGTGCAGTGGACGTAAGGCACAATATTCCACTTGCTAACAGCTGGTGGTAATAATGCCACAAGAAAGAGAGGCTGTGAAAAAACAATGAAGGTGTAAACAAAGCAAAATATTTGAAAGAAAATTATCTTTGCAAATTTTCATGAGGTAGAAAATGCTGTCAATTCACTGTATTTTGATGAGTGTAAACATAATACTCCACAAGGTACCCTTACTGTTTAGCTGTAACTGCTGGTACATCACAGAGATAGTGAGTTACAGTAGGTGCAATGTGATATATGTGATTTCCATGACATTTCCAAGATGTATCTTTATATTGATTGCAGCATCTAATCAAACCTGTGCAAAGCTAGCACTGATTTTGCCACTGTCCAGTGTGCAGGACATGTAGCCTATGTTAAATAATATGGAGAGACAGGCTTGACAATACTTTGGTATTCCAGTGTGTGCATTGGAAAATGTGAAACTGTTACATACAGCTACTGTTTCTTTTAAGCCAGTCATAGAATGAGGGTAATAATTTCATTCACAAATGAAAGATAATATTGAACCTCACATATAATCATTGCATTTAATCAAAGATGCAGACACACACACACACAGAATCCACATAATTTGTTTACTGAGATTCAGAGGCCCATCATCAGGGCATCTATTTTTTCCATCAGAGCTATTAGAGCAAGCTCAAACGGACTTTGATCAGTGATTTGGTTACAAAATGAATCGCACTGGAATTAATGATGTTCGATTACTGTGCTAGCCCACTTGTGAGATGCTAACTGCACTCATTAGCCCCTGAACTGGGCAGGCGTGAAATGGGCGCCCACAGTGTGTCAATGCTAGCCTCTGCCTCAATGTGCACCGCACAGCATTATCAGCTGCTGTTTAGACAGGGCTGGCTGATAAATAGGAGAGCAGAAATGCACTTAAACTGATTCATTTGATTAGTATTGGGTGTGTTTTTTCTTGGTGGAGACAACCTGTGCCTTTTTGCTAGGAAGTTGAGTCTGTGTGTATGGCTGTGTGTTTATGTGTGTGTGTGTGTGTGTGTGTTGGCTGACAGATGTTCTTGCAGTCAAACCATGAAAATACCTCCCCAACAAGTGAATTAAGGTGAAGCCAATACTTATGCCCACACCAACAGATTCTTTATACCAGCTGGATCAATAGTTTTCTGCAGTGGAGAGGTATCCTGGGAACACCAGGCTGGACATTCCTTTTTGCCTCTACAGCTTTATACAGTATATGATGTAGCATTTGGATTAAAATTCATGCTCACAAAATGCAGGGCAGTATGGATGCCTCAGAGTTGCTGTGGCAAAGAGGAAACATGAAATCAGGATAAATGACCATTAGTTAAGCCCAGCACCCTTAATTATTGTTGCTACATGCCTTCCAAGCTTAATGTTCCCACAGTTTATAATGATAACAGTGGCAGATTTACTTTATTTTTGAATCAATTACTGATTTTAGACAGAAGCTGGCTGAAATGGTAACTGTCGCCAGCAGATTTTATCAGCTTTAGCTAGTTAGCTAATTTAGTTCCATGAGTGGGTTGAAATTGACCTAATGTTTCAGGCTGACTCATTTTATAACAAAAACAGACATCAAAACTGGACATTAACTTGTATTATGTTTGTTGTTTCAAGTTAATAATTTATTATCTTGGAGCTGGACCAGCTAGTACTGATAAACACACTGTTAAAAAAAAAAAAAAAAGAAAATGTTGAGAATACGCAAAATTCCAAGGCAACAACCTTCAGCAAAACTGTGAGTTTGTCGATTCAGAATTTTAGGCTTTGAGCTCATCCAACTTAGAAATTTTCCTTCTGGTAATTCACTTAAAGTAACTTATACATAAATTACAAATTCTTGGTTTACAAATGAGCTTTGGTTTTTTTACAAGCTTATTTCTCCATTCCAAACATCTTCTGCTGTATACAGCAGTTATCAACAGTTACAAAAAATTCAGACACAAGACTTGAATGTGCTCTTTAGTCATGGTGCAGGAAGTGTGTGAAGTGCAGACCTATTTTTATCATGGTTTGCATTGCTTTAATTATGATCAGAGAGAAGACCATCTGACTCCTCTGAGACACACTTATGAAAGCACACATAATAGCTTCTGTCATGTAACTTTTTATGTCAGAAAAATAGAAGGATTTCTGGAGAATTTTAACCTTGATGGAATGCATTCTTGGAAGAACATGCAAAGAGGCTGACAATATTTCTAAATAACTTAATTTGGTGAGTTGAATGAACAATCCTGTGAACATTTTGTCAACCGAACTTATGATTTAAGTTTTGAAAGTGATAATTAAGCAGGCTGCACTTGAAACTGACAAACATCTAATTACACTGAGCTAATAATAAAAACTTTTAAAAAATTAACTTAATATAACTTATTATGAGATTTGTAGAGTAAATTTGGTTTTCCAACATTTCCCAACTATAGTAGATAAGTTATCAGAACTTTCTCACTTTGTAATTAATTACAGATTCTAAGTTATCAGGAGTCACTCGCTTTTGTTGAAATAAGAGACTGGCTTGATTTTTTTGGCACAACTAACATTTTTTACTTTGAATGCTGATAATTTTGGTTTCCAAGACTGAAAATTGATGTATTTACAGTGCAGAGCTAGGGATTTTTTTTTCTTACCAAAAATGTGTTCCATGTTTCTCTATGTCTGGAAGAGGGACAGTAAAGGAGAAACTAGTCGAGTATGATGATTTAGTAGCTGACAGTGAGGATAGTACTTTATCTTTGTTTACTGGTAACATCAGATCTGTGTCATGTGCTCTATTTGTTGAAGTCATGTTGATGTTGTCACCACTAGCAGAGAAGGCCAGGAACACCAGGCTGGGTGTGTTGATCCTGATGTGAGTGTTTAATGAATATTCTGCCTGCTCTGTTCAGCTTTACCTGCTGCAGCAGCATCTGTGACTGGCAGACCGATCTCTTCTCCCTCACAGACTCACAGTCCCTATATATAATATTATATTGATACCATATGAGAAAATGTTGAATCATTGAGTAGCTACAGAAAAACACACATTATTATAAGGTTATGGTAAATGAATAATAAGATAATATTGGGCATGCCACAAGGTGTAAATTTAAAATAGCAAAATCATTAATCACCACATGAATATTTGAAAGTGATATTAGACATTACATGCAAGAATGTGGTACTGTAACTCGGTCTGTGTCACCCCAACAGTTCATCCATGCAGACACAGCATATAGCTGGTTTGTCCTAGCATTTTATCATACAAGTATGATATTAAAAATATAATACATATAATCCCATGATAAGGAAAAATGTCAGATCATATTTGTATTTCGTTCTACAATAGCCATTTTGGGCTGCTTTTGTTAATTAGGATAAGCAAGACAGAGGCCTGATTTATAATTGTAAATTATAATAATTAATAGTGTAGACAAACACACTGTTTAATTCATTAATAACACATTTGCTCTTGTATTTTTGGTTTTGAAAAGATAAAAGAAGACACCAGCTCCATGCAAGCTGTTTCAAAATGTAGAGGAATCAAAAAATTGAGAGGCCTGCCCTGCCTCATTGCCAAGCACTGATTGGACAGTTGTAGTTCAGGGTTTCAGTGTTTAGCAAATTACAAGTTTACAGAGTTATATTCCTTAGCTTTCAAAGATATTTCAGTAAAAAACGTTTTATTCAGAACTGTGTCTCAAGCTTGGAAGAAAAGAGGAGCTGAGAGCAACAACACACATTTGTTCACAGAAATCAGTCAGCAACCCTTTTATCTTCAGCCCTCTTGAAATCTTATTGACAGATAATAACATACTTCAGTTTCAAGGGTTTAACAAGTAGAAGCCTCGTTCCTCCTGTGACTCCTTTCCTATACTGATAATGGTGAAAAACAATGTAAAAAAATAAAAAGTAAGCATCTGTAAAATTCAAGTCATGCAGAGGAGTATTTTTCACATCCGAGGCTGACAACCAGATGCTCCTGCTTTCCATTCATCCTTTTGATATATCTGTGTTACTACAAAACTTCCTGACATCATCTTCATTTTTCACTTTTGTCCTGTGTCAGTCAAACATGTAATAGCTTTAGACCACTTCCACTGATATGTAGAGGGCTGAGTCATCCGTTAATTACAGCCTTATAGCACAAAGTGTTGAAAGGCAGCCATTCATGGACTTTAATAACTTGTCCATGAAAGGATAGCTGGGTATTCATGACACACACTAAGAGGGGTATCATCAGAGCTTCTGAGGAACATGACCTGGTATAAAGTATGGCCTGTGGCACAAATGACTGTTAGAAATTCAAAATGATCTGAATGTATACCCAACAGCAGAGGTCCAACTGATAGTACCACAGTGCACAGAATGACCAGTTTCACTCTAAGACTTGGTGAGCACCAGTTATATCACAGGTTAAGAGGTCCTCTCCTATCAGTACAACCGGCCTTTGTGCTGAACTAGCACAAACTGTTGATGCATTTCATTGACTAGTATTGATCTGAGCGTCTCAGTTCAGCAGCTCGATGCTCGATGAGATTGTTAAGTGTATTTTCAGTTTGTATTTTTAGTGGGAAGAGTGTTAGAAGTAGTAGTGAAGCATGAAATCTTTTTGTAGAGGGAATTCTAGTTTGCACCAGACTATGTTGCGTATTTGTCTTAAAATCGACTGTCTGCAATATGTTTTTCACGTATGGTATGTCTGCCAGAACTTTTCTTTTCAGTTTGTCCCAGTTTCTAGCCACCTTAGTTAGCCTTTTCTTTTTCTCTGTAGTGATTTACCTCTCATGACTGTTAATTTTCAAAGGCCTAAATCTTTGTATTAAGGATCTATTCATTGGCACAGGCTTGGATACTAATTCTGGAACACTTAATTAGGGCTTTATTAAAGGAAGGTGCACTGAAAAGGTCAAGCAGATTAGTCCATGTGTATGTTAAAACACTCAAACGGTGCTAGTCCAACTCAATTGCCAAAGATGAATTGGTAGCATTACATGATAATGTAAAACATTACAATATTTTTACATCTGATGTCAATTAAAAAAATAAAGAAATCTCAATTCTGATGATATCTGCAAATAGCAACCATAATTAAGTTTAGGTAAAAATTGTGGTCGTGATTAATAAAAGGCCAACATTATTTGCATATCTGTGATAGAGTGCAAATTCCAGCTTCCTGCATGGAAGTAACACACAACACGCCCATCCATCAAGCTGGGATCAGACTACATGATTTTTATGCCTTTCACAAAGGTCACCAATGCAGTCATAGAGCCTTAATTTCATACATTCATGCCAAACCAACAAGCAGCAATATAACCTTAACACCATGTTTACTCCAAGGAGTGCCCTGTCATGCTATTGGTCAAGGAATTCAAGATGTTACATTAAGCAGGAAAGTGCTAAAAATTCTACACGTTTGACGTTTCAATGGACACCACATTGCTGTTCTTCTTATGTCACACTATAACATCGGTTTGTCGTTCCCAATGTACATATTTGGGTCCAGTGCTGGAAATTTGTCGGCCATGACAACATCAATCCACAACTGGGCAGAATTTGTGTTGTCTGAACTGAGCCTTACCCCAACCTCCACACCCTCACTTTCCTGCACTAGCACTTAACGTTGGCATTGGTTGTAAATTGCCAGGTGATCACAACATAAACACAATTCCTTTTGACTTTGAGGTGAACAGTGACAAGTCTTCATCACTCTGCTACATATGGCTCGAGGTCTTTGCCAGTTCCTTTTACTTCCTTTGCTATTTGCATATTGGAAATGAAAAAAATACTCATTTACAATATATAGCATATCTATCATTAAATGCACACATATATATAACCATACAGCTTCAGTACTATACATGCGATCAAATACACATCCCCTTCCCTCACAGTCTAATTTGTGACAATTCAGCTGCAGTATGACATTCTGAAATGATGGCCTCAGGGCACGAGCACCACTCCAACACATAATAATTCATCAGATACTCCAAACAGCTGTCAGTGTTAGTTAGACTTTGAATCAGCGCGCCATAAGTTATATAAATGAGACGTTACTCCTCTCAGGTGACACATATTTATTTCTAAGATGTCAGTCTTGTGCCAGTCAGATGTAAGTCTGTTAAAATGTAGGTGGCATATTTAATTTTGTTAAAATACATATGATTGACAGACGTGATTTTTTGACTACCTCCTAGATTTCACAAAAAAATATTATTAGTCATCGTGCTTCTGTCACAGGGTTTTTTTGCGTCCCCTCTAGTACTAAAGAGCTTTATACTAACATGATGAGTAGCTGAGTGGTATTCATTAATTAGCAGTAGATATTCATTAATTAGCTGTTTACTGCTTAACTACTCTACACTTATTCTTGTGAACTACTGAAGATTTTGTGTAATTTATTTCAGTGCATTGAATCACCCCATCAAGAAATCTGGCTCTCCAGCAAAAGGAATGTTATGGTGGAGGCTAATGAAGGCTGACTGGGTGAAAGAGCAGAATGGCGCCAGGGAGCTTGCCTGGCCTCAGCCCCTCCAGGGAATCACAAAAGACCTGCAAGTAGAGGAGATCATGGCCCTGCCAATCCCTGATACCCTTTGAAAAGGACAGACATTGTCTGGCCTGCGCTCTGATGCCTGAAAATAAGCATTCCTCTGGGCAATTTGAGCTGTTGTGGGTGCCAGGAAGGAAAAAGGATCTGGTGATGCAAGGTTAACGTTGGCAGATTAAGCAAGACTCATTCACAGCTGGTGTTGTTTGTGTAGGTGAATTCATGCATTAAAGCAAGTTTTATTTAAAATATGGATATCTATTCACCAGTGTTCAGCAAGTTACCTCAAAAATGTAATCAGTCAATCATTATTATATATAAATATTGCTCATTACTTTACAGATTACTAAATTAATAGTCAGATTAATTGTTAGCCTCTTTTCAGAGTCATTCCTTTATTCCCAGAGTCCTATGTTCTCCAGATTTATATGGCACATAATGGGAACATGACATAGGGTCCTAAATTCTCCAGTTCTACATATGTGCCCCTCCAGGGTCCTATGTTCCTCAGCACAATATGGAACATAATGGGAACCTGAAAAATGTAATATGATCTCCATTTCTGTGTTTGCTTAATATGACATGGGCTCTTGTGAGAACTCATCAAAGAGTTGTCCTGTTCCCTAGCACTACCGTGTTGGTCTTGCTTCCAGTGTGATAGGCTAGCACTAGGGAACAAAGTTAACAGAATATTGAACTGGGGAATGTCGGACCTTGGTAACATAGATACACTCTCTATTTTCTTACTCAGCACAGCTCCATGAAAGGTGCCTTTTAACAAACTCAATGCCTCCACACTCATGTTACTTACATAAAAATACACACGACAAGACAAGACATTGGTTAAACAAGCAGCAAGCCAAGACTTTGGAGGTATTTATTGAATGTCAACAGCTAGCTTAATGTTAGCATCATATGACTGCTCACAAAACTTCAAAAGTTATGTCCTCACAGTGATGCAGCAAAGTTCTATCACTCTCCAACTCTGAACAAAACCAGGTGACTCCACCAAACTAACACATATTGGATCCGTCAGGCCAACACAGGGAGACCAAACTGATATCGACCATCCATCAAACTCCCTGTAAGAAAGCGAACAAGCCGACCTCCAAATGTTCAAAGTAATGAAGCTTTAACTGTAATGTAATCACTGAATTTTGAATAGAAAGGCAAAGCTATTCCAGTGTTGAATAATTAGTGTAACCTTATAGTTATCAACAATGACATGACATTTCACGTAATGAAACCAGTCATTTGGCGGAAGTGCCTCTCTGTACTGGCACCTTGTTTCAATTCCACAGCAACATGGAAGGGGACCAGACAGACCAGCTGGAGGAGGTATGATTCCACGGCAAGAGTGGTTTGATGATTGCCATAATCACAGAGAATACGTCTCAATCAGCGAAAGTAGCTGACTCAGAAGCTTGACCAAAATGGTTAGCAGGTTAGAACAGCTGGCATGTCTCCGAATACAGCAGCTGAAAGGTTTTACTTAGAGAAGATAAAAACACAGCAGACGAGCATCCACATATCAATCACTCTTCTGAGTGCTTTCACATGCAATCATGAGCTGTGGATGAGCTGAGATGTCAGAGGAAATTGTCTGGGCCAAAGCAAAATGGAGACACTCATCACAGACATCAAAAAATTGTGGAATAATTTTATCAAGCATGTCAAGGATATATTTAACACAATATCTGCTGTTTGTGTGTTATCTCTTTATCTCTTTTGCCTGTTTTGTAAAGGGATGCTGAACACCATCAATCAGTATAAAGATATAGGTTTATGAGTTTACCGCTCCCTCTTTCTCCCTTTTTCCTCTCCTTGCCATATTGGGCCATAGATCTGCAAGGGCTGACACTTCGATGAGCCCATTCCAAGCGAGTGATATTGCACCATAGATTTTAACAACGTGACAGAAACACCAATACAGTGCTGAACAAAGAGGCATTAAGGCAAAGATAAACCTCTGTGAAAAGCACATAAATCTACAGGGCCCTGGTTTAAGATGGAGCCCAGAAGGGTGACGGCCACCCTTAATCAATAAGAACCTCATCAAGAAAGGTTTCCGTCACACAGATGAAACTTATAGAGACTGGAAGGAGATCTGCTTTTAGGCTACACTTAGCTTTGCTGGCCCAATTAGTTATTTTTGTGCAGGCATGAGTTTGCACTATTCATAGATCCTAGACTAAGTTACTAGTTATAAGTTTTTTTGAAACTTTAAGTGTTTAGATGATATTAACCTTTTGTTTTTTTTTTTGTTTTTTTTTTTGTTTTGCCCAACGTGGTGGAGTTCCTGACTGAGGGGAAGCTACAAAAACTGACAAATCTGATGTATACTCATGGAGAAGTAAGTGTAAATGGTTTATATGTAATTTTGATAGACCAATGCTGACTTCCCACAATATGTCAATCGACTGTCAACAAGATTTATCTCAACAGACATGTGACAGGTAGTCAGCTGACCACTAATATACTAAAATGGTGATCTCAAGTGCTAATCCTCAGACTCCATAAATTAAGTGAACAGAGGCTGGCCAATGAGGTGAAAGTTCACTAGTTCACTATTGAGAAACCTGGGATTAGCAGACACAACTTCCTGCTCTCCTTTGTTTCATTGAATCTAAGATCCACACTGCAACTGGCATTAGTTCAACTAGTTCACTTGTTTGTTTTAAGATATAAAGTTAGAGAAAAAGTCACTTACTTTTTTTTTTTATTGCAATGTTTTGGTTCATGGACCTTCTTCAACTCTAATTAGTACAGTTGTCACAACTTTGGCTGGTGTGATCCGACTGTTGGACTCTTGACTGCTGGTAATCAATATTGTACCAGACTCCTTGACTCCACTCTGTCAACAGAGTCACCCTGCATTTAAGATTTTTAGGACTAGGTTAGTTGGTTCAACACTTTGATCCAGACTAAAATATCTCAACAATGACTGAATGAATTGCCGTGAAATCTTATACAGACATTCATGGTCCACAGAGGAAGTTTATTGTTAATTTGTTCAATACTTTGCTCTACGCTGTATGACAGCCTTAGCCGCACATTCTGTTTAGTGCTAATTTGCAAATTATGCCAAATTAATACAGTGACAATGGCAAACATGTTAGTACTGTCACTGTGAGCATGCTAGCACAACACATTGCTGAATGCACGCTTATGGAGCTGCCAGCATGGCTGTAGACCCCTGCCTCTTATGTGAAGTTTGCACTTTAGAATAGAGGGCTAGCAAACATTCTTTGTGATGTTCCAATTGGTTGTTCACCAACATGTAACATACACTAAACAAGTATGGCTCAAAAGCCTGTCGAGTGACAAAATGTCAGGAAAAGACTCAGCTGTCCTTGACTGTGTTTGTATGGAAGAGTCTGAAGATGTGTGACTATGGTTTGAGACAAGATTATACACCTCCACTTCTGTCTGACTGAAGTCCTTGTTGTATAAGGTTAAGACAACAGTCGCATCCTGGGCTGCCTTGTGACACGCTCATGTCCTTGACATTTTCAGTAGCACTGCAGAAATAATTACACAGCTGCAGAGAACAGGCCAGCACGGTGCAGAGAGAAGAAAGTGGCAAGTGAACTTAGACCGATTGCAGACAAAATAATGTTCCAAAATGTCTCTCAGTGCTCTCCCTGAGGTGTTGCATTACTCTGCTTTTCAAGTGCAGTGTACCATCTTTTGAAAAGTTTGGTCAAGAAAGTGTTGCTTTTGACTTCCCTTTCAAAGATTTGTATTCATCTCATCTGGCATTGTATTCAAGTTATTCTATATAGCTCTGTTTCTAGTTGGCAAGCTTGCTACGGTAATTACCAAAATAACTCAGTAAGAAAATGGGATTTCTTTATTTAAAACAGATACTTCAGTTTGTGTGTGAGCATTTTTACAAAGTTCCTGAGTTCAAATCAACAGGAAAATAAGAGGAAAACATGACAAAATATATTACCACTGATTTCTGTAGGAAAGACTGTATTTGCTTGCTCCCATTCACATGGAGCACAAAACTACACAGACTCTTTTGGAGTATTTTTGGCCTTTGTGCTTTGTGGTCAATTGTCATGCTATATTAAACATATGAAAGAAGCGTCATGTGAAAGAGTCATCTGAGGGAGGCCTTTGAAGAATCCTTGAAATGCGCCTTTAAAGGTGCACTGATCTGGAAAAGTGAGCAGAGGCAGAGAGATCACCAGTCAACTTGTGTCATTTTGGAAACAAACATTCAAACTATGTAATTATCCATCACTGTGATCATGCAGTAATTGCATTGCTTATTTTAGTAGCAGTTTATAGCAGTGTCATCTACAGCTTGCTAGGATCAGTAGTGTGTTGGATCAGTTTTGGACAAAAACCTGGTGGAGGATTTTCTTTCTTCTTTGCTTCTTACTAAAAAAAATAAGTGCTGTAAACACAAACTCATATCAATGGACAAATAACTCATTGGACAGTTTTGATGGACATCATGGGGAAAACTATTTCCAGTGACTGACAACAGGTGCTTATCTGCACCATACGGTATCTTCTCTTGTGTCACAAAGAGCTCATGAAGTAAGAACTGGTAATGAGTACTAAACACTGCAACTGGAACTCATAGTGTCAAACAGACGGGACAGGCCCAAAAAGATCCATTTGTAGCACATTGTTTCACAGATAGTTACAGTCTGCCCACTACGTTTCTCTCACTTTTTATTGGGGAAATCTCTAAAATAGAGAATCTCTAAAATCAGCAATAATCCCTGTGCTCACCTGCTGAGGTGCATACTTATTACCATGGTTAAAGAGTGATTTTTCTCATACATCGCTTACTACACACAGATCAGGAGATTGGTTTCTTAGTTTATGAGAAATGGATTTAACAGTAGCTTATGAATTTCTGCTAAAGTCATGTAAACACAATAACAAATTCTGTGGAAAGCTAAACTCCAAGCCTGAGATCACCAGTACAGGATGGTCTATAGCCTTTATATATACAAGTTCATTTTGTAACTATAGTAAAATGTATGTACAACACCACACAAATGTGAACAATATCCTTGATCAATCAAAATGCAAAACAGAGTTGAACCAGGTGTGTTAACCATAGTGTCCTACTAATATTACAGTCCATAATACCTTATTGTTTCTATCTAATTGGCATAACTGGCACTGTGATAAATGAGGTCCAGTTACAGTCTCAACCAATACTGCTAATTATCAGCTCTTTGTGATCACCAGGGAACATTAATGAACACATAAGAAACAGTTAAGTATTGCAGTCACCAAAATTTGATTTCCTCACACTGGTAGTGCTAACATTGTAGATGTCACCAGAATTGTCCAGTCAGTACCTCATCAGTCCATATGATGTTATGACTGAACTCACTTACAACTGAACTCACTCTAAAAGGCAACTGCGACTAAATGAACTAAACTACAAGTGTGAAAGTTCCCAATTTATTTATGTCAAAGCACTAGTCCAAAAACTATTCATAACAAAGCAAACAAATCAGTGATCTATTAACAGTAGATTTACTGTACTCATGAGAAGGTCAAACAGATGCTTAGGACAGCGGTGAAGAAACCCTTCACATGGATTAATAGGCCACTTGTAAGACAGAAAGAGCTCTGGCACATTGCTGTCTAAATTACATTCCATACTGTATATTCATTGCTGTTTGATATTTAATGAACTTCTACAATGGTGTACCACTCACAGCAGATGACATCCACTTTATTAATTTCAAATATAAAGCTGTTAAACAGTTATATTCAGAGGGTCTTAAAAATATAAATTTTTTGGAATTGGATTTCACATCACAGCAACACTCCACTGAGAATTTCTCCAATTCAAGTGCAGTTTGCTTTTTCCAGCCTTTTGTTTGACTAATGATATAACAAGAAGCACATACAGAAGGTCTAGGTCAGAGAAATTCCTGACAAAACATGGAGGATTCTTTTTCCTGAGTTTGATAGCACACTAGTTTTGACAGCTGTGGGACCCCGTACATCTAAAGTATTTCATGTAACCCCACAGGGCGAGCGCAGCACTCAGAAGCCGTGTGCCTCCCGAGCCCACTACACACAGACTACAAACACCTCGCTGCTGAGGTGACCTTATCCCCTGTCTTCAAGCGGGAGGGTGTCATGAAAGGCCAAGAACTGCAGATAAATCAGAGATGCTGGAAAACGACAAGGGTCTGTCGACTGACGAGCCTCACGGTGCTTTGACAAGTATGATGAGGATAAAAATACATTTGTGTAATCTCTCCAATCGGATTAAGTTCCACCTTTGCCGCAGTGGAGTGATGGCGGTATTGTGTATCGCGGCTGAAGGCTTTCATAATAAATGTTTCAGCATCTCCATGATAAAAAACATAGTGTCATCTCGGATTTTTGTCTGGCTTTCTCATCTTCAGTTGTTAAATCCCACCATGCCTGCATGTTTATTGCCTTGGAAAGCTGCCTGGCACAAATCTAATATCAACCAAGAGACACCAGTCAAGTGAACACAAAGGAGAGAAATCTCTGTGACAAATGATGAAAGATCTCTGACTGCAGCAGGTGGCTTTGGTGCAAACTCCCACAATTCAGCTAATGGTTCTGTAGAGTCCAATATCATCCTAAAGTTACTGACAGGATTTTACTGGGGGAAAAACAGGGCAGTAGCTTATCCTTTCATATTCATCTTTGTTGCACTATTGTGAGTAAAACTACATTTTTAAATTTATAAACCTTTGTATAAAGAAGATAATAGGCACACTGTTAGATGGATACTCAGTGGTATTGTGATACAAATGAGAATAAAAGTGGTGCATATTTACCATAGCAGTGGAACAAGTGGGAGAAAGAGTCATTCAGCACAAATCGGATGCTCTGTAATTATCAGCATGCAAATATCACCCATCTGTGCTTTAATGTGGCCTTCATTTTTTTTTTTCCACCAAGGGTAACATTTCTAAAAAGACAGTAATTACTTTGTACTCAGCCGAGAATGTGGGTCCCATTAATTTTTGCTTTGGCACAAATACTGCAAGTACATCCTATGCCCTCTCAGTGCTGCAGCTGAGATTTATTAAAGTTCAACTGGTGCTGTTCCACAATGATTACTGTATTAAGTTGCACACTGTCAGTGATTTCTAGAAATAATCATCAAATATATCGGTATATAGTTTCAAAACATACTGTTAGTCAATTTGAGCCCATATGGCCTCCATAACGGATACTTGAGAATCAGCTGGTGTAAGCGTATATTCAAAGAGCAGTAAAGTGAGGTTTTATGTTGAATCATTATAAGCACCAGGGTGTTGGTGTGTTGGACAATACTCCCTACATGTTTTGTATAAATTGACTGGACTTGTTTGTTAAGAGTGCTGCCCCACTTGGATATGATCACTACCCCTGATTTTTCTGTTATATGCAATTTACAGCGATAACAGTGGCAGATTTCCATCCATCCATCCATCCATTATCTACCTCATGTAAACACAACTTTTGTTTGTCTACAGGGAAACTCCACAGAGCACCTTTAACAAAAATGAAAAATCAAAGTTGTGATGAGCCATCCATCCATCCATTATCTATACGGCTTATCCGTTAAGCGTCGTGGGGGGGCTGGAGCCTATCCCAGCTGTCATTGGGTGAGAGGCGGGGTACACCCTGTACAGATCGCCACCTATCGCAGGGCCAACATATACAGACAAACGACCACTCACACTCACAATCACACCTACGGGCAATTTAGAGTGACCAATTAACCTAACGTGCATGTCTTTGGAGTGTGGGAGGAAGCCGCTTGAAATTAGTAATTATAATAATTTATCACTTTTCTTATAGATTTGTTGAGCAGTGGGTACTTGAGATAGACAAGAGCAGGTTTCTCATTTCTAGCCCTCAAATGTCAGTTTGCTGCCTACAATGACAAGATTTTATCGGCTATAGCTGCTATGCTAGCACCATTTTCTTTGGCCAACTTTCTAATGTTTCAAGCGAAGATGTTTACATGCACATCCACTGCAAGGGATCTCTAATATGGATGTGATGGCTACATACAGCAGATTTTGTTGACTGAGGTTAAAAGCTAAATGTACTTTCTGCCAGTCGATGATCCATGTAGGAGATATGTTCCGAAGTGTTGAAGTGTTGAGCTGGTTAGGTCTAGTGCACATGTGTCAAACTCAAGGCCCGCGGGCCACATCCGGCCCGGCGTGCAATTATATCCGGCCCGCGAGATCATTTTATATTACTGTCATTAGTGGCCCGGCGATAGGCACTGATAACACAATAAACTACAGATCCCCATAATGCAGCGCTTCGGTTGCAACCGAGCAACTGCACTGGTAATCGAAGTGTAATCAAATCTTGCGCACTTTGCTGATAAACTGAAACGCTTTTCACGCACTGAGTTCGCATAAGCGCTTTGGTGACTTTGAGCACAAAAAGAATTTCGTAGCCGCAGCTTATTTGCAGTCGGCGTGGAAACTGCCTGTCTGGTCAGATGGAGCTGATTGAGCTGCAATGTAATGGGACACTAAAACCAAAGTCGCGACACTGCAGGGCCGCACAGTTTATTCACTCCATTCCATAGCCAATGCCCCAGCTCCGTCCGCCATTCCGAACTATTACGTGTTTGGTAGCACATATCTGTTAAAAAGCTCTTCTCAGTGGTAGAACTAACAAAAACAGCACACACTGATAAGCACCTGCAGTCCATCCTGAGAATCTCCACAACACAGGACCTCACCAAACATAAAGAACTTGTTGCCAAAAAGATTATAAGCATCCAGCTCTGATAAAAATGACATAAAAGCAAAAATTCAAATGTTTTGATTTGTTATTTTAGCAATTTACTTAAAACACAAGCACTATCACAATTTTTGTTTATTTTTTAAGGTGTTTTTAGTTTAAGCTTATTTGTTCGAGAATAATATTTCTGTCTGTTTTTTATTCCTATTTATGTTCAAAACATTTTAGTTTTAGTATGTTCCAATAAATGTTTATCCTGTTCCATTTTGACCTAAACTGTATTTTGAATTTTTGGCCCTATTACCGGTGAGTTTGACACCCCTGGTCTGGGTATTATTGTCACAACTGCAGACTCAGATAGAGACACAAATTGGAGGTGGACAAACTAGGTTTCTTTTATGAGAGCTGTTAGAAGGGTGAATAGTTTGAATGGAGAGGGAGTGATGGTGGGAGGTGTGACGGGGTTGGGGAATGAGGCAATGGGGAATGGGCAGAGGAGACTGTGATGGAGTCAGGTGGTGAGGGCGACAAGGGAGGCGTCCACAGCGAGACGGGCAGCAGCACAGAGGGGCTGAGATAAGTAGCTTTGGCACAAGGCAAGAATATTCTGACTACTATAAATATACAAGCGGTGGGCATTGCTCCTAAATAAAATTGGAACAATCTGGCGATAGTGGTGGAATACCGGTCGATGTAGATGTGAATGAGCAGATGGGAAACAGGTGGCCAGGCAGCCAGTACTGCACCACGCCCCTGCAAGGAAGCACACACAGACACACACACACATACTTATTTCTATTTTTCTATTTATGTTTTTAACATAGCATTGCAAGAAAGAGCTTTTTAGGATAAGGACTCTCTCTCTAAGGACTTTGGTGAAACATCTCCCAGTGAAATTGAAAATTGCTTTTTTAAAATTTAATTTAATAATTTCTGGTGAGGTCTTTTGCACAAGTAGGACATTTTTAATGTTTGTTTTAACCTTATAAATTATATGAGTATGTTATTACTACCCACAAAAACTGTAGGAAAAAAAAGCATTTAAAATACACATATAATATATATATGAATGAAAGAGTAGGGTAACCTCTTTAAAACTAAAAGCAGTGAATCTTCAGCAACATTTACTGTTATTTTGGTTTCTCAAAATGTGTCCCAAGTTTTGTCAGATGTTTATGAAAAAAGCAATAAAACCAAAACAACCACATGATCAACAGCTGCTAAATGCAGCAAGGCCAAAACTAGCACCTGTGAGTTTAATACTTCAATAATTCTTACATATTTTGATGTTGCTACCTTCACAGCCACGTTGTGTCAACTTTTCGTCCCTTGATATGGAAAAGAATTATTTTTGGTGTGACATAACTGTATTTATAGTCATGGCCAGAGGCAGCCAGCAACAGAGGGAAAACAAGATGGCTCGTGTATGTAACTTATATTTAAGTTATATACATCAGCCATCTTGTTGTCCTTGTTCCACTTCTCACATCATATAAAAAAGTGTTTTTGTCACCACTGTCAGACGTCAACACGGTCACTATTTTCTGTCTGACGGTGGTGACACTAATTGACGCTGTTGACAAACACATCCGTCATCCTCAGTGGGCTTAAAATTTCATCACAATCACAATAAAAGTATTAAAATATGGTTTTGTATTGGGTTTTTCTTTTTAATAATATACATAAATTCCTTCATTTCTTCCACACAATATTCCTTGACATCTTGTCCCCAATGACTAAAACCATAAAGGTTTAGCTGCACCATTTCAGAATCATCTTATAGATTTCACCAAGAATTAAACATTAATGTTTTAATAATTTACTTAGTAATTCCATTAAATTCTGATAACTTCCCTTTATATATCTTAGGAAGTTACAGCTAGATAGGAGCTTTCAGTGGGGCGTGAAAGAGGAAATAGCCAATACCAAAAAAGAAAATATATAGTGAGCCAGAGTTTGGGGAGGATTGCTGAGAGGAGAATGAAAGAGAAAGAGGTGAAGAAAGGTATGGGCGTGGTGGCAAGAGTCAAGAAACATCAGAAAGGGTTCGAAATGCCTGAAACTCCCCGAATATCCTGGATCAGACTGTGCAGAGCCGGCTCACAGCTGGCAGTCAGCCAAAGCAGGGAAGGGAAAGAAAGAAAACAAGAATAAGATACTGAAAGATGAAAGCTTTGAAAATAAAAATAATAGAAAGGGTAGGAACCAAACTTAAAAAAGCACTGGTGACAAGAGCAAACTAAGTAAAATAAAAAACACAGAATCAACAAAACCCTTCCATCAGGAAAACCCTGCTCTCAACAAATAATATCATTCAATTTAATCAAAACAAAATAATTTTGCTATTTTATACCAAGTCTGCTCCAAAAAATCAAGGGTTGACTCATGTGCACCACCAGCCAGTTCCGTGACATGCACTCTGTGAGAAGAGGACCTTTGACAAGAAGTCAAACAATAATCCAGATGGTTCCAGGTTTTACCATAATGCTGCATGAATGATGACTGACAACAGAAACGATAACACAAGAAATAAAGCATCAGAGATTGATTCTAAACTGACACCATATTCAACCTCACAAAGTTCATCAAAGGAACCACATGTCTGTCCATTCATCCATGTGTACTCTATATTCGACTCATGAATCACAGCAACCGAAACCATCAGGTCAAAAAGACTTGTACCAGTGCCAACCTGTGAAATGCAAAAGCTGATGCTTGAGGTCTGAGGTTTAGCAAATTGGAGGATAGTTTTAGCGAACATGTGTATTTGTTCTCAGACAAGCAAGGAAGGCATGTCCTCTGTGCTCCTGCCAGCATCTCCCACAAGAGCTCACTGATGTTGAGTGGCAGCAATGGGAATGAGTTCAGGACCAAACAGCAGCAGGTGCTATTCACTCCATACAAGACTTGTGAAGCTGTGGCACACTAACGTATACTTCCAAAACTGCATGAAGACAAACTTAAGAGGAAACAACAAAACATCAATGTGCATGGTTCAGAACCGGTCCAGGAATACAGGAGCATAATACAGAACAACAATGAAAGCTCTATAATTCTGCATACCCTTTGATAGCTTCTGCAGACTCACATAAGAACCCGATCCCGCAGAAGATATTTGTTGGTTGATACCAGTACTTTTAGTCAAGATGGCTAGCAAGCAGTGCAAAAGAAAAACTCTCTCTCCTCTGCAGTGTCCGCTTCAACACTGGATATCAGAAGATTTCAACCACAGCAAATGGAGCTCAGATGGCACTGGGGAGCCTACAGACAGCCTTGCCTACGAGGAAATGACATTTGTGAATGGTTCATTCTGTCATGTTGCTTCGAGGTGACATGCAGACATATGATGCACTCCTTGTCAACCATTAAAAGCCTACTAACCAACAAGGAAAATCCATCAGGTCATATTTACGGACACACATCATTTCAGATCATTGTCATGTTTCGCGGTAAACCACAGATGTGCCGGTGTTTTACCAGCCTACAACACTACAGTTGACTGAAAACACACATGGCACAGCACATGACTGAAAGGGCCTTTGGCAATTCTGATGGAGAAATGGAACAGGAAACAGACTGGTTCAAAACAGGACTACAGCGAATATATCTGCTGGTGGTATTAATTGTGGAAACTAGCTTGCACTCATTGCCTTGACAAAACTGGTAGTTAGCAAAGGCTGTCCTGTGGATATAATCATCAAGATGTTGCTGGAGTTTTCCACCCTCATAGGCCCAACACGTTTCCATCAAAACCAGGTGGAAAGGACATTTGTACCAACTAAAGAAGATAATGCTTGTCAGACTGGAGCCACCATCATCGGGTTGTATAAGCAAACAAGTTAGGTCTACCCACCTGTCTGCTGAAGTCATGGAGGAGAAGCATTAATGGTCTACTTCTGATAAAGTTCACAAAGTTTTTTAGTTCTTGGTGTGTTTCGATGTCAAAAGCTTAAAAAGCACAGTTCTACTGAATTATTATTATTATTATTATTTTATTTTTTGTACCAATACCGGCTCTTATTGTCACGACGGGTGTTAATTATCATACCAAACTGTCAAGTCAGTTGTCAACAAGAAGCTAACATGGCGATAAAGTTCAGAACTGTTGTGCTGGTACTGCCACCACTGTCACATGGAACTTTTATGTTTTGAATAAGTGTGCTTCTGATCTGTTTCTCCAAACAACTGATTTATTAAGTATTTTGTCTTTTCTTTTCAAAAATACCTGTTTACATCCAAATTCTTAAGAATCAGTAGACTAACCAATGTATTTAGCAAAAAGAAATACCCTCGTCAGCTACGTCAGCTAGGGCTGCTGGAGTGTACTTCTAAAAATACATTAAGAACTGATCCAACGTGTAAAACACCAAACACTGAAATGATACACAGAGGATGTACTAATCATTAATAGGGCTTCTTTTAAAGCAGCCTGTAACCCTACAAACAGTGTGCTCGGTTGCTGTTAGCTGGTTAGCTGGACTTGCTAGCATTTACAACAGTGAATGTGGTTGCAAGGAGCCCTAACAAATACACTGAAATACACCCTAATCCTTAGACATTGACCATCTCTTTACAACCTCCATCATTGAACAGTCAATACACAAGAGCATGAGTCGATGCAGATGCAAACGAATTAAGCCAACAATTACTGTTTGTTTGTGTGTGTGTGTGGTTATATATTGTTTTATTATCCATATGTTTGTACATATTCTGTACTCATATAAGCTGGTTACATGCTATTACCCCTTCAAAAGACTTGTCAGTATGTGTGATATAGTGTCAAATGGATAAGACTAATATAAGAACATACAACACATTCACCCACTCATTTCCGACTGTCTGTCAAGCAAGATCTAGCTTTGGAATAAATCCTCACTGACACACAATGTAATTGGCCATGTGATGCAATAGTATATTTAGTATCTGATGGCCCAGAGGGCCGGACTAATAGCTCTCACTTACCTTTACCGGCACATCATAGTACTCTGTTTCCCTACTGGCAATCCGTCTCCATAGCGATCCATCTTTTACATTCGAGGGTGCTGGGTCACTCCTTAAGGCCATGCAAGCACACACATCTACACATACACACATCATAAACACATTTCTTCCCTTTGCATCCTCCTAAGCCCCAGTGTCTCCTGGCCTTGAACCCTTTCATTCATTTTCTGCGTGCATTCCGTTGTACATCAGTAAATGATATCCAACATCATCTCCATAGCCCTTAAATGAAACACACTGGGAGTGGGACTGTGGCCAACTGGTAATTCATTATGAAAGGTTTTCGAACTATCAGGCTGGATCTGAACTTTAATAACAGCATGAATTCTCACCAGCAATCTCAGGGTGAGTAAATGCAGCAGTGTTTTTGTCCGCCAATGCAGTATGTGTCCTGGACGATGATCACGTGAATCATTTCCACTTGACACATTTTTGAATATTCAAGGGACAGAAGCCGGTATGTCCACTTAACCTCATGAATAGTGGTGCACTATTACAACCTTATGAAGACTGTAATTTACATTTCATGGTGAGATAACTTAAATATTAGCCAGGGACAAAGCTTAGTACTTATGATCATCATTTATAAGATTATATGAACTTTTAAAACTTTTTAAGGGTAATTTGTTCATCATCTCTTTTAAAATTATTCATAAAAGACTTTCCCCATTACATGGTTTCATTGTCCTGGTTTTGGGATTGGCTCTGTTAATGACAGGTCATTTACTGATATCTGAGGTTGTACATGCCAGGAGGAATAGTCCATTTCAATGACTTGGTCATGATGACCTAAATGAAATTACTAAGTTAAATATTAGAAAAGGGGTATTAACAAAGGCAACAATTTGGCAACAAAAGATATGGGCAGGTAAGTCAAGGGTGGTAAAAGACTATCTACAATGTATGTTTTTCAAGTATGTTTTAAAGTAAAATCAAACCTTATAATATTTGTTTAATAGAACATTTCAAATATAAACAGCATAAACAAACAATCTAAAAATAAATATAAAATTCACATTTATCTTCAGCTCCCTCACCCTCAGCCAATGAATTGGTCAATAACGATGTGAAAATAGCTACAAATGAAGAAGAAAAATTGCAAAAAGGTGAAAAAGGCCTTGCAGAACTCTAGTATGACTAATAATACCAAAGAGAAAAAGAAAACAGGAACTATTTGCAGCACAAAATTAACTCATAAACTTAAATTTTTGATTGTGGTTGAGGGTTTCTGGTTTGAAGAGGCATAACCCTTAATTATTGAGGAGATATTCGGTGCCAGACTTGCAAAGTGCATGGTTGAATGATGCAAAAATAGGTGCAAAGTGTCCGGGTGTTGCTCTACACTCCTGTTGAGCAACAAATCCGGTAATAATAGCTGCCTATTCTACAACTAAACTTTGTTTTTCGCTGCCGCGACTTAAGTCCCCAAGACAGAGGTCATGAAAAAAAAAAATCACTGAAATAAGAGCGAAATAGAAACTGAAGAGGAGGAGGATATTATTGAGGTTTTTTGTAAAACATCCAACAAATTCATTCTCCTTGTGAGGCCTGAGATGTGACAGTTTGACAGGTGATGGAAACCTCTGAGGAGATACTTCCCATAACCCTACAGAAATGAAATATGGATTGTCAGGAACTATCCATGAAGGACGCAATAGCCGAACATGAACTTTGTCACTGCGCGCATGTGTGTGTATGTGTGAGATGTGTGCGTGGAGAAAGTACTGTATTATATGAACCAGCACCGCAACATAGTCAAGGATTTTTGTACATTTTGCAGGGTGAAATTTGCAACCATGTTTTCGGCCTCACATAACTCATCTGCTGTTTAGATTTCAGGAGGTAATAAAGGTTACAATTAATTCAAGTCACTTATATATATATATATATATATATATATATATATATATATAATAGTTATCAGTATATCCAATTATGGTGCAAGGGATAGCAGCATCAATTAGTTGGTCCACCACTTTGGTCCAAACTGAAATATCTTTACTATTATATTTGATTTGGGAGAGTGTCTTATTCCTCCTCCATTCTATATATTTTCTTTTGTCTCAAAGTTGAGCTGTGAATTTTATATTGTGACTCCAGTTCTTGCAGTTGCCCTAAAACAAGCATCTTGAACAGACCTTTGGTTTGAATATTACATTTCTTCCCATTCCCAAAAGATTTTTACCGTCTGACCGTATATTATAAAGTTTCTTTGTTACCCTTCCGTGCCATGGGCATGTATTTGATATCCAGAAAATAAAAGTGTTGAAGTTCTGTACCCAATTAAAATAAAGGTCATTATTCTATATCATATATAGGCTTTGAATTCTAACTCAGCGCTCCTGCCATGACACCGAACACTATAATTCAGTCCCTGTAGTCACCAAAGTGGAGCCACCACTCCAGAGCCAATCAGGTGCTCTGCAAGGAAGATTTGAGGAGGGCAGCACCCGCACTTAGTCATAAGCCTGGTGAGAAGCAGAGTCAGCTCCCACTCATCACTGGTGAGGACAGGACACTGTGGTCCCACAATCACAGTCCCAAAGATGAATCACATGAAGTTCCAGTGCTGAAACATCATGTACTTTCCTTTAATTCCAGGAGTCAGAATGTCCAGAACAAGCATCATTTTTCATTTCAAACACTCAAGATGACTCTCCCTTGACTTGCCCAAAAACACAAAGAAAGATCAACTGGTTTATCTGTCTACAAACAACCAAACAAATTCCTGTTGTCTAATTATACAAATCAGTGAGATCCCCAACCTTTTGCACGAACTAGGGGTGGGGGTGAAAGTACTGGAATATAGATTCGGCATAAAAAGAAACACACGTTAAAAACCATTATAAATACAACTCACCATGACGCGGCAACAGGTAGCATCAGCTCTTCACCAGCAGTTAAAAGGCCTCTTAGCCTTATAACACAGTTAACAACAAGTACAGTGCTTTCATGCAACTACACCTGTTCCAATTGGTCCTGAAGACTTCTTCTGTCCTTCTTCACAGTTTTCCTTCAAAAGAACTTGAGTTCTGTCTTGTCTTCCTAATGCAAGGTGCTTTGTCTCCTGTCAGCCTTCGAGAAACAGTTTTTGAAGGCTTCATTGCCTCCATTTGATAGCCTGTCATACATATCATGTAGAGGGCCTGGAGCATGTGAATCACCTGTCGTGATAAGGCTATTTTAGTAGGACTCCTATTATTCCCATGAAATACCAGCTTTGTTTTTATTATTGACAGTCTTGACTTTTCTGTTGTGTCATCATTGGGCCTTTTCCCGTTTTCAAAAACGCTCCCCCACCGGACATTTGTTTTAAATTATCTTAGCTAGTGTAGCTAGTTTCACTTGTCGGACATCACAGCCATGACAGACAGGTGTGTGTCAGTGGTATCAGGGGCACAGACAGGTGTGATGGGCAGAGTTTCCGGTCATTTTCAAATAAAACACTGCCCAGACTTCAATATTTAATAAGATGAAATAATATAATCATTCATTCTTTCTGTGCGGTAGCGGTCTACTGACTGATGATCCCGAGACTGCTGGGCTAAATAACAGTATCACATACAAATATGTTATATTTCCTGTATAGCTACAATAAAAAAAAACCTGTGATTCACCAGACTTTTAATTTGAAACAGCAGTAGGATCCGTATCAATTATGATAACAGCGATGTATACAGCTCTGATAAAGTGTAAAGATATCAATGAAATAAAGTAGAAACAGTAATGAATCCTAATTATATATTGAAGGTAAAAATTGATCCATAGTTGGGAATGGCAGACTCCACCACTCACCATTAAACCTCTATAGAGGCAGTACAGAATGTAAATACACTAAATGGCTGTTGATAAAGAAAAATACTCTCCTTAAACTGCATCAAAATGAGGGTCTTATGAATTACTCTTTAATCAACTTGTTCCTGTATCCCTGATACTATTTTAGAGTTTAAATGTCTTAGTTGTGTCTTCTTTTTTATATTTGAAAATGTCATGGCTCACCGAATGCCTTCTGGCTGTCGGGAGTATTACTGACCCACTGTACTGAATGTCCCTGCTCCTCATAAATCGTGGACGGCTTGTCTGGCTTAGTGACCTCTGAGACAGGACTCACTGGACTTTTCCATGGCGCCTGCTGCAACAGGTGCGTAATGTAAGAGGAGTACTGCCTGGTCTCACCTCTATATGTACTTACTCTTCCCAGCCATTGCAGGTACCACAACCGCCCTGATAAAACATCGGCGTGAGCCTTCACACTGCTCCCTTTTTCCTTCTGGCCTGGCCTGTTAGCCCAAGAACCTGCATATGAGACAGAATATTAACTCAATGTAAATTGCCATTTCACCCCATCAGCCCCATTCCAGACCCTACATCCTGAATTTTCCCTTCAGTCTCCAGATATTGAATGTGTCGTAAGGCACAGCATGAGAGGATGGATCGGAGGAAGAAATGTGCATGAAGATAATGGGCAGCGGTTAGTGAATAAGTGGCATTTTGTGTTTTCCTCCGTGGCTAATTATGCTATTTATACCCGACAATGGAGGCGGCTCTGAGCTGAGGTACACCAAGATTAGTATTCTCCTGCTGTTGTTTATCCTCCTGAAAAATGATAACCAACACACACCTCTTGCTTTTAGGGGTGATAGCTGTGTTGTGTCTCAATAATGTATATTTAGTGTATGGTTATGTCTCGTCTGGATGTGATTTGTCTTTTTGAGTTTTTTTCCTTTACAGTAAAATAATATCAGCTATATACAACAATGGCCGATTCCTTTTAAACTTTTGTATCTAATATGTCAAAAGAGCAGCTGAGCTTACATATATCATCAAGTGCATTATCCAGCGAGAACTAGGTCTAAGCTGTCAGTATATTGACAGAGGGATCACATGTGGTTTTATCAAGGTAGATCTTAAGTTCCTGGGGAACAAACAGTCCAAATACCTCCACTTATCTTAATTCCTCTTGATAAATGGTAATAAATGCTGCCAGACAGACTGATGCAGCCTCTGCACCACCACCACCAGAAATGGCCCGCTTCTTGGGTAATGTAATGTACGATTCTTTGACTTGCTGGACTAGCAAAATGTTGCTTTATGGGACAAATTCTTTACAGAATTACAAGTCTTGTAGTAAAACCACGGAAATAATAAATAGATTACGTATGGGTAGACAGAGGAATAGGGTGGTTTCCTCATATCGCTCTTTGAAACTGCTCAACACTATGTTCATAGCGAGTCTTTAACTGTCCCCTGTTACTTGGTGTGGGCAGGTAGCATACAATGGGTTTATCAAACTTTTCTGTGTAAAACAGCTCTCTGCTGTACCTGAAAAACAGGTGAAGATAATGGTCCGTCAACTAAAACAATGCTGCAAACTAAAACCTTGACTAAAAAGACACTAAAATGCTCTCTAATGCTCTCAAATGATATCCAGCTTTAATGTCATGGATTAAAAGCATATTATATATCTCCATTACCGATCCGGTGATGATGATCTGTTTAAAAGATAAAGTTGCTGAAGAATAGCTGCAAGAACACTATGGAGAATGATAAGAAGAACCTTATTCTCCAGGCTGTTGGAATAATATCACGCCCATCTACAGTATATCTTATGGACATCTGTGTACTTTTTGCATACTCTGTGAACTACTTTGCTATAGCGATCCTCCATTCATCATAAGAACCCGAAATGGAAAATTCATATTTTTCCCTCCTTTTTTAACACAATCTTTAAAAGCAGGTGAGTGATTTGATGACAGATAAAAGTGTGCCTTGTTATAACACTGTGGGAATTTTGTATTAATATTCTCAACTAGATACTGCATTAGTTGCAGGAAAAAGACACCAACTATATGAACAGTATTAAGTAAACCAAAATGTTACATTATTGATTATTACTCAATATGCAGGGGTCAGTGAAAATGAAGCCATGGCATCTCTCTCTCCTGATACAAGATTCCTGAAACCCTTATAAAGCGACAGAATGTGTATTCTAATCACCACTGTGGTGCAAGCTAGCTAACTTAAAACAGCCAGGTGTCCGAAGTAAGACAGATTTGTACTGTAACTCCTGTCTTGTGTTCACATAAATCTCATTAGAAAGACATTGTTGCCTTGGGGAATATGTTTTCTGATATAAAACAATTTTTTTTTTTTTAAAAACAGACTGGGAGTCTATAGCCGTACTAACTCTAAAAACAGTAGTACTCACAGTAACAATTTTTAGGTACACTTTACACAACGGTAACATTTGAACCCTCGACCTTTTGTCGAATGAAAGAACGATTTTGTATGAGACAAAATTTGATCTACTAACCATCTAACTTTTGAGGGCTGTGTAACCCACAATGTTTTGAGCTAAATACTAATATTAGTGCTAATATGCTAACCAATGACACTACTAACATGTTGATGTTTAACAGATAAAATGTTTACCATGACCTCTCACCGATCTTGTGTAGCATGTTAGTATGCCAACACCCTTTAGTTAGATGAAGAACACAGTGTTCAGCTTATATGATAGGGCTGTCATTAGTTTTGCGGTGTTGCTCGCCAATCAAGCATTTGACAAAGTTGAGATTTTTTGAACGATGGTGCTGCTATAGATTGAAAAGGGTAAAGTTACTGAATCTGATTCATCCTTAGGGTAACAGGAATGCCCACAACAAATTTGTTGGCAAGCTGCCTGTTATTTGTCAAGACATTTCACTTTAATTAACAACAACTGACCAGACTGATTTCCTGGATCCATGTTGCTAGTATGACTAAAAACATGCATCCTGTCTCTCTTGTTGCTCACTTCTTCCATACTAATTCAGTCCATACCGATGGGCATGACTAACAGGCTAAGCCTTTTCGATATTCTGCTTGAAGTTGCAGATATGAAGAAGCGATGCCAGGCAGAACCCACTTGGTAATCTATTCCTTATTGGATTGCAGCAGACTTCTTGTTACATTTCTTGAATATATTAATGTTGGAAAGAATCATTACAGTGCCGAAACAATAAGCCTTTTTGTGGAAGCTTTGGTGTACGTAGGTAGCTTAACTGTGGTTATGTGATAGCTGTCATGAATTAGGAAACATGACATATAGCCACATTTTCATCCAGCTACCTGCTACATGCCACAGTAGAGGACAGTATTGGAGACTTTCCATCAGCAGCCCTACTGTCGATCTCTTCTTACCTCAGTGTCTCATTCTGTAAAGATGATTGTCACCAAGAAGGTAGATAATGGATTAGAGCAGCTCACTGTGATAAGGCAACACCAGCTGGAGTCATGGTGTTATCAGCTCTTGTGTTCCAATGTGCGGGACAGATCATCCCCTGCAATGAGGAAGAGAACCCCATTGTCTATTTTCCTCCCCTCTGAAATGAATTCTGATTTGCAATTCCACAGACACAGAATGGGTTACCAAGCCGCGATTTTGACACAGAATCACATTTTCTCCCAAATCTGCAAATGAATCATGCCTGAGTTTTTCATTCCATTCTTCGTTCTTCCCCTGCCTTTTTTTTTTATTTGAATGTTATGGGAGGAGTTAAGATTAGGAATGCCTTTTTAAAAGAAAACATTACAAGGTCTGGCTCAGGCAAGCTGGAATTATATGTAAATCGTTCGATAAAATTAAACTGTAACAATATACTTAAACACAATTTAATTTTTATTAATCAGAATACATAATCGTGTCTACCCTAAAGAGCTGGTTTTGTTTTTATATTGTTTGAGCTTGTTCTAGTTCTAACACAATTTAATCCAACCATTGCAGGTCATAAAACAATGATGACAGTGTGGTTTGGGAGACAACCTTAAAAACACAAATTAAGGATTTTCAACCCAGCCTACAATTAAACAGTTGAGCTACTGATTAACACTTTTCAATTTCCTCCCTCCCCAGCTGCAGCTGCTCTCTGTCCTCGCTCAACTCCTCTCTCTATATATATACTCTGCACTGTCTGTCATCTATGTACCTATCTGTCTTAACAGGCACATATTGATAATTTTTTTTATGCCTAAAGGCTCTCATCAAAATCACAATTTAATGCAAACATTGTAGCCACCTCAATAACCAAGTGAATAGAAGCCTCATTTGTATTTCCATAAACTAAGGTGCTGTTCCTCTCATTCGTCAGTCGATACAGTATCACCACTGGCCCTGCTTAATGATTTGTGTAGACATAGGACAATTTCCGCTGCATCATTGCTCATATTGATTGATGTGATAACGAAATCCATTTGTTTTCCTGAAACAGTATGAAAGCCGGAGATGCTGTATCGTGCATTGACCAGTAAATAATGTTATTGGAAGTGCAATAATTCTTGATCGGCATGTGTTAGCAACCTAATGAATTAGTTTTCTGTCAGTTGTTACTTTCTCATTTAGATCTTCTTTTCTTTCAGCTTAATATGGCTTATTAGTTGATCTCTGCATTTTGGTGTTTTATTGTATCTTCAAATCCAAAAAGCTTTGCTTTAGTAAAAAGCAGTAACACTGTCTCATAATTACATTGTGTGAATGAAGTCAATGAATCTGTATACAGCATATAACTTGCATTTTAATAAATCAGAAATCTAGTGTGACAGTTTATGATGATAGCTATGCACCTCAACAATATCAAGATATTCAGATAAGTATAGTAATGCTTGTTATAGTGACATATTATACACTTACAATGTGATTAATCCTTGGTAATACTTAATACACAAAATATCCAATGAAAGTCACTCAGCACAACAATAATCAGCTTCTTGGAAATTCAAGGATTCAGTTGGAATCTCACAATTCATTTTAAAGGGATTAGTTTCACACATTACAAAAAATATATATGTTGCCCTCCACTCCTAGTAGTGGCCAGATTGAGTTTCCCAGTCGAGGGTTTTGTGATACATTCCGATTTCGAGCACTATCCTATATAATGGAGAATGAGAGTTGTAATTTTAGTTAATAGACATTAAAGAAAGACGTTCAAGAATTCCAACAGGAACATACCTACTCATAAACAGTGTTCCTTTATCAGGAGAATTAATGAAATTCCAATATTGCTGGGAGTGGCAGCTTAGATTTTCAGGGACAGATATTGTCTCTTAAAGGGATAACTAAACATTTGGGGAAATACCTTGTTTGCTTTCTTGCCAGAGTTAGATGAAAAAAATCAATACGATTATATGACTATGTAGCGATTATAAGGAAGCTGAAAGTGGCAGTGGATTAATCAGACTAGCATACTTCGTATGGCCCTAAACCATTCCCTCTTCACAGCACAGCACTGCTCTGATGACATCATTGACAGATGTACTGCCATTCATGTTTTTAATTCTTTTTAGATTCTAATAAGTCCTTTAATGACTAAGCGATACCAAAATCTGTTGTGTTTTGTTTGCTTATCTCTGACAGCCTTGGCTCCGCAGTGTGAAATTCTTTTTGTTTTTCCTTTTGCCTGACATTTTGTGGAAATGGGCCTCCCCCACAAACAAGTGGAACAGGCCACTTGTATCAAATACAATGCACGTCCACTAATGCATACGTCATGGGAATTGTATACACTGATCAACCCTGGCGTTAAAACCACAGGTGAAGTGAATAATTATTGATCATTAAGCAAAGCCAGATAGAGTTTCCTGGTATCTGGTATTACCAGGACATTGGCCCTGGATCCTTTGGGTCCTGTGGCTTATGGGGTGGGGAGCCTCCATGGTTAGAGCCTGTTCAGCTCATCCCACAGATGCTGGATCAGACTGGGGAGTTTTGGAGGCCAGGTCAACACCTTGATTCTTAGTTGTGTTCCTCGTCATTTTCTGAGCAGTGTTTGTGGTCGGTGGGGCACTGTGCTGTGAGGCCCCTGACATTGAGGGGTGCTGTCATTGTGCTTGGTCTGGCAATGTTTTGGCAGGTGGTACAGCAAGAACGGTGTGTTGTAACAAATGATCCATGTTATTCCGCTTCACCTGTCTGGTTTTAATGCTTATTGACTGATCGGTGTATCTGTTTGAAAGGAGATTCCGAGCAATTGTGCTTTTAAGAGTTTGTTGAATGTGACTTGGAACACTTATACGAACAAGCCTCAAAACAAAGTAGATGAATTTTCAGGAAAGCCAGCCCAAACTGATTGATCTGAAAGACAGAACTGTCAGCTACCAAGTGTTGCAGCGTATCCCTGTTTCGATCTTTTGTGCTAAGTTTTGCTAATAACTGTCTCAGCTCTAACTTCATATTTAGTGCGGACTTGTGAGCAGTATCGATTCCTCATCTAACTTTCTCTGCAAGAAAATAGATGTGATTATTTCAAAAGATGTGATAATGCCTTTCAAACCTCAGCACACAAAACAAACACTGTGTGAACTTTCAACACCTAACAGTGTGTTTTTCAAAAGATGCCTCTGGTACTACCAAGGTTCTTGTAGTGGTGAAAAGGCAATTAGGTGTGAGGGCAAATATAGCGTTCACTCTGTATATGCCCCCCACACACACACACACACACACACACACGCGGTCATACACTCAAAAGCGCAGTGACGGCCTTTCTAACAATCACTCACTGTTCACAGCACAGCACACGACTGGCTGTGGCCAGACAGCCGAGGCCAAGAAAAGGCTTCATCACAGTATTAATGTGTGTGTCAATATTGTCAATATTATGTAACGACGGAAATGAAGCTGCTGATACTAATGCACACAAGCCTGCGGACAGCTGCTGAAAAAAAAAACACACTATTGACCAGTTCACCTGACCGAACTGTTTTTGTGTGCTGAGGACGAGCATTGACCGACATCTTCAAGCGGCTCACATTCGGCCCTGCTTGCAGAAGAACCAGATGAGGGGGGAAATAAATGCACCGTTCGTAATGGGCAAGCTGAAACTGGAAGATTTCAGTGCGTTAACAAACAGCACAGAACGAACAGGGCTCTTGCTGTTTACCCCAACTGACGATTCTGTCTTTCAGATGTCGATTTTGAGCTTCGCTTCTGGTCATCGCACTGGGCCCCGAAACTTCGGGCCATGTCGGGAGTCACCGTTCAACAAACTGCACGCTTGTTTCAGATGCAGGTCGGCCGCGTGGAGCACGGACGGTGGTGAATGGCGTGACGGATCGTTTCGACCACAATCTGTTGCGCGCGCCGCCTGGCTGGTGTTGTCAGACAGCGCGGCGGGCAGCACCCTGTCCCCCAGCTCACCGCCTGACTGGGAAGGGCAGTGCGGCCTCCCAGCTCGGCATCTGTGGGGTTGAGTGGGGAGGCCCATGAGGAGGCTTACACCCCTTGGCTCACGGGACCCAAGTCAGGGCCTTCAATCTGACCGCCAGGCCACCGAGGCACCCGTACGGCAAGCGGTCGGCAATGCTGGTTTAACGGACCGTGACGATCGAACAACCGCCGCAGAGGCGCATGCGACCGAGCGGCGTCGGCCATTCCTTCATTGACCTGATGAGCTTCGTTCCGCACCCGTTTGAGAGGCTGTTCAGGCCTCGACAGGAGCAAGAAAGAACAAAAGAACTACACTGTGACATCGGCGGCTCAAGCAAACGAGAAGCGCAACAGGCTGTCGACCAAAGGACGATGAAGACCCAAAAGGTAAAAGGCGTGAATGTTGCATCTCGTCGTCAGGCGATTGCTGACGAAGAAGGGTGGTTTGGGCATGTGTGACGACGTCACTGCCGCTGTATGATCCGGCGCGGTCTCACCGTGGTGATTTTTCATCCCCAGCTTTCTGACAGCGCAGGCTGTTCCAAATGTTGACTTTTGGACGATATCGTCACCAACTCTGCTGCTAACGACCAGGTACTGGAAATGATACGATGAGGACGCTGGTTTACGGTATCGTTCACCGTTGATTTCGCGGTCTTTGTTTGCCCTTGCACGCAGGCTGTTCATTCTCCTCCGTATATCGGTCGCTCCGGTCGGCTCAGCTAACGCAGCGCGCAGAAGATGGAGAACGCTCATATTTTTTGTAACAACGTGAATAATCACTGTGGTGATTCCAACTGACTTTCGGAGCGGCGATCCTGCTGACCAAAGGTGATTTCATTGGTATTTTGACAATTGGCGGACTGGCTCATTCGTGAGGCGTCGCTGTAACAGGCGTTGCTGGCTGCCATTGCTGGTGCAACTCGCTCGCTGTAAAACGTGCTGGGCTGGAACTGACAAGGTGCGGGTTATAACCATACGCAGTGCAGCAAACGGTTTCTGTTATGGTTGTCTGCTCTTTAAAGCTTTGGTGAAAATTGTGTTTGCAAAATGCGAGATCAGCAATAACCATTACACCGACGATGCGGGCTCAGTGACGCAACTGACGAAAATATTCGACCAGGTTACGCATGCCGACGAAACCATTGCGCTCAACTGGCGACCATTTACTGGTCGTGAACCATCTCCGCTTTCGCCTGACTGACCAGGCGCAACAAAATGGTTTAGACCTTTCATCGTCATCGGTAATAATGCAGCGGCGTTGTAATACGCAAATCGGCTGCGAGCCGGTAATACTACAGCCAACTGGATTTGGCGCTGAGGCGACACTCAGTTATCGGAAGGCCTGAAGTGAACGACCGCGACGCAGTGTTTACAATGTTTGTGCGATGAAGTACCGTGATTTTTGATGGAGCTGCACAATGTAAAGGTGTCGTATATGCTGGGTGAACAGGCACGCCAGGTGGTGAATGATGTTGAAGAGAGGAAGGAGAGGACCGGGCGGGACTCGGCGGCGGAGGAGAAAGACGCCAGTAGCCGTCGGCGCACGGCGCTGTTCGAGCCAGCCGGAAGCGTAAAGTGATTTGTCGTTTTGCTGACGATGCTGATCGCTGTTTCTTCCGCCGCAGCTCGACCGACCAGAGGCCAGCGGAAGCCAGGCAAGCGGTATGGTGACCGGCTGGCGGGAGCAAACGTTTGTCGGCTGACACAAGACCAGGGCCCGTGTTTTGCTCTCAGTGCGGTTTATTTCCGACGTTTGCTATAATTCCGGCGCGCGAACAGACCTGATGTTTCACCAGGCATTCTGTCTTAACGCCAGCTGTTCAATAAAGGGCGAGCTGAAGGAATGAAAACTCGACATATTCGTTGCGGCGAGGTGAGACGTTCTGTCGTGAAAATGTAACCTGACCCGTTCTCTTGTCAAATTGCAAATCAGAACCACCATTTTCGAGGGAAACCAGACGATGAGGATACTCGTGCGATAGTCGATGCGTTGGCCTGAGCGATATTTCGCTGTATTTTCGACGTCGTTGCCCATCACAGTGATTGCTCAAATCCGTTATCTGTCTGCTGACCGTCTGCTGGGCAGATGATTTGCTGGTGAAGAGGACGTTGCGATGAAGGTCAGCGCCGTCTCGGCGGGTAATGACCAGGCAGCGTGACGTATTCAATCTGGGACGCTTATCACGCCAACCGGATGGCTTACTTCGTGCTGCACTAAGCTCCGCAAAACGGCTGTAATATTCTTTCTGGCCCGTGAACGTCATTCGAAAAATAATGACAGAGATACCAACACCGATCCATGTTTTACGAAAATGACACTGCCACCGGTATCGCTCTTTCCTTATCTTGCAAAGATCTCATCTGAAAATATCAAATCGGCTCTTCGACAGTCGTATCCACTGTTATGGACGAACCAGTAATGGAAGAGTGAGACGGCTGAAAGGGATGAGGGATGCTGAACGGTCGCCGCTGGCGGCATGGTTCGTCAGACAGACCAGTGAGGTGAAGTGCCGAATAAACGGGCGACTGCTGGCTGGGTTGTTGATGAACGTTCTGCTGGATGAGACGAGCAGGTTCGACCGATTTTTCGATCATGGCGGCGCCGTCATTCAAAGTCTCGGCGGTCAGGTAACGTTCGTGATGAGCTGCCTGCAAAAAGCTGTGTTTCGGCCCATCGGCGCGAAGCGGTGCTTTGTTCGTCTGACAGCGGTATGACATCGGCATCTTCACGCAGATGATGCATCGACAAGCTGACCCCGTCTCGGTGGCGCAGCTCGGCGCGTGATTCAATGCGTTGTCGGCTGCTGTTAACGCTCGGCGTTGGCCAGCGACCGAAACTGGGACTCGGACAGACCTCCAGGTTACCGACAACCGTACCATCGATATCTTTCGTTCGACAAAGGTGGGATACTCAAATGACCAAATGTTCGTAGATGTTTCACCTGATGGCTGTTACCAGCAGAGCATCACTGTTTTGCGAGGACCTTGTGACTGTGGCCGTGAAGGTGTTCTGGCGGCCACTGACGGTTGTGAGGCCTGGGGCTGGAACCCCGACGGCAAATCTGTTCGACGCTCGCCCGCGTCGAGCGGTGGGGAATACCGTTCTGTCGAAGCTGAAGTGTTTCGCCAGGACAATCGGAGGCTGTATTCGCTCGCGGGCGCCATCGGTGATCGGTAATGGCGGGCCCGGACTGCGGCTGCTGTTCGCTGCTGGCAATGGCGGCTAATGCGGCTCGGTTGATGTGTGGGGCCGGTGACCACTCGGCAGGTGCCCATCTGTCCGTCACTACTTGCTGGCGCGGGCGCCTGAGGCCTCGGCTGTCACCCGCGACAGATGGAGGGCTGCGGCAGCACCGATCTGCTGGCGTGGTACAGATATCGCCATGTACTGTGAGTAGGCGTGTCGGGCGGCCTGAGGTCGTTACTCCCGCCAGTGCTTCACCGCTTGTCTCGGCAACGTTCTGAGCAGATAAATCGTCGCCCGACTGTCGAACATGCTGTCGTGAAAACTGGGCATCGCGGTGATGAAACGTTTTAATTCGTCTTCGCTTTCAGGGTGTTTACCGGTTGCGGCGTCCCGACTGAACACTAATATTCGCACGTTTTCGTGCGACGAGAGGCTGTTTGCAACTGACTCTTGTGTCTTGCGCCCGGCGCCAGCGGCGGGGACGAGACCGGTGAGCTAAACTGTGGTGACGGCTAAGGAAGCTGGATGATACCTCTATGCTAAATCTGTTGACCAGCACTGACGGTTTTCGGCATGGGCGGTGGAGCGATCGCGGTAACGCGGTCCCGTGTGGCGTGCTGTGCAGGCCAGACCTGCGACGGTGTTCAGTGAACACGTCGATCTGATGCGGTCACGCGTTCTTCGATACGCAGGGGCCAACAATGACTGCCAGACTGTTCTGGCTCTACTGGATAAACACGTGTCGATCCTGTACAGATTTGTTTAACGAGACAGTTCTGGCTGATGTCCGCGATGACGCTTTCGGCTGGCTGCTGACTGGTTCTGAGGACTGAGGGAATGTAGACGAACCAGCCCGATATTTACACTGTGAACTGAAAGTCATTCAGTGGGGCTACACCGCAACTCGCCGCTCAAATGAGACACCTGGTACGTATCGCCTTTGGAGGTGTTTTGTCAGCACCGACCGTCGTGGGGAGGATGAGCAATGGTGGGGAATCGCAATCTTGGTGTGCTCAGAAAGATCCTCCATTGGGAATGATTGGCTGTGGGAGCCTGATGCCCAATCTGCTGGCCGCTGGTTCACGGTCCTCATGTGACTCAGCTCTCAGATCCTCGTGTGTGATCCATGTCACGGACTTCGAGAAAATTCGGGGATGTGGGAACCACCAGATGGCGGTGACCTCTTGATTCCCGGTGGTGTTATTCTGTCTCATGCTCTGGCGGGGCTGGTCGCCGAGGTCAGGGTGTCGTCGGTCAATGAAACTTTCGCGTCGGAGAATGTTTACCAGGCGATTCGATAGCCGCGAACAGAGGCATGAGGTGGGCAGGCTCTGCACATGCCGGCGGCAGGCGCGTTCAGACTCCGATCGGTCACCGGTGCTCGGGAATACCAAGCGCGAGATGTTCGTCGCGATGGGAGAACGGTCAGGACATTCGACACGGTGGTCGACTCCGGGTGACAGAAAGGGCGACCGGTGACCATGAACATTTGCGGCTCAGGCCTCAAAGAGACGCAGCGGTGTTTAAAATCAGGCGGTCAGCCTCGGGATGCAGATGAGACCGATGAGACCCACTCGGATGGTTTGATGCGGACTGGGGAGGTGACCTGCTGTCGGCAACCGTTTGGTCGTTCACGTTGGGCTGGGGACTGTGATGATTGAGTCTGCCATTCACCATGCTTTGCCTTCGGCGAACGCTAAGGAACCGTGCACCATTCGTTATTCAGCCTCTTTTGCTGTCAGGCTTTGTCGACCAGCCGTCGTGTGCTGACGTTAATCTACTGCTGTTCAGGTAAAAAATCTTGTGAATCTGGTTTTCGATGAGCAGTCTGGGAGAAATACAACTATGTGTGTGTTTACTATTATTTAACCAGCGGTCCCGACTGTGAACTTGCGAACATCTGAAAGATGAGATGGTTGCTTCTAAATGTGAAATGGTCTCAGGCAGTGACGGAATCGCCCGTCACGCCCGTGCCCTCCTGACCGCCTGACACACCTGTCTGTTGTCGTGGGCGCAGTGGTTTAACGCTGATCAGCTGAATGTTCAAAAACAGTGAGGCGCGTCTTTGGCGGAAAGGTAATGACGCGACAGGCTGAACTGACCGGTAAAGGCTGGGCTGTGGAGCCTGGGGTCTGCAAAATGAGACGCTATCGCGACAGGCGTTCCTCGGGCCCCTCCCATGGCTGTGTGGCGACAGGCTCTGGCTGAACAGTGTTGCTTCAAAAGCTGGAGCCTGTAAGCACTCCGACCAGGTACAGACAGAACTCAAAATTGCTGACCCCGTGAACTGTGGTACCAACAGCTGCACCGAAAACGCGACGCCTCGTTGCTAACTGTTCGCCAAAACTGAAACAACGGTGATGAAAGAAAGCTGATGCTGCTGCTGTCATCGGCGGTTAGCCGACGCAATAACGCTGCTGCTTCGGTGATGCCCCACCCCCAGTTCCATTGAGTTGAGGACCACCCGGTTTCAGACAGTGTAACGGGCTGTTTGTTGCTTCATGATTGATCTTCTTTATTCGACCGCAGCGGCTGAAAGGTCATGCGGGCGCCAACGCTGTTACCGACATTCATTTCTGAGTAAAGAAAGCCACATGACTCATTTCGCGCCAGTATGATTCGTCTTCGAGAACGTTCCTGATCGGTGGGCTGGCTTTGCTGCTGCTGTTGGTGCGGTGCTACCTCTTTATAACGGTGACCCCACTTTCCAGTGAGATCGCTGAGACAATTTCCTGTGGCTCTGTCAGCATGGCACAGGCTCAGGCACGACCGACCAGAAACACCATGGGCGGGGCAGTGTTCACCGGTACCGAACGGTGCAGGCACCAGTTGCTGTGCCTGCGGACAGCAACACGTGCCCGCCCGGCGCGTCGAGAACGCGGCCTCCATATGGTCAGTTCACTGATCTTTTGAGATCGAGAAATGGCTGTTCAGCACAGATGTGGTGTGGACTGAGGGGTGACGAGACCAGGCTTCCTGACTCTCAAGGTGCAGGCTCGGTCTCGGGACGAAACTCATATGTCAGGAGGTGGTGCTCCCAAATCCAGGCCTGGCTAACGAGGTGTTTCGGGGATTACGGACAGGTGACGGACTCAGCTGGCGTGTTGCCACCGCCGCTGAATATGCCCGACCAACAATGCTCGCGCTCATGTATGTATGTAGCCAACGCTGTATGTATGAGAGACTGCGACAGCAATTAGCGGCAGCTGTTTTTTACTGATGGGCGGCGGGCTGAGCTTCCAGCGGTTGCCAGGCCACCCTGCAAGCCGCAATGGTAGCGGTGCTGTCTGTGCTCAGTGAAACTCTTCGCGCACCGCCTCACGGCCACGCATCGCGCCTTATTCATCGTCGGCCAGTGTTGTTTCAGACAATTCTGACAATCATGCCGGGGACATCGAGCATCTTCGTCAGGCACCTCACAAGGCTCAGTTTGAGTGTGTTCCCGGTTTGCCTGTTCTGGCCTCAGTTTTTTTCGCGACGCAGGCAGGCTGGGCAGCAGGCGGGGCTGAGGCTGCGGGCAGCGTGGATGGGCCGCGGCAGAATGACCAGGCTGGCGTCTGACGCTGCGCCGACTGCATCATTCAGTGAGACTCTGGCGCTGTCGGTCTTGCTGCAGGGCAAGTTTATGAGATTCGAGCCCCATGCTGCCGTTCACTGTTTCTTTTATTGTCGATAGCTGACGGGGGTGCTGCGGTGGTGCCTTTTCTGCTGCGATTTTCTTCGTTCGCAACGGCCCTGCAACCAGAACGCGGTGGGCCGGCGGTGACGGTGATAAATGTGGGGCCCTGTTGACCGCAGGTGTTTGTTCGCCTCTTGACCCATGTTCCGAAATGTTCTACTAAAACAAACCTGTAAGGTTGTTACACTGCGCTGCTACTGAAAAAAACGCGATGAACAATCTGCACGCGACTTACTATGTATCTTTGTTGCCAATTACTTTTCGCGCTTACTGTGCCTGCTCTTTCAGCATGTTGACTGACGTACTGGGCTCGCCATTTCGTGGGCCGAAGACGACTGCTATTCTCTGGCGTACTGCAACCTCGGGGACCTCGCCGGTAAATGACGCGTCGTGCGCTGGAGGCCAGTCAGGCACGACAACTGTTTCATGTGACTCGGAAGCGCTGGCGGGCTGAAGATATAGCGATGAACAAGTACCCAAAAGTCATATTCTTGTAGTGACATTGCAAGCGCGCTGTCTGTCGTTGGACCCTCTCGCCGTGAGTAATTACGAACTTCGCTGGGTAGCAATGGTCACGCTGCTGATCGCCAGTTATGTTGCCGTTCTATTCGCCGTGACCGGAAATATGTTCGGTAAAATGACCGGACTCTGTGATGCTGGGTCCGGATTCACACAACCCGATGCGTATGGATGCTGGACTGCCAGAAAATCATCGGTTGCCAAAAGTTCGATGATCTGAGCTGCGCAGCGGTGCGCTGGTTGCCGGTCACTGGGCCCCATCAGGTGAACTCGCTGATGACCCGACTCGCCTGGGCGCGTGGCGTGATCTTTGGCTGCGTGGCGGCTCAGATGTGGCGCGATCAGGCTGGAAGAATGCGAAGGCTGGCTGGCGGCGTGTTCGACGGTGAGCTGCATGCCAGTGGGCAGCACTCTGGCTCGCGCGAGACGGATTAAGCTGTGGAGACCTGGCGGCTGAAACAGGCGTGTGCGGGGGCGCAGAGATGAGCGGGGCTGGCCTCTGTTCATCAGATCTCAGGCATGCTGGGCCGTCACGTGACGAGGCCGTTGACCGGTCGGTGGTGTTGTTGCTCCCAGCAGATGTGCTGGGCTGCTGATGGGAAGCGAAGACAGATACAGGCTGTTCGACCCGTGAACTATGGGTGCTTGTCGTACGACTTCCCTCACATGCTGATGTCTTTTGAAGGGGTAACAACAACAACCAGCTACATGTTCACACCAATATGCTAAACGACACGACCCTGCTTCGCTTGACCACGCGAAACAGGCGACGGTGGGCCGGCAGTACTGGCTGACGTGATTATGGACGGTCAATCTGGATTTTCGGGGGTGTATTTCGGTGACCTTGGCTTACCCCCGCTGGGCCAGGTAACTGTTTCAGGTCAGCAACGGCAACGGCAACGACGTACCAGTTGTGGGGACCTGGGGCAGCAGAAACCCTGACCAGTGGCACGTCCTCTGTATCATTTCTGATCGTTGGTGTTTTGACTTCAATGCTGCTCTGTGTTGCAAGTGTGCCTCCGGCGGCCTGGCAGTAACTGGCGTGGTGTGCTGGCTGCGGTGGTTGATCTGCCGATTCTTGAACTGGATAAAGCGGAGTTTTCGACCTGACCGGTGCACAATAAATCCGGCTGTTTCGGAGAAACGAACTGCTGTCAAAAGCTGTAAAAATTCCGTGTGTTTGATGATAACGTGTTCAAAACTGCAATTCTGGTTTCGTAATATCGTGTGTCGCGACGGCAATTTGACAGGTTTCGCGTGGTCAACGGTCGTGGACGTGGCTGGGCGACGCTGAAATGACAATAATGATTCGGTGGGGACTGCGGTTTTCAACGGACGTGGGGCTGCACCAGGCGAAACTTTCGGGGCACCGGGGCCGGGCGTTAATGTTGCCGCATCGACTCGGCGGACACGGGTGACGGACCAACACATGCGCTTCTGGCTGGGTGGCTCCGGTCGTTGGTATTTCGGCTGTTGTCACCACGGTTTGGATGTTGGGCGACGCGAGGCTTTCGGCTAGCTTCCGCTGTGATGATGACGTCCTGACGGGCTGTTTGCCACCGGTTGATGGCGAGCTCCGATTTCCTGATATTGCGCCAGCAATTATGTCGCGACCAATTCGGTTCATTCATTTCACTCCGTCAGGGTGCCAGGCCCTGCCATTCTGATCGGCGTACCGTGTCGGCCTCGGTCGACGCTGATTGTTGACAGGGGCACAACGGCACGGCTCTGTGTTTGCTGCGGGCTGTTTCAATGATCGAAATGTTATTGATGTCGTAAATATGTTTTGATTTTCGTTGCTGAGCAGGGGACGATGATTGGGCTGAGGGTGCGTCATGTGCCGCATCGTCTGCTTCGGCTGGCGTTTGAATGAACCGTTCTGACGTCCGTTCACTAAATTAAAGACTGATGAACCTCCCATTCCGTCTCAGGCCTGCCGGGTTACTCTGGACGAAGGGACGCGGTTTTCTTCTTTTGCGCGCTGGCAAAAATGATTGACCAGCGGTTAACCGGAAGCATCGGGCGAAGCAGAGCTTTCATTGACCGTTCTGTTATGTGCAGCATTCCTGGTTCGGTTCTGGTTTCCTGCGCATCTTCGACCGCTTCCTCTTTCGGTTCGTCGCTCGCCACGGTTCGGTGCCCTCTTCGGTGATAGCCGTGTGCTGCAAGTCTTTGTGACGGAGTGATCAACACTGTGTTTGGTCTGGGCTTTAGACCGTGCTGCGCTCAGCACCCGTCGGTATTCTTCGTGAGATCGCGCGGAGCTTACAGAAAGGATAACGGGTGGGCTATCCTCAATTTGTAACTCGGTTATCAGCATCGGCTGCGACACTATGATGGCTGACGACTGCTGCTGGCGAACCGCTCGAATGAGCATAAGTACAGCGGATGGTGTTTCGGGCTGTTCACGACGGGCTTTGACGAAGGTTGATGCTGATAATCTCTGCGGCCACTGGGCCTGTTGTCATCGACCATGCGGCGTATGACAAGCCGGTGGCGGATATGCTGCGGGGGGTACTGTATTTCGCTGGAAATTCCCGGCGTGTTGACAGCGAGGTCAGCTCTGTTACGGCAGTGCAATGAAATCCATTTTTGTTTGGTGATGGTTGATGACGGGCTACGATGAAGGGAACTGACCCGACTGCGCTCGTTTTCGACACGACTTCTGGTTGCTTGTCACCGGTGCTGTTTACACCCATTTTTCAAGCACTAAATACCGGTATTCTTCGATTGCTGCTGCCACTACACAACCGAACTGCCGATCTGATCAGAAAGGATATCTGAGGAGACTAAACTCGATCGACTCTGGCAATCTCCGCGCCTTTCTTACCCCTCTTTTTCTCTTTTCATTCTGCGAGCAATCCTCCCACAGGCTCGAACCACTGCCTGGCACTGATGACTGTTCGCGTCCCCGCCAGCTCTGTGTAACTCCCAAGACCCATGAGAGGTCAGGGGCCCAATGGTGCTGTAATTAAAGGTAATGTTGTTTATTTGACCAAAGTCTTACAGGCTGATTCTGTCAGTACTGACCATCATGGTTCCGGTCGTTGAGCGCTGCGTGGTGACGGAGCTCGAGGGGGTGCTGTGTTGATAAAAGAAAACCGGCGTACAAACCATTTAATAACAGCGTGACCAGCGACGAACACAAGCCTCGCCAGGCTGTTTGAATATATTCCCTCGGCACAGCATCAGCAACAACAATACTGTTTGATGTTGACCGGTATTAGCTGCGCCTATGATGTCGAAGAATGGAACAAGGAACGGCAAAAGATATTTGATGTGTGTAACTTAGTATAGAGACATCCACCGAACCGTATTTTCTGTTGCTGGCTTGCCCTACGACAGCGACTCAAATATATACGGACCCGTAAGCAATTCAGGCAATTTAACCATATCCGGGGCGACGTAACCGGTAAAATAACCGAAACCCGGTAAACGCGGGTGCAGCGGCCCTTTGCCCGTTGCTGAGACCTTCGAACTGCTTTTCATGAAGCATCGACAAAAACGGACATTTCTATTACAAAGGCGGTAAATGTTGCTGAAGACCACTGCTGAACACGAAGGGTTTTTGCCATAACCATGCATTTTAAATAACTCTACGGTTTGATGGTCAGTGAGCGCATGCGAACTATGGGGTTAAAACAACACGGTAAAAAATATATGCCGGACTCGAACAGAGGCCATTGAGTGGTACAAGCAATTTTTCGGTTCTCGCTGGAGATGAAAATCGCCAGAGGAAAGTCGCTAAAGCTTTCTTTCTCTTGCAATCTTCAAGAGACAAAACATAAATGAAAAACGAAAACAAGCCGGCTGTGATATTGACAATGTGGTCATAACTTCGAGGCGTGGCTGTCTGCTACGTCATTCCTGGCGTTCACCATCATCATGTTCAACACTTGAGATGCTCACGACAGGCTCTGTCTTGTGCGATGGGGTCAGACTGTTCAGCTGGCACTTGCAGTTCTGTTGCCCGTGGGTCCCGGTCAGTTCTGCGCCATCGTGCTCCGTTCCCGTGGCGACCCCGGGTCTGCGCTCACCGTCTCTCGTCTCGGCTGTTCATGGCTGTGCCGACAAAGAACTTGGACCCCGTCCGCACTCAGTGATGTCTGTCTGAGGTCTGCGAGACCCATTCGGCGCGTTCGGAGAATGATCAGCTCACGAGACGGAGGTCAGGCTGGTTTGGGTGGGTCAGGCCGCTGAGATAACGTACGTGTTTATACTAAAACTAAGTGTTTTGATTGTAAATGGGGCTGGTTGAGGGCTGCTTCACGAATAAACAAGCAAACTAAGGCACCCTGGCTGGGCAAGAACCAGCGATGAATCTTTCGTGGCACAGGCAAGCGTTAAAATAACAAATCAAATTTCTTTCTTTTTATGTCATTTTTATCAGGCTGGTCTTCAACATCTTTGACAGGGTAACTGTCGGGCGGTGTGGTCTGGCGTTCGTGAGTTGGGATGAACTGGGGTGCTGTTTTGACCGGTGCTAAATCGCTGAGGCTTCACGGTTGCGTGCCTGGCTGTGCTGCAGGTCGGGAAGCCGCGTGGCTGGGGCTTCAGGCATTGTGGGAGATGAACCTGTTCAATGAGACCCTGCTGCAGCACAGTGTCCCCGGCCACTGCGGCTCAGTCAGCTTCCGTGAGACTCCGATCGGCCGTGGCTCTTCAGCGGCTCGTCGAGTGCACCGTGTGCCAGGGTGCCAAGCGCTCCGGTGCCCGGTCAGCGGGTTTATCCGGCAAAATGGCGCCCGATGCGCGGGGCGTTCGACAAAGACGGCGGCCGCTGCATTCCTCAGGTCTGCTTTCGGACCCGGCAATTGATGCTTTCGCCAACTCGCCCGGGCCGCTAATGACAATATCAAACTGAATCCGGCCGACCCGAACCGGACACATCACGCTGGTTAACCAATCGGCACTCGGGACTGCTCACCGGGCTGTTGAAGCCGTTGGCGCCAGCCTCGATCGACGAAATCTGCTGGCTGTGGCCGTCATCTGGAATCGCTTGCGGTCGGTTGATGGCTGGTATCTTAAGGCGAACGTTGACCAAAAATGAACCAACTGTTGTTGACTATCGGCCGATAGCGGTCGTTATGACGACAAACGGGCTGAAATGTTGCTCTGTCTCCGAGCGCCCTCGCGCAAATCATGAAGGTGATGAACCATTACATGATGCAATTCAGCGACTCCCACGCTCCAGACCAGAACCGGAATGATGATCGCTCTCGCCAGATATGACCAGCCGATTGATCAGACATCTCGCTATGACGGCCTGCGACAGGTGGCGGGTCTGTGCGGGAACAACCTGCACTGTGTTTTGGCGACTTACCGGCAAACGTGTAAACGGATGGATCGGGCTCGCTGCTGTTCGTTTTGATAAGGTACTCTGTGGAGTTCCGCAACAGACAAGCTGGATGACCGTTCGCTCGAGATCGGATGGACGGATGAGATGAAATCTCTGCCGCTGTTCGCCAGTGCATGTAACAGAAAATCCGGGAATGGCTGGCAGCTCAGGAATGAGAATGTAACAAACGAGGTCGGTCAGTGCACAAAACGTAGCCAGGGTGTCAGCTTTGATTCGACATAAACCTCGCTGCTCTTCAGATATGGCTGCTCGGCGATTCTCGAGGCAGGCGGAGGCGGGCTGCTGCGGGCTATGTTGATGGTTGACTCACGAAGTCGCGACGATGTGCGGCTTATTCTGACCAGTCGTTGAGTTTCAGCCTCGGCTGTCGTCGGCACCGCGCGAGGGCAGGATGCGTGTTCATGGCGCTGTAATGGGACCCGACCGGCTGGTGACCGTGTTTTGATATTGCCAGCGGTGAGCTTCCCCGCGGTATTGCGTGCTGATCGTTCGACCGAACTGCTCGCGTTCCACTGCTGTGGTAAATATGCGCCGCTTTCGATATCATTTAACATCTGTGCGGTATCCATCTGACGGTCGATAACCCTCGCCAGGGACTGAAATTCAAAATAACGGTTTTCACTGCAATGTGCGGCAGGCTGAGCTGTGAGGACTGCTGCCTGTTTCCCCAGTCGTGCTGAGACGAACAGTGAACTCAGAGCCGATAACGGTGTCGGACGCCGAAACCGCCACCAGCGTCCGAATGCTTCGTGGGCGTGCGGTTTCGCCCGGCGGTGTTGTGAGCAGCACGGGCGACAGGCGGCCGAGGGCATGACGGCGCTGGCGAAGATGAGAAGCCGGACAGAGCTGCTGTTATCGAGGCTCGGCCGCCCGTGCCTGTGCCGCCATCGCTCCACTGGCGTTGGGCGGGCTGTCCCGTTGAAGAACCCGCAGGCCTCTCATCGCCCGCCCCGTCAGCACCGTGGCCTGGGTCGACTCATTGTGTCTTTCCAGCATCTGTTGTCTGCGGTGCTGACCTTTCATGACTCGCAAACAGCCGGCGTTTCCTTTCGTCTCTGTGGGGAGCTGACTCTGCGGCTAATATCGAACCCATGAGGTATCGCGAGACTCCCCGGCAATCCCAGCCCTCAGCTCGGGAAAAAGGCTCCTCCGTGTTTTGTCGGGAACTGAACCTTTCATTGTAATCGTTCGGTCAAGCAAGGCTGAGCAGGCTGCGCGGTGGAGGGGTCTCGGTGGTGCTGGCGCAATCAGCGAAATCGGTCCAAAATTGCGCGATGCAGACCCTCTGGGGTCTCGGCTGTTTGGCGGCTTTGCTGAGGTGGGGTGGTCGACCATCTGCGGTGAGATGTTTCGACAGCCAGAAATTCGTTGAAATATCAGGCGGCGTGGTCTGACCGTGAACTGGCGGGGCCCCGAACGGCGGTGGCTGGCACCTGCGGCCTGATGACTGTGTCAGCCTGGCGTATCTGTTGACCTTCTCGCTGTTCTGGTCAAATCACGTTAACCGCTGTTCGCTTCGATATGAACTCGGACACCTGGACTGGTAACGACGTAAATAGGAACTCACGCTTTCGGTTGGTTCGTTGAGCCGCCGGACCTGCCACAATCGAGGATTCGTTAGTAATTCGATCATAACATGGACGCGATGAGCTGTTCGTTCAGTGCCGGTGCATCTGACTGTGTTGGCACGCCCTGGTATGTGAAGAATCGGGGCACGGTTTCTGCAATACCAACTGTTTCTTCTTCAATGTTCGTGTTCTGGTGCAGGCGATGAATAACGTGTTGAGACGGACCTCGTATCGTGCCGAACCAGCGGGCAGAACGATAAGGCCGACTGTGTGATGGAGACGCCCTCGAACCCGGCGCAGTTCAACCGTTGCATTTGTTGATCATGACCAGACTACATTGACGACGATTGTACGACGCCGCTGTTACAAATCGGACTGTGCCAAGGGCTATGATTAAATCTGTGCTGACGGTCTCCGGAAGCGGGCTGGCTTTCCCGGAGGCTGATGACCGTTTACGTGACAACGAAGAAATTCGCAAACTACTGGTAAATCATTTCAAACGAAATGACGATCGTAATGGCGGAAATCGCTGACCGTGATGATAATGCCGGCTGGTGTTTACGAGATCGTGCTGATTTCAGAATTCTGGCACAGAGATTTCCTGACAAAAGAGATGAGGCGTGAATGAGCAGACTCGCTGACATCTCGTGAGCTGGACTATTTTGGGGCCTGTCTGTTGACACTATACAAATGCCGGACCTTTTCATGAGCCTTTTTGTGTTTCGGGCCTGTGATTGTCGGTCGCTGAGCCTGGCACCGCGATCCATCAGCTGACCAGTGGCTGGTCCGTTGATGTGGTTTGTGTTTGGTGCTGCAGTGAAACGAGAACACTGCTGGGCTCGCTGGCCAGCAGATGTTGCCTCGGCTGCTGCTAAAATGGCTGCAGTCATGATCACCGGTGGTCCAGTGCCGGGCCTGGTGTTTGTTTCAAATGACACAAGTGTTTGAGCGATCTGCTGCTCACTTTCCAGATCGAGGCTCACGCTGGCGCATTCAGGAATTCTTCAGGCCTCCCTCCAGCAAACTCTTTCTGACGCTTCTTTCATATGTTTAATATATTTGTGACAGTGTTCCTATGAGGCATGGCGTGGCAGAGACAGGGAACAGGCGCAGTGCAATCGTGATGTTGTCATGTTTCTTATTTTCTGATTGAGACTCCGGGAACTGGTGCAGGCTGAGGCTCAGCTCTGTTTAGCTGAGGGGCGGGCCACTGCTTACTGAGGTTGTTGTTGGGCCGATGACAGGCTGCCGGCAAACGAGAGCAGCGGGCTCCTGACGCCGGGCTGGACGGTCTGGTGTGGCGCGCGGGCTTTCGAGATGTTGCAGCGAGCAGGTGTCACGCGGAGATGAACCACGGGCGATGTTTGATCGCGCGATGGGTCTGAGACCGCGCGCTGTTCTGCACCCGTGGCTGACGTTCTGCGGCTGTTCTGCGGTGTGGCCTGTCCGGGAACCTCGGCGGGCTGTTGTGACGCCCGCGGCTGGAGACTTCGGTCGCCAGAGATGGTGTGCGGCTCGGAAGCCATGATGCAGTTTCTTCCGCTGGTACCGATCGGGATTTCTGACTCACCGACGGGCTTTGAGGCACCATGCTGTTCAGCATCGACCCACGGCCGGTTTTCAACGTGGGCTGTCTGGTATTTGCTGACCTCATTCTAAGTGCCAAACTTCACGTGAGCTGGGGGTCTACCGGCAACGGCTGACTCCATGGCGCGTTCGGCAATGTCGGTGACAGCGCTTGTGCTGCGGTGACATTGCTGTTTGGTTTTCGCCATTGGCTCGCAGCCAGGGCCCCGGGCGCGGAACCCCGCGAATTAACGCTGATGAACTGGCTGGCGGAAGCAAGGTCGATGAACGGGCAATAAACTGCTGCAATGACCGCCAGTGCGGCCATGGCTCGCGGCAGTCGTCGGTCGTGGACTGTTCGGTCTGGATCAGGGTGTTGAACGAACAAGGTAACAGGTGCGACCCGGCACAAGTGGAGGTCAGGGTGTGCAATGTTGGGTGCCGGCATCGGGAGTCAACAGTCGAGATCCACACCACTCGGCAAAGTTAACTGTGCAATTAAGTTGAAGAAAGATCCGTAATTGGCTGTGCAATAAAGGTAGTGAACTTTCTTCAACTGTATGGGCAGACAGGTGAGCGGTGAGACAATGCCGGTGCGATGTGGGTCAGTGAGGGGAACAGGGAGGCGGAGATGTAGTCGGGTTTTCGGCGAATGAACAGTGAACTTTCGCACCATTGACGGCCTGTTCCTTGTTGTGGGTCTGAGGATGCGCGGATCACCGTTTTAATGACCAGTCGGCTGACCTGTCACGAGATAATCGCTGACCCGACGGTCGTTGTGTCGGGAAGTCGGCGATGATCGGTGGTATTGCCGCCGTGATTACATCGAACGGTCGGTTTGTGGCTGCGGTCCGGGGCACCGCGAACAGGCTAAGGCTGAAACAGGTTAACAAACGCGCAAAGTTTCAAAACTTGTAACAGCGGCAGTCACGGGATCTATGAATGAATGGCTGCTGCACTGTTGAATTGAGCCGGCTGGCTAAGTAGATCTACCATTCATAAATTTCATCGACCGAACCCTGATCGAGGTTATGAAGACGACGTCTGGGCTCCGGCCAGAGACTCTGTTGCTGTTAACACTACTGGCAATCAACATTCGGCACTGCCGACAGTGTTTCTGTCGCGTTCATCTGTCGGTCCTTATCACTAAACGAATAATTCATCGGTAATCGGCCTGCAGATCGGCGAGAAGGAAAGGGAGAAGGAGCTCGCAGGCCTGTCTTCCTGCGGTGATGTTCATTCCTTTACAAAACCGAACGAAAAAGACGCTGAAGATAACGCGCAAACGGCGATGTTGTCGTTAAATATCGCCGATGCTGACGTCGGACACGACCAGCCTGAATATTCAATCCATTGCTGGCGGACAATTTCTCCCGGTCTCGGCTCATCACGGCTCGCGCGGTACGTGGCACTCCGAAGCGGTGCTAAGTCTGCTGTTTATCTTCTGCAATGGCTGCTTTCGCTGGTATCAATTATGCCAGCTTCGACACAGTCAGCTTCAATTCCTTCTTTAAACGATTGAACATCTCTGACGATTACCAACGTCGTCAAGCCACTCTTCGCCGGGATCGCCGCTCTCAGCTGGTGCTGTCTCGGTCGCCATGTGTGAGGATGAGGCTGAGGCCGGTGCAGAGGGCACTCGCTCCAGGCGGCGGTTTGTGCGATGGTGTCGTGGTCGTTGGGTAACTATGAGGTTACTATTGACCGGCTTTGCTGAGCCGCTGCCCTTTTTATTCAGGGGCCTAAAACGGAACCGATATCGTGCTGTTGAATAAACTTCGCCGGGTGTGGGCATTCTGATATTCTGACCGGCGTTCTGGTGCTGGCCAGCCACACTGAGCTGGACTGGCTGCGGCTGGTCGCCAGGGCTGGGTTTAACGGTGAACCCTGCAGGCGTCGGCTCATGGCTGGGCGCGAAATGGAGACTCCGCAACCCGTTTTCGGGGTTCCCGTGTATTCCATGACAACACTGAGCTGAGACTCGGGCGTAAACTTTCAGGAGGCAGAACCCCCTGTCATGTTCGTGCAACCGCCATAAATCGGAGGGAACATGGGACTGAGGGCCTGAGCTGGGGGTGACGGTGATCTGGGCCGGGCTGGTGATCTGTGAGGTGACGACCCGTATTGTAATGATTGGGCTGATTACGTTTTGACCGACTTTGCTGAACGCCGATGATGAACCATCACGCTGTTTAAATAAAGGCTTCGCGCAGTATGAATTCACCTGCAAACGGCACCGGCTTTGTCGGGCTCAATCTTACAGCAATCTGCTGGCGTTAACTGTGCATCTGCGCTTTTCTTCACGCGCCTGTATCAGAACAACGGAGAATAACCTCGGGCGTCGGCGGGCCGGGCTGATCGTCGCTTTCGGGGTGTCGAGGGCGGATATGTTCCTCTGCTGCGGGTCTTTGTGGGCCCCTGAGGCTGAGACCAGACAGGCCTGACGCCGTTCCTGCTGCGATGCCGGCACCGCCATGGCCATTCACGCGGAGGGGCTCGGGTGTGATAAAGGAGCAGACTGATGCGCTGGTAAATTACAAAATCTTCGATGATTCTGAAATAAGTCTAGGCTGACAGTGAACGGCGACCAGTGAATCGGCATCACTGGCGAGCCGCTCGGCTTTATCATCGCTGGCTCTTTGGCCTGGAGGCATGGCTCACAGCGTTTTGAAGGCTGCTGGGTGTTTCGCTGGCACACCGTCGGTGGGGAGATCGCTCCATCGCGCTGGCAAGGTGGGCGTGCCGCCTGGCCCCGAACGTCGACTTCGGCTGGTGGGCATCTTGGGAAACTGGTAACCTGGGAAGGAAGTAACGTCTCGTTATATAACAGGCGCGGCTCAAGTCCTGACGCGCGGTGGCTGTTCAGGCTGTCTGACGGTGTGCTGTGGTGTGCTGGTGTTCGTGTTCCGGCTGACAGTGCAAAATTGAACGGCCGAAGGCATGTGAGGCTGTGTGGTGTGTGTGCGTAATGACAGATGTCTTGTATAGTGATGTTTTTCATTTCCAACGTGAGAAATGAAAGGAACTGTGACCATTCGCTAACGAGTATTGTCCGTTCAAAGTCGAGAGCGGTGTTTATGTTGTGGTCGCCTGGCGACCTGACCAATATGGTTAACGGTGCGGAGGGCGGTGTGGAGGACGGGGAGTGAGTTCGAACGGCACAAGTGCGCGATTGATTGATGTGCATCGGCCGACTATTTCAGCGCGGACAAGTAGCGCATTGAGACGTTTTCGACGCCCGATGACCTGAATGAGCATGGGGCTGACGGTAATGACGTCGTGGCGTCGGCGTGTGGGGCGGCGCTTCTGCTGTGGCGCGCCGCGACCAATAACGTGACAGGCGCGCGGGCGGCATGGTGTTGGGGCCATGTGCTGCTGATGGTGTGGTGGGCTCTGCTGACTTACGTGTGTTGCTGTGGCTGCGGTCGGTCTGGCCAATGGATGAGCGACCAGCCAAAGTCTCTATCACCAGATATCCGCGACCTGTTCCCCACTAAACATTATCGGTTGCTGTTGCGAATATCAAGAATAATTCTTCATTTTGATTGATCGGATATGCGTTGTGATATTTCCGACCCATCATGTCTTACTGGTCATCTTTTGGCAATGGTGGACAACGCAGTTTGGTGTTTAACCGCTGCATGAATAATCGTGCCCTGAAAACTGGTGGTGTTCAGTGGCTGTCGAGCACATTGTAATGAACAGATCTGTCTGAATTTGAACGCGAATATTTCGATGTCGCGGTAAATCACTACGAAAAAGATTATGCTGAAAACTCGGGACAGCGAAAAGTTCTGCGACTGTTTATGCGTTGACATGTTGCGGAACTGTTTAAATTGAAATGCGCTGGCTGGTCTGATGCAAGCCAATTCTACAGATTTCGTATACTACTGCTTCTGGCTGCGCTCTTCCCCGCTAAGCTACGGGCTGGCCTTGGCTGTGTCCGGTCGGCGGGCATTCAGTGTGCTGTCAGTGAGCTCATCGGCTGGTTGTGCTGCGGTTCGACGTGGAGGGACCTCTTGACCCCACCAACGGTGCTCGCAATGCAAGTGAGCACCTGGTCATTCTGCACAACCAATACTATCGGTGGTTCTTGTTCGCCCGTCAGATCATTTTGATTTCTGGCGATGCGACTGACCATGCAGGCTCATACCCGCTGCAGATAATATTCTCAAAACGATGACCTGCGGTGTAATGTGGCTCGCTGTCACCGTGGACGAGTTATAAAGTCATGAATGTTGCTGCTCGCGCGACGCTGGCTGTGATGGCGGATGACAGCCCTCCGGTGGTGGTGGCAACCGCATGGGCGATGGGCACAGGACAAAAGAAATGGCTCAGGCGCAATTGTCGGGCGCAATGGCTGGGCTATCAAAGGACAGATAAGCGAGGCATCGGTTGTCGGCCTCGGGATGGCAACACTCTCTGCTGTTTAATTTCACGAATGCTTTGCTGACCATTTTCACCATTATCGGCTGTGGGAAAGGAATACGGAGAACGAACTACGACACCGGCTGGTATGACCGGTCGTCGGTAAATTTCAGGCTGAAGATAAAGGGTTGTGACTTTGTTCTGGGGCTGGCTATTGTGTTCTGGTCGGCACGGTTCTGGTGGCGTTTTTGAAAGCTGTGGCTGGGCGCTCTGTGTTTATGTTGCCAAACGCAACCCGGTTAACGTCAGTCGACCAGCGACGAGGGCCGGGGCAGGCTTCTCGGTGCGATTCCTCTGCGGCGCGGCGGGCTTCGGTGTCACCTTTTCGAAGGCCAGGCCACAGGTGAAGTGTGACCCGGTGACTCGGATCCAGGCTTCGACGTTCGCTCGCTGTGAGCCAGCCAGCGGTTACGGTCGTCGGGCCTGCAATGTTGCCCATCTGTGTGGCTGGCAAGGCCAGAGGCGGTGGCGCGATCTGACGGGCAATAAATGAAATATTGCTGTTTTAATCGTACTTCGTATGATAAAATGCGGGACAAACCGGCCTTGTCGCTGACGGGCTGACCGGGGTGACACGAACCGGTTGCAATACCACGTTAACGCGTATCAATGCAGCCGCTGAAATATTGACGGTGTGTTTTCGCTGTTACAAATTACGCGCCGGCATGTATCTTGTGTTCATTGCCATAACTGCTGCTGGCATAATGATGCTGGCAACACTCGTGTTCAACGTTTTCATGTGTCAGCTGTAACGTGTAAGGGCTGTGATTGAGCATGCAGATGTGCACGGCAGGCTGGCTGAACGGGCAGGGCGGAGTGATGGTGTTTCACGTCGAGATCGGCACGCCCGGCACGTTCTGACGCAGTGAACGAGCGTCGGCGTGACTCGGCAAATGGGGCATGACGGTGTTACCGGTATATCGCGTCGACTGCTAGTCGTCATGCTGAACTGGTTCTCGCACGCTGTCGCCTTCCGGTAGTGGAACTGCATTTTTCGGTCGGAAAAGATCGTCTGCGCTGTCAAGCCGTCGATTTTCGATGTTGAGCAAGGTCATCGATCGGGACGTGCCAAGAGCGATCACGACGGGCGACGGGCTCGGCAGATCGCGATTGACAGGTGAAGTTCGACAACATCTGCTCGCGGATGAGGTGACCAGACCAGGCCTACAGATGCTCGTAATCAAGTTAAGCATTGGTTAAGGGATTTTGATGACCGGCTGGAATGTATGATGAATGTTTACGTCGTTTCGAACGACACCAGCGATATCCGCTCGAAACCGTCACTCGAGACCGGGATGACTGAAATCGTTCGCAGGTTGTTCGTTCGGCTTCATGAGGTGAGTTATTTTGGAGGCTGTTGATGGGCGCACGACGTTCAGGTGCCGTCAGTTGGAGTTCTTCGAGAAATCGCTCTGTTCACTACGGGCGTAAGTTGCGTGACTGAGAGGCTGGTGTGTGACGGCTTTCATGTGAGGTGTCGATATCGAGGTCCGGACGGTCGGCATGGTGGGGTGACGGGCATGGGCTGGATGCCGCGCCTGCTTTCACGCCGCTGTTTGGGCGTTCGAAGTGTTGATGGTGCGGGCCTGGCCGACTGTTGATGTTTCGCGTATGCGGTCGGGCGGAATGAATGAAGCAGCCAGGCCAGAAACTCATTGCTGGTGGTTGTGATTGTCATGAGATTGCGCAGATGGTGCCAGAGGAAAATTTCTGGGGACGGATCGGTGAGCGCCTGAGTCTGGTCGACAGGCTCGGTTTTAACTGATTAACGCCTTCAACTGGTCTCGGCATTTTTCTTTTTAACGGTCTTTGTCAGCGGTCGGCGCAGATGTTGACGAAACGGCTGAGCATAACCTGAGGATGACATCGTCCGCCTGCGTTTTTGACCCGCCAAGCGGTCGGCCTGGCCGTTAGATGTTCAACCACTCGTGAGGCCAGCGACGCTGGCTGATGAATGCTGCTGGCGGGCCGGTGCCGCTCGGCCGGCTGTCGACGGTGTTCAGGCTGGTAAAATCTGCCGCTATTCCAATGAGGGCTGGTAAGCAGGCGTCGCGGCTGTGGTGGGGTCGCGGGCAACACAGCTGATGGGCCCGCTCACGGTTTCATGTTTTCCTCTTGCGCAGCTGGCTCTGAACATCCATACTGCATTTTAACGAGCGAATTTGTCCAGCTCTTCATCGCCCGCTACTAACTATTGAGAATCGGCTGTTCATTCCCGGGTTCTCACTGCAGGCTTCGGCTGTTATAAAATCTGGTGAGCCGACGGGCATAATCGACAGCTACTTCAATTTGAGAGGTAACGGACGACTGCAGGCTGTCGGTAATATTTTACACACACACACGCTGGCTGCGGCCGCACGGCACCACCAGCGGGTGACTCACCAGGCTGCATCAGATCGGACTGGTGCATTTCTGCTCTCCTCGGCCGGCCTGCGGCTCGGTGCTGACCAGACGGGCGTGTTTGCGCCGTGAGCCATTCCGCTGCCGAGACCGAGGCTGGCGGTGCGGTGTATCTCGCAGTGAGCTTGGCATTCGATGGGGCATCTTGATGCGTTCGTTGCAACCAAATCGCGATCGAAGCGTTTGTTGTAGCCAGGCTCAGGTAACCTGATGTTCTGGTCGACATCAAACGAAGCCAGTTCTGTCTGCACGTCTTTGATACCGGCGGTCTGTGATTTCAGCCAGCCATCTTTCGTTTTGTCGAATGGTCGGCCGCCTCGTTCTGTGACGGCAAAAAGGCTGACCAACTGGCATGTAACTGTTTTGCGACACTGTCTGGAGCCTGAAAATCGACCAGCCCTGCCTCCATATTGTTAACGCCAGGCCCATGTCTGCACGCTGGTTTGAAAAATCAGTGCTGTGCACGAGATTTGATGTGCAATCCATGCCTCAAAGACTCGTAACCCCGAAATGTCAGGCTCACGCGCCATCATTGCTTACGCTGACTTTCATATGCGTTCAGCGCCGGCACCGGTTGCAGCGTGAGCTGACCATGTTGCTCGTCAAAATGCGGTGAATTGACGGCGTACCTACCCTCGTGAGCACGGTGTTCGCAACCCGAAATATTTTTAACTTTGTTCGCAACTTCGTGTTTTTTTACCGGCCTCTGTTTCTTCAGCCGGCATTAATACCGCCGGCTGACCAGCAAGTGAATATTGGCGCAGCAAGTCGCTGCATTTACGTGCCACTGCTGCGGTTAACGAGAATATTGTTGTTCGTCACGTATGTGCGCTCTGCAGCAGTTGGTACGGGGAATACGCTCGCGAAGTGAGCACCGTGACAACGAAAAGTGGCTGCGGCTGATAAAATGCGAGGTATCGCTGGTATTTCATTCATGAGCTGCGAGAGCCGCGGCTCGGCCAGGCTGGTCTCCACTGTGCGTATTCATCGGCCCGGCTCTGACTGCCGTGTGAAACAGGCCTGGCCTCGGCGACACATGAAGCAGTGTCCATTCTGCCAGCCTCCATGTCTTTCGGCCGCCCGGTAGTGAAGATAGGCACAGGCAGGGACCTGCATCAGGTACTGATCGGTCGGCTGCAGGCCTCAGTTTCAGTCTGAAACCGACGTGGATCAGCAAACTGTGCTCGCACCGATCGAAGTTGAGGCAAAATGATTACCGAAAAAGCCAGCCGGCTTCATTGATCGGTGCAAATAACCGTAGGCGGCTGGCGTCGATCTCGATCGCCAGATGAACTGGCTGGGCAACCCGCATCCATAAGCGGTTTCACTGCAACCAGGGGCAACAAAAGAAGCCGTGCAGCCCAACCAACTGGTGACATCATCTTCATCGGTCCCGTCTCGGTATAACGAGAAAACCGGCGGCAATCGCTTTCGCAACGACGCTCGGACTCGCTCTTTATTCAGGCCAGCCTCATCGCAGTTCATTGATGATCTGTTGCTGCCACAAAGGAGGGCTGTTTCCCGGTGCTTGTAACCGACCAATGGTACCTGCCCGTAAATATCACGATGACGCCAGGCGGCTGAGGCCTGGCAGCTACGCGTGGCCGGCGCACGTGGACGGGCCACTGGGCTGGGCAAGCTGGCTGCCTCGGCAGGGGAGGTATGCCTAAGCCTTGCAGCATGTGTCGACGACCGAATGTTGTTCAGCGCATCAATGTGCTAAAACGCTGGCCCAACCGAGGCGCGGCTCAGCTGGGGAAGCTGACAAGTGTAAAGGGGTGCCACTCACAGTGGTTGATGCTGCAAACGCGCTGCTTTCCTCGTGTCAGTGGCCTGTTGTCGGTTTAATTCGGGGTAACGGGCCAGTGGTGTCGCGACCCGTTTCACGCACTGTCGGGAAAATATACTCGCTTATTAACTGTGGTCTGCTCTGAAACGCCGCTGGCGCAAAGTCTGGCCAACACGAGGAGAACTCGGTTTTACTATTGCACGAGACCGGTGGTTCTTTCGAGTATTTGATCATCTCGCTCTCGGCCCATTATGTTAACCGCCTCATCATATCAATTTATTCCGCTGTTTGACGAATGCGGTAGCGACGAGCTGGTCACTGACGGAACTGACGGTCAATGAGCGACCAGTCTTTGCTGCTAATGACGCTTCGTCGCGAACTCAGAACAATGTGAAGGCCGAACGGCATGTTCACGCGGTCAACTCCATCAGGCTATGATGAACGAGAAGACGCTGTCGCGCGGGCACAGTAAAAATTCGGTAAAAGTACAGGCTGATGTAAGGACACCGTAGTTAAAACCCGCACGTCGGTTAATAACCGGTGCTTTGTTTTCCAGCAGCCAGCATTCATCTGTTGTTCGACGGTGCTGCCGCCAGTTGTTTGAAGTTCGCTGACCGGCGGTCGCCGCCTCACGCGGATAATCGCCTACCTCACGCAGGCTGTCATGTAATCAGCGTTACGCACACCGTCTTGTCTCGTTGACATCGATCTCTGTTGCTGGCTGACGATGAAGTCATTTTCGGAACTTCACATAACTCACGAAGGAGTGTTGACCAACTTCGATTTTCGTAATGGCGACAATTAATCCTCGTGAACAGTTGAGATGATGTTAATTGTTCTTCGGAAAAAAAATACCAGGACTCGTGACTTGGTGGTGCAAATCAGGCCGTGATGCCAGCCAGTCGGTAGGGAAATACTGAAAGTCCTAGCTGTTCACGCCAGCAAGGTCGTTCGAGAAAAATGGGCTCGTACATCGTGACCAAATCTGCTTACAAAATGAACCGTCACTCGCGAGCAGGTGATGTGACGGGCACCGGGGGCCGGTGCAGTCTCTTTTTGAGGCTGCGGGGTGACGGACTGGGAGAGGGCACCCCCGTGCTGGCTGTTGCTGAGGGTTCCACCAGACCCGGCACCGCAGTGACGAGACAGCGCACCCGACGAAAATCGCGATGGCTAATACCCAGTAACTATGTTCGAACGATAAAACCGCCAGCTCACCATGTCTGTTGACTCAACGGCGCGCTCGCTCTGTGGTACCCGTGACTTATCGAAAGAAAGGCTCGGTGTTACCCGTAACTGCCGGGCACAACAAAAGCCAAAACCTGAAAAGGTGATTTCAGCTTTCTTCGCTCTGATAGTCGGTCCAGACCTTTCAATCAGCTCGAGACTGACTGGACTGGCTGCGGGCCTACTCGTGCGGCTTGTTGAGACACAACCACTGCAGCTGTGCGGTCGTTTGTGAGCACAGTTTCAGACCTGTCCTACGCGATCGAGTCTGGCGACTGCTGCCAGAAAGCCACTGCCGCGGGTCGACTCGAGGCGTGGGTGAATACCGTCGATTGTTTGATCGGTGGGTTCAGTACCAGATCGGTACGTGGTTTCCTGCTCGCGGTTTTCGTTTTAATCGGCGGTCGCACGCGCGGTCGGCAATGTCGGGCGGGGCCGGGAAGTGGGGCCGGGGTGACGGCATTCGCAGGAATCGGTGCCACCCCGGATGTCCGGCTCGCGGGTCGACCGGTTGACGACCGGGCACCTGTTCGAGCACCTGGCTCTGGCTTCGTTGTATCATCGGATGGAACCGGGCTTACCAGCTCAAGGGCTGGCTCCTGAACCTGAGCACGAACTGAACCATCGGTAACGACAATGCGGGAAGTAGGTATGCATTGGTGACCAACTCGATGCGTATTTTTGCGGTAATGTTCAGTACTGTTGAAACCGTGAATGAGGAAAATAAGGCCGCCTCGCTATGCGCACACATCGACTCCGATATCTGTGTCGCTGACCCGGAGACTGAATGTAATCGCGGCCGACTTCGGCGGCGTTCACGCTGGTAACTCGGCCCCGTACACTTGACGATGTTCTGCCGGCGCGGAAGGAAGGCAAATGACGATGAATTCAATCTTGAAGACCGACGGCTGAAGATGCAAAATGACGCAGAAGGCTCAACGCCAGCCAGCGGCAATGTCTTCGGCGTCACCGCCAGCGCAAACGACGAGTGGTTGCGGACTCGGCCTGATCTTGCTGCTGTGCGGCGTAGACTTTGGCCTGTGCCGGCAGTCCCGAGGTCATTGTGATCATTCGCCAGGCTTCGGTTGCTTCAACCGTGATCCAACCGATGACGTTTCGTAACGCCAGACCGGCTCGTCCGTCGACCGATTACGACCAACGTCTGTTGGTTACTCAACAGGAATGCGGTCTTTTTGCTAATTCTACAATGTTTGAGCTTTCTGAACCCACCCTGACTGGCCTAGCTTGGGCTCAGGCTGTGAAACTCTGAGCGAGACGACAGCCAGACGGTGTAAATGTTGCAGTGCTATGAAAGTACCGGCTGACACAATAACTGTGAATTTCGCTTCCGCCTCCCGGCTCTTGCTTTCGCCGGCTTGACTCGCCGCTGTGTTTCGGCCGTTCACAACGGCCTGAGATCGAGGGCGCGGTCGCACGGGTACGGTTTCGTTTGCCGTTCGCGAACAATGTATCGTCACCGAAGTGTTGAACTGAAGCAGATGATTGACAGAGAGATTTGATCGCTGCGGTGGGTTCTGAAACGTGGGCGAGGAGGCTAATGCTCTGTGGTTTTCGGGGATGACTCTTCACCGTTAGATGCCTCCGTCTGGGAAGAAGACTAAGGCCAGCCTGTTTCTATCATCAGTTGTTGTCTGGTGCCGCCGATGGCTCTTTCCAGCACCCGCTATGCTGAGGCCCGGCGATTTGAACCTGCTGCTGCAATGCTGTATCGTTCCAGTCGTTGGCGGCAATATTGGCTTCGGCGAAATTCATTCACCCTTCGCTCCTTTCAATGACTTTTGACCGCTTTCCCCCCGGCGGCGGACGAGGGCTCTCGGATCAGACTCCATTGAATGTCACGGGCCGCTTTCTCGTGAGGGATCTCACTCCCGTTCGAGCTGTCACTACACCGGAAAAGGGGAAAAGGGAGGAGGACAGTCGGAGTTGGCTGACTTTCGTTGTATGTGCCGTTTAATTCATGCCTCTCACCGGTCTGCCGATGCTCGAGCACAGCATTCATCCTTCTTCCAATGCTGCGCCCCGCTGTTCAATGAAGAAATCGATGCATATTTCGCACTGGAACTGCTCGCTCGACCGGACTCTGTCTCCCGGTACCGAACCGAAATGTTTGAGACTGCCGAGGGCTGTGCTGCGGTGCGGTGCGGGCTGACGAGGGGCAGCAGGCTGAGCGGTTCAGGACCATTTTCCAGGCGGGTTGATAAACGCAGGCAACTGACCGGCGACCAACCGGCCTGCCTGTTTATTCCTGCGGCAGGTAAAACTAAGCAACTTCAGACTATTTTCACAATGATGCGCACTGTACACACACACACACGCTGTTCTACTCTGTTATAATGTTACGGCTTTTATTTGAAACCACGAACTACGAAGCTTGGAACTGAACAAAAGCAACTCTTTCTTTTCACATGGTACAAACTGTGATTATAAGCGGTCGAACCGAAATGAATGATGACACGACACCGGTCGTCGACAATTTACGGCTTTCTCTCTCGACTGCTCAAATAAATAAACCCTCGGCTCCAACTGGCTCTGGTATCTTGATGCAGGCGAAAAACTCAGCCGCGAACTAGCAACCAGCTAATGCTGGCATTGTTTTCGAGAGGACTGTTGAAGTTTTTGACTTTTGTGGTTGCTATCGGCTGTTTCGTAGCAGGAAGGCTATTGCTGACTTTGACAACTGCGAGCAGGCAGGCTTAATTTGGCAATTTTCGTCGATTATTCGGGAAAAGCCAACATTTCCGGTGATTCGACAACAAAGTGCGAAAACCAAAATGAATCCGGGTAACGTAATGACCAGGCGTCAGCTCAGAGGTAATAAGTGGCAACAACGGTAAATTCTTGTTCAGAAAGTTCCTGAGCTGTCGAGGGCTATGGTCGGTGAGCACGGCGCGACGGCAACGTCTTGGCGTTTGACTTCGACCAGCCGTGACGTTTGACAGTGGGTATGAAAACTGGCGGTGCTCTGACCTGACCGTTCTGATCAGCAATCGACCACCGTACTGGTCTGTTCAAGGCTTTCTGGCGTGGGAGAACTTCACCGTTACCGGAAAATAAGGCCCTCGAAATTTCTTCTTTTTCGACCGCGGTTGGACAACTCTTCGGCACGGTCGCTGCCCGGCAAAAAGGTGATACCGATCGACAAGCTCAATCATCAACTGTTATTCGGACCGCCAACTCGGTTGGCGATCATTTGCTGGGCTGATGGCTGGCTGCTGACGTCTTTTAAATGCAAATGAAACTATGTTTCGCACATCGCTTCCTGCCAGATGCGCCACCACGGGCTTGCCCGCCTCGCCGGACTTCGCCGATTCGCGACCTCATTGGCTCGACGTGAGCTGAGGGGTTCTTTCGGGGCGACAACTCTGGGCCACGGTGCACTTCCCTGTTGTTTACTTTAATTGGGCAGTCTTGCTTGCCTCTTTAGCCTTCAGACAATTCATACCGCTGTATTCAGTCCCATTTTCACAGCCAGTTCAGAAAGAAAGGGCTAAAATTCTAGCGTACTGCAATTTTGGGATCCTAGAGCATTATTAGAAGTTTTTTATTGGCCACTAGTATGCCACACAGATAAAAGTCTCTACTACTATCACTTGATTACCATTTTTAGCCATACTACGCTCTCAGTCATGGTTGGTCCACCATAATATATCAATGAACTCTCATGGGAGTTTGGGACAGTATACATGGTGATGTTCGACCCCTTACTTTCATCTAAGCACCACCACCTGGTTAAAAATATCTCAGCATTTATTTGATATGTGGTTAGAAAACTTGCATTCATGAATCCGGATATATCATACCGACCTGATGATGTTCTTACGCACCTCATAGCACCACCATTTCCCCAGAGATGAAGATGGATAGAGGCGTAATTGTCTGTGAAATGCCTGTTAGTAGATGGACTGCCATGATATTTGTCTCAGATATCAAACCAAATCCATGCAAAACTATCAGTCCCATCATCCTCTGTACTCTGTGATTGGCTATCAGATGTTAGCATGCTAACACCAAAAATTAAGTGAATACAATTAACGTATTATACAAAACATTGTATTAACAATATCATTATAGTATGGGTTATCATTTAGCTCATATACTGCTATACTTATATACCAGTCTCTAGAGTTGCTAAGCATGGCTATAAACTCTCAGTTTATTTATGTTAGCTCCTGAAGTAGTATTCTTAACATACTAAATAATATAATAGTCACATAATGTACATATTTATTTTTTATTGCTAAAGACGGATAACTTTTATACCATTAAAGAAAAACATGTATGAAAAACAGCACTGGATGGCTCAAACACTAGAATGCAAAAACTTATTGTATTTGAACCTTTTCTGGGACCGAGAGCAAAAGAATCCACTAGATACAGCAGTGCAAACCCATCAAAGCACAACTCCTTGAAAACATGAAAGTTGCATAGAAACACCCTAAAATACATGTGGAACTGTCGTGTTTGATGGCCTCCAGCCCAGTTTACAGTAACAAAATGATCGCTAAATATTTCCCAAGGTAATGCTTTATTCAGGCGCTTCCACGGATCTCCACAAGTCCAAAGTGATGCATAGCAGAGGACGCTTGATTCGTCACTTTTCTCCCCACTTTGAATAGACCTTCATGTAACATTATTAATAATTCATGCGCCGCTGGACTCGGTTTCAACACAATACGGCAAGTTAGACTATCTTCACTGGGAGACTCTGGAAGTTAATGATTGGGGAGCCATAAGGCATAGTCCCACTACACCATCCCTGTAGATAAGTCATGAGGCAGTATCCAAGCGAAGGCAAGAAGATGTGCTGAAACATCTCTCAGGCCGCATTATAAAGCAGAGCATCTCGACAATGCCTGCGGGATCAAATCTAGTTACACACAGCTCTGAGCTTATCCTGTCTATGTGATGCCCCTTTCTGGCCTCAAAGGCTTCCTGAGCTGTTATGAGTCCCTGTCAAACAGAGGAGAGAGGGAAGCTCCAGGATGGGAGAGAAGCGGAAGGTATCACCATACTATATATACAAACGGCGAGCCTGCTGAATTATTTGGAGGAGCGCCAAACTGCAAGTCGGTCATATGTCTTTCTTTTTCTCTTAGTCTCTCATTTGGCTGCTACTTTAAAAAACACGCTGAAACCTTAGACAGGCCTAGGCACACTCAGGCCTTTATCCTTCCTCACTACAACTACTAGACACTTTGTAGACAAAAGATAAAACCTTTTCAAGGTCGTTGTGTAACAGGTGAGAGATGTGGGCCCTGGTGACGATGCGAGGCAGGTCTTGTTTTGGTGTGTGAGCCGGCCTTTATCTCCAGGTGATGTGATCCCTTCGTCCTGCTCAGCCCCTATGTTACTAACTCCACACTTTGATGTCTTTCCGCCTCAATCTCATCTCTCTGTCTGTGTTAGCTGAGAAGCTGTCCTGCACTGTCAGCAATGAACACAGTGAGCAGCACACACGGAAAAAGTTCTAAGGCTTATAGGCTTTTGCGGTAAATGCTACTTTTTAATTTTGTACGATATTTCCGCAGAACACCTGAGCAGAGCTTCTTTTTTAGGTATAAAATGTCGCAAAACTGATAGCGAATGACGGACAAAGCTGAAGGACTCGTGCCAGTTTTATTTTCATACAAAACTCAATGTTTTGAAGTTCTAGTACCAGTGGATAGGTGCTGTAATGTGCATGCTCCAAACTAGAGACAATCTGTTCTCATAGGTGACAAGGGGTGATACAGTTTCACCACACACAGTTCCTGAGATCTGTTGAGAACTTGACGCCCTGCGGTCACACAACTCTTAACCTAAGCCTGAACTTAAAATTTGCTGTAGTGCAAGATTTCTCAACTGTTCTGGCCCTTGACCTTGTTTCTCTTTAGGTCTCTGATTCTCAGGACCCTAAGCAGCAATTAGAAAGTTGTCAAGAGTTGTCACGCTAATTTTAGTCTCTTGCATACTTTTGTCTTGCTACTGCAGAGGAAATTGGACATAGACCCACCGGACATTATCTTGCCAAACTTTTTGGCAGTCTTCTAGTCTTACATTATAGCCGTCATAACTCTAAGTTATGACAGTAATTCCTTGTCTATACAGTGTGCTATATTTATCCTCTGTTTCCTTTGAGTTTAAACTTTAAGTGTGGAAATGTAAGCTCTGTAAATTACTTCAAACAACTGAAACACAAAAAATATAGTATGCTAACAATCCCACAATGTAATTTTATATGAAAATACAGTTTCTTCCCTCTCTCACTCAAGTTTTCTACTACAGCCTCCATAAAAGATACTGTACTGACCGCAGGCTAATGGTGGCTCTTGTTAAGCTAATTTGTGAGCCTCATGAGATATTGTTGTGAGATCGTGTTTGTGATATTTTGCCAGCTATGACTCTTGTTTAAGCGTTTTATAGTCTTCTGATGCTGCATCTCAACCAATATCACGGAAGTAAACATTTAATTGGTTTTTATCTCTAAAAGAGTGCACATAAGCAGCTTAGCAGTACATTATAGAGTAAACACACAATATCTCGGGAAGAAGGACATACTTTTTGTTTTTGTGACGCTAGATTTCCTTCACTGTCACTCAAGTCATCTAACAAAGTAACTGGCTTAAATCAAGAAAGTTTAAATACTACACACACTTTCTCTTCCTCGAACTAGACTGAAACATCCTACTACACACTCCATAGCAGTTAGTCTAAGTTAGTTACAACCAGATGGCTGCCTCTCTAATTACTTGCCAGAGATTGTTAAATGTTGTAGAACATCCTAGGATTTTAGGTGTGACAAACTTGTCATCTCTGGGACAATAAAGTGAATTATGATAGCAGCCCTAAATAGACCCTGAGCCACTGCAGCTGAGCTTAGAGTTAATTACCTGAGATGTCGAGGAGCTTTCAGTAGAAACATGCACTTTAACCATTCGTACTTATAAAACAATCACAGCATTATTGTTCCTGCTCTTGGTTATAGTGGTAATACAGAATATTTTATAATGTATATAAAATTTAAATGTCACAGCATTCACTTTAGCCAGACAAAATCCCTCTGAAATGAGGACCACTTTGGATGACTCAACTAGAATGTATCCTTCAATGTACCAGTAATTTCGAATTGCCAACCAAACTGATCCCATTACACTAATTAAGACAATAATACCATACACATCACCACATGTACTCAGTGGTGTGTATTTTGTAAATACCTCAACTACTTACCAGATTTTTATTATCTTCTTGAGAAATTGGTAATTAGCTGTTTGATGTTCTTGAATCCGCCTTCTCCAGATGCAACTTCTGGTATATATGGGAGGAACTGAGCTCATTCTGTCACAACAGGAGGTCAAATCCAACAACACATTATCTAGCTATTTTCTCTATATTTGGTAAGAGGCAAAATACAGTATGAGTTGCAATCAACAACAAAGTTATATTATTTTTCCATGTTGTTTATGTTCTCTATTCCTGGTCACTGGGACACACATTTCCCACCATCTCCAGGTTTGTAAACTGATAATGAGCAGTGGGTAAGAGGCAATGCACTAAAGAAGGTGGAAATGAGACCCCAACACATATGGTTGCTGCAGCTTCTAAACAGCAAAGTGCAATAACATTTTTCTAACATCTGTTTAGTTGAGTGCTATTTCTAGGGTTCTGCTTTTCTAAAGTCTTGTATTGCTCAAAGAAGTTGCGTCGTAGGTATGCGGCAACGCTTTCCTGTCTCCTAAACCATGCCTGTGATTAAAAGAAACAAACTCCACTGTAATAAGCACCTAATCCTTACTGCCCTTTTGGTTCTGTCAGCCTAAACAGATGAGCTAACGGAGTCAGGGAAGATTCATCAAAGGCCAGGGTGTCACAAAGTTACTCTTATATAGTACTGGTTCAGTGGCATTCATCCTCAACTAATAAATGCTTATGTGCAGGAATTACTCAGTAAAAATCTTAAAATTAAAGCTATTTGCAATCAGTACCTAAATATTATTAATAGCCATGTTATGTGAAAGGGTCAATTATAATGACAAGCCACACATTTATCACCCCAACTGTTAAGGAGTCATTTTATATTATATGGATCTTTTTGTATTTGCATTTGTGTCTTTCAGCTCCATATTTTGCTTTTATGACCCATGACATTACCTGTTATGGTTCGGTGCCAACAGGCAGCTGTTTTCAGTGGAAGTTGTAATAAAACCCACTGTGTGCTACCTGCCCAACACCAAGCTGCAGAGCAAATTAATGACACAACTCAATTGAATGCTAACGTTTGTTCGTGTCTGCTGGAAGTATATATACTGTGGTAGCTATCTGCTAATACATTTACTGCCATATTTCCACTACAATTTATAAAGCTTTTTTAGTAGAAGTCAACATTTCCATTTTCCATTCTTCCATTTCTGATAGAAAAACCCTGAATGGATGTAGAAAGAGAATGTTTTACGTTAGACCTTAGGTACAGCTCTAACATTCTATTGCATCATAAAACTGGGGATCAAATTGGAAATAGTCAAAATCTTCCAGTCATTAATGCTTGTTTTCATGTAATTTGGCTCAAAATCTACATAAAATTATATGAACAAAGGGCATAGTCACTATAGAAGGTCAGTTCACCTGCTTAGCCAAAAACGAAACAACTCCTCCACGTTACCTGTAAGCGGTGTCACAGCCATGCAAGAAGTTTGAATTTAACTTAGAAAATTTGAAAGCAACATACTTTTCCAGAAACAATGTCAAGTTACTTTGGATGGTCTGAATTTCACTGTCAACAGTCTCTGGAACTACTTCATACTGAAAAACAGTCATCGTTATCAAAATCTTTATGGTGACTATTTCTGTGGGAAAAAAGTCTTTATAATAGGGTCTGGGGATTATTATAGGTAGCCATAGCACCATTCTGAAAGACAAGTTTAAATACACCTAAGTTTTAAAATGTAAATATTCGTTTTGCCTCCTCTATCAGAATTGGAGGCCAGGAAATGTCAGACATGGATGTATCTCAAACCCTGGGCAAATAAAACTGAAATTATCATGACTACATACAAATGGAGAAAACGTATTTTAATTGCTTGGGCAGAGCTGATCATTTATTGAGTTTTTCCCTTTTGCTTGCTGTGTTTGACAAGGCTCTCTGGTCTTTGCTAAAGTGTGCTCTCAGTCCAACAACATAAATCACCATTGGCTAAGCACCCATTGCTTGCCCATAAAGTTGACAGACAATGACAATTGGTTGAAAACCCAACTTAAGCGAGTTCGTTCACAGGGGGATAATGTTTCATTTCTTTTGTTGCAGTGCAGTGAGTGACCCCTCACCCCTCCAGACCCCTCTCCTAAATCAGTTGCTCTGATGTGGATCACATTCCTGTCTGTTTACATTATCCCCCCCCATGCCAGACGCTGCCACCAGCCTTTAACACCTGTCCCGTCACGTCCTTGGAAAGGAAACTGTGATACATTTTCGGGGTGGAACAGAAAGGCCTTTGTGTGTGTGAGTGTGTGTGTGTGTGTGTGTGTGTGTGTGTGTGTATAGCAGGCGAGAGGGAAGCTTAAAGACACAGACATTCACTACAAATTCAAGTGCCTGCATGCATGGGCTTCCACACAGCTGAGAGGGTAGGCACACACAGATTCACGCAGAAACACAGCAGGACTCATTCTCTGCACACACTCATGAATGTCAAACTGCGTGGAAAGTGAGTTATGGAGCTGGTGGTGTATCTGAACACGGAGGAAGATTCCATTGCTGCTGAAGTGATAAATGGGGAGAAGTGAGGTGACTCCTCAGTCCGACAGAGCGCCACAGTCGCTCGCTGGATAGACCAGCAAGGGAGATAGGGCCATCACCCTCAGTGCCATACTTTCCTGGATTTCCACACATACGTTACAAAAGCATAAAAAGTCTTTTCCCACTTCCTTATTATAACAGAATGTTTTTTTTCACTTATAACTTAGAATCATGAGGTATACAAAACCTGTGGAAACTGGCTTTAAAAGTTATATTACATTCAGTGTGCTTATCCGTGTAATACGATATAATACCTTATAGCAATACTGATGGTTGACCCATAAACTGCCAAACTACCATTCCTTTAACATCAGTGGGGGTGTCGCCCATCTTTCTGCTGTTTTTAGCCCCGATCCTTGCTGTGACTGCAAACATTCCACTCAGTGTTGGAAAACTTGGAGGCCTTAGTTAGACCAGAGGAATAAATGAACTTAGAGTTGGATTAGGATTTGGAGGCAGAGTGCGGAGGACTCCACGGTGCACAGACTCAGGTAGCGTTTAGACGGGTGTAGATCTGTGTTTGTTAGCTGCAGCTAGCAGGAGTTTATGTTGTTATACATCTCCGCATTTTCTGCTGCTTTTCTGCCTTAATTCTATAAGTGGCAGGTTGTTTGATTTATAACAGCTTAACATTGCTACCTCAAAGTCTACAATATGCACAGGCTGCCAGTGCCCACAGCTGGAATTTATTGATTGCCTTCAGTCACGGTTGTCACCTGGGAGCAGCATATATGCATTGAAATACCAGCAGCTTACAGATGTTGTTCTTTAATGTAGAGTTTTATCATGTATTATTATTATTATCACCTTATAGCATTTTGCCTCCCTTCCCTTTTTAGACATTTAAGTGGTAATGCATACTCTTTTTGTACTTCTAGGTACATTTTTTTCTGTAAGTAAGTACTTTACTTTGATTTCAGTAGAATCAAGTAGCAGTATTTTATGATGACAATTTCACTAGTCTTGAAACCAGTGAGGAAAATGGTGTTGATTGAAACTGAAATAACCAAACAGTTGTAACCTTGTCAGATCACTATGGGACGACTCCATTACTCAACTGATAGAAGCTAACTGAAAAAACAAGTCTCCAGGGTCTTTAGTTCATTTTTTCTCATAATTGTGGAAGTACCAACAGCCTCTATTTCGTCAGAACTTTTCTTGTATAACAACATATCTTTGCTTAGTCTTTTCATCAGTATGATGAGATAAACCATTTCTCATTTTTGTCTATAGGCTGAAAAGTAACATCACACTTCCTCAGAAACTATTTCCTTTGTTACAGTTAAAGGCCAAATAAGGTTATTTTCTTTGTGAATAACTTTGTTAGGGTTGTGATTGCACAGGCAGTCTTTACCGACATTATTACTGTTTTTTTTGCCAAAAGGGAGGCATTTCTCCACGCATATCATAAAACTGCACTCCAAGTTCAAACAGGACAGAAGCCCTCATATTGTTAGAAAAGAAACAATATATATTGATGTTTCATTTAAAACACTCTTTAGTCCCATCTCATCTTTTAATGCTTTTCATTTGAAGAAAAGCTGATTTTCATTTTCATTGAAGACCTTTCCCTTTTTTGCTTGTTGTTGTATTTGCTTGAAAATCCTGCTCCCTTTTCCCCTTATTTTGATCGATTCAGTTTCTCTAGCTATCTGCCTTCTCTTTATGTGTTTAGTTAGGGGCCACTGGGTACATTTTATTTGTTCAAAACAGTTTTTTAAAGGGATCTTCAAATTCATTACTTCCAAAGCTTTGAAGATCACAGGTTTTTATTAGCCGCGCACCCAGGCATGGAGTCTAGGGATGGAGTCAGTCAGATAATTGATCCACCATTTTGCTTCCAGCATGAGATATCTCATTAACTGCTGGATGGTAAGCTATAAATTATATAAATCCTAATGAATCTGTAATGATTTTGATATGATCCCCCTGACAGCAGGTCAGTTTTTACTTACCAGTGGAATATATCAGCATTTTCTAAAATAGGATTGGCACAACACCAAGTACAGATATAAGTGATCCATGTATCCTAATAATGACTTTGGTGGTCATAATTTGTCCATCTAGCGCCATCATCAGGTCAAATGTAATTTGTTCACAACTTTGGTGTATGACCAAATACCTGAAAAGCGATTGACAGTCATCATTCGTAGCCTCAGGTGACGGGCTGGACCCATGTCTGGACTGATTGTCTTAGGCCTTATTGGGTCAAGGCGGAGCCCCAGAACAGCTCTCTAACTTTTTATTAATCTGCTGGAATACATATATATATATACATATATATATATATATATATATATATATATACATATATATATCACATATTTGTGAAAACTTAAGATAATATTTGTGGAGTCACATAGAAGTTTATTATCTATCTTCTCAATTTTCCTTGACACTTAGTGTATCCAGACAGTACTGGCGTATCCTAAATTATCAGGAAAAGAAAAAGAAAAGAAATTATTGACAAAGTGTCAAGCAGGCTGCCTACATGCCTCCCTCTTCAGCGTAGCACATCTTAAGGTAAGTTAAAAATTTATTTGCTCTAGCAATTTACTGAATCTACTGATGATACAGTGACTTGCATGCATTTTTCATGTGTATTTTACACAGTGTGTAAGTTTCTGGAGCTGAGGTGGATTATTTATGAAATAAGCTGTGCTGTCACAACTCCTTTGTAAAATTGCTGTGGTATTTGTATGTGGATACCTGCAAAAATACCTGCACAATGTAACATACATACCTTGATATTTAGTAACACTGTGTCATATTAGCCTATGTTTGTTGTTGCTTGTATAGTATAACACAAATAAAATTAAGCATATTTATTTTTTCTGGAGTATCAGGCGTGCATCAATAAACAATGATGATTAAAATGGTTTGTTATTAACGGACAACTTTACTATTTGGTTTTCTTGACATAGCAGTTTCGTAACCGCTAAGCGTGGCTGGAGACATATTAAGCTTGGACCTTTTCCTTGGACTGAATTGTTAAATTGTTGTGGAAGCTGAATGCAAAGTAACTTTTAGGTCATCTCTCCATACAACTTCAGTTATTTTGCTCTCAAAGAGGCATTTAAAGCTTTTTGTGAAGATTTAGATCGATGAGTTAATGTCAATAGAGCAAATTAACTCAATGCAAAAACTCAAAATGATACTCTTCCCCTCTTTAACTCCTCCATATACACCCACTGGCACACAGGTTTTCTACTGATACTCTTTAACATCTGTCACCACTATCTTCGCACCTATTACCACATCTGCTTTCCTTATCTTGTTCTTTCTTACTCTCAATTCCTCTATACACACTTCACAGCCATCCATTAAACCAAACATTCCTTCTTCTTACACACACACACACATACCGCTTTGTGAGTGCACAACCGCATCACCGCCGATCATTTCTCACCACATCCCCACTCTTTTGGGATATTGGACTAATCGTGGGTCTGTGCGCCGCCCACTGCTATTTCAAGAATCACTGAGTGTAGGACTAAAGGGATGATCTGTAAGCAGCTGAGAAGGAAAGAAACAGAGAGAGACAGAAGAAGACCAGGGAGACAGAGGAAAGTCAAAACAGATGGTGAGAGAAAGAGAGAGTGATAGAACTGACATGCAGAGATGCAGAGAGGGCAGGATGGCCAAATTCAGACTGACCCAGGGCTGTGGGAGGAAGTGAAGTGCATTTCACCTGGTCATACAGTGCTGTAGCTATCCAGCACCCTGGTGTACAATCTAAACATCAGGATCCAGCACTGATTGCGGGCATTTTTATTTCTTTATTGCCTTTTGTAGTACCTCAAAGTAAGTGTTAGCCGGATGAAATAGAAAGCAGCCCAGAGGCTAAGGAAAAGAACATCTAGCCAGTTGCACAAAGAAAACACTTGTCAGGTCAGACTCCATTGTTCAGGCGTGCACTATCCCAGACTTGAGTGATTTAAGCGCATTCTTCCCACATGCTGTTATTACTGGTTGGCTAAATATTGCCTTGGAGATGGGAACAGTTGCTCCACGCTGGCTTTTATTCTCACAGACTGGCACCCAGGTTGATAGATTTTTGTCAGCCAGAGGCCAGAGGCATGGTTAGCTTCTGAAAATGAATTCAATACTCTCATTTCCTATTAGCACATTGGAAAGGCAGTTATTGAGTTATTGGAAAGTTACATTTCTAGAGTAAGCCATTACTGGGCCTAGTGCTTTGCTTCTAATTTCCTTTGTCTTTAATAATTTCAGTTTAATATATGATAATTATCTCAGGGATGTGTAGTGAAATAATGGGAAAATAAGCACTGATGGGTTTAGGGACAGGAATTTGAGCCTGGAAAGTAAAATTATAGAAGTATACAGTTTTTGTTTGTGAATTCACGTTTCAGAAGAGGTGAGATTCGATGCAGAGCTCCAGTTTCTGCTGATGAAAATATTCCTCCTCCACTCATATGTAGCAAATAGTTTATTGGTAAATCTACGAGAGTACACTTTCAAAAAAAAAATACTATTTTAAATGTGTCAGTTCAAACTTAATTTAGATATAATTAATATCTCTCTATCTGGGTCCATTCATTAGAAACCTTTCAGTTAAATCCCTAAAAAAAAAAAAACAGGGCAAGGATTCATGCTAACGCAAACAGAAACATCTGCAGCTACTTGTGATCTTTTTCTTTAAGACAAAAGAAAAGAAGAGTGGGAAAAATACAGCAACAGTTGAAGTACCTTAAATCTTACGGCTGACTCTGAAATGCACAGATCGAATAGTGCTACACACCACGACTGACTCGTTACACTCTGAGGCTTTTAGCCTCTTTATTTTATTATTTTAATCTTACAGAAGTTTCCAGATAAGGTTTCAGCTTTTCCCCTTAATCATTAATGTTAGGTCCCTTTAGTGTGGGACTCTGCGTTGATTCTATCACTTCAAACTTTATGTTTCTATTACCATTTCCTCCATAACAGTAATGAACATATCTGTTTTGCAATTGCAGAAAGGTTCACGGATGGGAGTAATTAGTGCTATATCGTTAAAATGAAACTTTCTGTGCTGCACTTTGAGAGAGAGAGGACTCGAGATGTTTCAGGGTTCGACTGGTTTGATTCACGAGGTTTGTGGCGCTGACGTGAGAGCATACATGTCTCTATTTAATTGGATTCGCTTGTATCTCTGAAAACACTTTTGGAAGTAATTTTTGGAGTGCTTTTCACTAATGCTTCACTTTCATCTCTTTTTATTTTATTTGCCTAATTACATTCGGGTAAATAAATGGCAATTTGTTGTATCCCTGGTTCATTCAGTTTTAGGTCTGGGGAGACCGCGTGGCATAATATGAGCTAGAAAGGTTAGCTAGTGGAGCAGCGGAGAGGCATCATTCCCTTGAGTCCCACTACTTTAGAATTGCTGGTGTTCATCAGCAAGTGATGAGTCTGCATGATGAATGGTCTCCTCATTAATATCCATTATGCTATTAGTCTCTATCTCTCTCACTCTGCTCTAACACAATACCATGTCTTTCTTACTCATGTGGCCATTATGTGGTCCTGTTTCCTCTTGTCCTTTTCTTCCTCTTATTATACCAACCACCATATTTATAACTCTTTTCATTCCTCCCTTTTTTTTTCCCTCGTACTCTATTTCTATTCCCATGGAAGTATAGAAACCTCATTCAAAATCCAATGACGACGCCAACTATACTAATAACAAAACCTATCCTAATACTATGTCCGGGCTGGCTACTTATGTTTGATGAGGAGGACTTTCTTTTATGGCCTCAAGCAAACCTTTTCTTCCATGAGCCTAGACTGCAGAGGTAAACTTCATGCTATCATTTTGCCACTTTACAAAAGGTACTGACATCACAAACAAGGATGAAACTTGTGCTATCGCCACATTTTTGCTTTTGCTACATAGGCCAGCACTAGCATTAACAGTCGAAGGACATTTGCAAGTTCAGCGTAAACTTTTGTCATCTCTGCTACACTGAAGTTAGCATGGTAACCAGCTGGTCCCAGCAGCTCAAGGCTACATTAGCCACTCCTTGCACTTTTGCAAATCTCACAAATGAACTGACAACAGTTAAGTTTCATAGTAGTAAGAGAATTTTCCAGCATTGAAAAAAGACCTCTGGATTAGCTTCATTGTTTAGATTTTTTCTTAAATACTAATCTTTTTATTATAATTATTTCGAAAAAGGTCCATGAGTCAATGACATTGTAATTTGATACTTCGTTGAGTAGACTTTTCGTCACAGAATTTCACAGAAGCAGTTACCCTAAAACTGGTTATTTATAAGGCTTTGCTGTTAGGCCGAACGATTGTATCACCCTTGAAATAGAGATGCTATGATAAAGAGGTTATCAGAACTGAAGGAATGGGGACTTGGGAGCCAAGATCGTGCCACTCTTAATATTTGCATCTGCTGGGACTGGAAATAATTGTGGAAAGGCAAACTAAACTCATTTGTGACCCTCTAGAATATCGACATGGAAGACTCTGCTCTCTCTGTCCACTCAGATGAGGTCCTTGCATTGCCTCCTCATCCTGCAGCCTCACTAGATACACAAACACTAATACACCTGCTAAGTTTCCCACCAGTAGCCGCATGGACTCAGCTACAGCCTTTGCTCCTGGTGAGGCTCCAGGCAGATGTTCTTGAGTCACTTGCTGCCCAGGCAGGATGATATATATAATTGGATATAAACAGACATGCACATGGTTCTTCTTATTGATCCTGCCGACTGCCAATTCTTGGTCAGCTGCGAGGAGGGATTTAATGAGGGGGCGTGGCTGGCCTGGGCATCCATCTGTCCACCTCTCCCTTTCGCCTGCACATGGGCGCGTCGTGACTGGACCACTGGGGCTGCTCAGTGAATTAATGTAAATACATGAAGTGAACCCAGCATACTTCACCTAGGAAAGTGGTGAAAAAAGTTTTATATTTAGTCTTATTTTTACTGACTTGTTGTACAGTGTTGTCACTGTACTGAACAGAAATAATTGTAAGTTCTGTGTCTCCTTGCTCACATAGGTTTCCATTCAATTGTGTATCCACCCAGCACGCAAATGACTCATTCCAGTGGTAGAATTGTTCAGATTGGTAGGCCTGTGAAAAAATCTAAAAGGCTATGGGTGAGTACATTGTTTTCAGAGCTGGGCAAAATGAAACAAATCCTCTAAGTAAGCGTGTGAATCTGACTGGCCTACAAAATAAGCCCCAGCCAGCGTTTGAGACCCAGGGTTGAGGATCTCCATTCTGCATGATCAAAGCTTCTTTCAGAGCCAAGCCCTAAACAATACAGCTGTAGTCACAGCCAGAATATAATAATCGGTGGAAAATTCATCTTCATGAAATATGAAATATTGATTTTTCTAATTGGACTAGACATTTCTTATTCTCTTCTTCTTCAACGCAGCAGTGTAGATAAAATGGCTTCCCCATCTGCTTTTATTTGTGTAATCTCTGCAGTTGTCTGTTTTTCCTCAAACCTCATGAAACTACATTCACCAGAATCTTTGACCCTTCGACAAAACACCGACATTAGCACACTACTTTTAACTTTATTTTGATATATAGGCCAGGGTGCCTGAGAGCTGGCTGAAAATTGAACATAGCACCTGACGCTCACAGCATCTGACCCGCATCAAACACTCAGACAGACCCTCCATGCTGGGCCATGCCATTAAGCGGAAAATGTTGGGACATCAGGGATGATCAATATGGCTGACAATGGGCTGCATGAGAAGGGTAAAGTGAGACTGGTATATAGCAAGGTGTAATGGAGTAATGCTATTGATAATAATAACAGAACATTACTTTTCCATACGCTCTGTCTGAGCATTAATGACTTGTTAAATTGTTACTGACATTGGCTAGAAAAGCTCCAGGAATAAAAATGCAGAAACAGCGATACAACAAACCGCTGTGTAAAGTGATCACAGTGTTAGTCTTGAAAAACAAGTGGAAGTTATTTCATGATTGCATGGGAAACACTGGTTTGTCAGCTTCCTATTGTAATCTCCACTGGCATTCTTGAAAACATTCCATTTGATCCATGCAAAACAGCATTATCTGGTCTTCTTTATTAACAGTCTGAGGATGGCCTGTATGGCTGGACCGATGCTCTCCTCCTCATCTAATATTCGGCCAGAGGTTGCCCCAGCATTCCTCAGGCATGTACTGACTTGTTTGGAAGTAGACTCTTATAGATGGAGTGTAATAATGTCACAGGGCTGTAGATTACATCTGAAAAACACAGAGAAGCAGCAGACAGACAGGCATTGTCTAATGCTTGGAGATGATTTAATCTGCAGAGACAGACCAGCGAGACATGAAAATAACCTCAGAATACCGTTCCTGTTTCTGTACATATTATAGTTAAGAAATCCTTCTAGAATGTACACGGTCCGTATGGTCTGGGAATCAAACATCCTTTTTGGCTACCACTGTGCCTTTGAGTAAATCTCATAGTCACTAATAATTCCTTCTCACATTGTGAGGTTTGTTCTTACACAACAATAAGTCTGGAATAAAAATGGCTATTTCCTACAGTCACATCAGGACTGATTACTTGGGGAACATTCTACAGAAACACAGGTTTTAAATCACCAGGTGGTGGTGAGTGAGTCCCAGTTTTGTTTTTCTCGGCATACGTGTGTACAAGCACGAGGACTCACACATTTCCTGTAGTCTCACACCTAACACCCCTAGTCAACTGACTGGCATGAAGACATGTAACGCAACAAAGGCAAGAGAGAAGACTGACTGCTAGTAGTAACATGATCAAAACAATTTCAGTTTTGATTGAGAAGCTATCAATCGTTTTAAACAGAAAGACATTACATTTTGTGTCAGATTCAAGACACATATGAGGGTAGCTTTAACTTAGGTCTGCAATGTCTTGTTTGAGACCCGCAGGTTGGGATGAAGGGACACTGTCATTTCAATGATGATGAACAAGGAGGCAAAATCAAAACCTAGGCTGCCCACACACCGCTCCTTACACAGTTAGTTTTCACGAGCCATTTCTGCAAAGGTCGCTGGGCCCTCACGGTGAAACCATAAGAGCAGGCAATGCATGGAAACTCAATGCCTTCAACTCTATTGAGACCCAAGATTTATTTCTCCACTGTTGTAATTTCCACAGGAAACAATATCGAGCAGCAAAGCAATGCAAAGCAGTATGATTCCAGTAGGGTAGGTGGGAGGCTGAATGTGTATTGCAACATCTGGCTAATAAATGAGCTTGCAGTCTGTGTATATACTGTACAGGTGTTCTCTTAATTGGACTGTTTGTGCATCCTCCTTGTGTGTATACCTGTGTGTGTGTGTGTGTGTGTGTGTGTGTGTGTGTAGTATACAGAGTGTAACAGATAAAAATGTGTAAATCACTGTCAGTAGCGGTTGATGCTGAACAGTTTCTTCATTTGTGGGCACTTTGCTTAGCTACTGGGTATTCAGTCGCCGCAGAATGCCCATCTGCTACTTTAAGCATGTGTATTCACACACACACACACATACACACATAGAGCTGCTGAATGCTTTATGTTTTCTCCAATACAAGTCACTGTTGTTTAGCCATTGCCCCAGCTATCAGAGTTACCAGGGAGGAGCTTATCACAGGCCACTTTCCAACCCAGAAGAATACATATGTATTTTGAAGGACACTTGCTACTATCAATGTGACCTCATCAGAGTCTGGCAAGACTTTACAAAATGTCAAGTGAATGTTTGACAAAGGAACTATTTCTGGAATATGAGGAAGGCCACTCCAGAAGCATTAGTTAGGAGTTAGGTTTTTTATTTGCATAAAACCTGTTAGTTGCCAATTTATTTACTGCTGATGATAACCAGGTAATCAGCATATCTGTAATATCCCACTTTTGCCCTCAGTGGCCTTGGGCTCGGGCTAGCAACCTTTGGCTATACAAAGCACTTTTAATAAATCAAAGCTATGTCTTGCAAAAGCCCCCAGATGGATGTATGCCTAGACAAATTACATAGTTCAGTTTTTTCTTTTATTTGGAGTTCAGAAGGAGCAAGCAATCCATTTCTTCCCCATTGTTCACAAACTTCCCATCAACAGAGGAAGACAAGGAACAGCATATTTTCACGTACCTTAGATTGGTCAACCTTCTCCTGTCTACAACTGTACTTATTTTCCTTGGCTCCATAGAGCCTCTCATCTCCTCCTACTCTTTGAATCAAATAGAACTCCAAACAGACAGCCAAGGATCCTCTCTCACTCTCAAGCCTACAAATCTAATATGAAAAGATTTCTTTTTCTCTCTCCTAAAAAATCAGGGAGGAAACTACCCCTTACAGGAGGCTCACCTCAGTTTGCTTACGTGCCTCCGTGTGTCTTAGAAACCAGTTCAATCATTTGTGTAAATCACAGGGCATGACATGCTATCAGATTAAAAGCGGGCAACCAGGTTGTTTCATCAGGTTGTCCTCTGATGCTCAGCAGCTTGTGATGTTCTGAAAATCACGATACTGGGACAGATCACGATGATGGCAACATGATGGACTGCATTTCCCTGCTCACGCCTCTGTGCCCTGGGGAAGAAAATGGGGCTAAGGCAAGAGGAAGGGATGGGTAAGAAGAGAGGCGGCGCTGCCGGTAAATACTGGCGGCGAGTGTCGCCTTCCTCGGCAACTGACACATATTCGAGGCTCTTCCTCCTGGCACGCCCGCCATCCTCATTACGGACAACTCTGAGGCTGGTGGCAGGGGCTGCGCATCTCCATACAGGATCTGAGGGAGTGTGTGTGTGAGTGGGGCCAGTGACCAAAGGGCCCCAGGAGGGGATGTTTGTTGGTGGTGATTCCTACTACTTATATGGGAGGTACAGAGGTCAATTCACCCACCCACACACACACATACACACTCGAACAGCTGCGAAACGCTCGATTCCTCTGTTTGTGGGAAAAAGGCCGGGAAGAGAAGCCGAAAACCTTGGGAGTGTTGCTGAGCACACACAGCACCCATCCATCTCCAAGGCCCCCTCTCTCTCTATCCACTCAAGCGAGAGACACAATCATTTCTCCCTCTCCTCTCTCTCTCCCTCACTCTCCTTCAGTCCTTCCCTCCATCCCCTCGGTATACTTGGTCAGTCGGTTCAGCGCCCAGATATATAATCGCCTGGCTTCCTCTAAATGATCAGGTTGCAGTGCTCCTCCTGGATACAGTGGGACCTGCTGGGCTCACACCTGCTGGAGCAGGTGCAAGATAAATACCCAGCAATGATCGGGCATCTGGCCCCGGCATTAATATTTAACAGGCGACTCTCATCTCACCTCAAGCTGAAGGTGTGAAGGTGCCAAACCCCAAGACATATCGCAACAGCATAGTTTGTACCAAACTTGAGGGAAATGGAAGCGGTGATAGCACAATGAGATTCAGACTGCATATTAAGTTTGTGGCTGCCCACACATACTAAGGTGAACTTTATTTCTGGGGGCAGGAAGGTAAACCTCCGTGTAGCTCTGGGGAGAAATTAATTCGAGCATTATATGTTATTTTCCAGCACTTTAGCCTCGGAAAAAAGATCGATTCTACTACTCATCATCGGTGTAGCTGTTTCAAAAGATCCATGGACATTTCATTAAGCGTAAACCCAGTTAAAAGCAGGGCGCTTTATCAGACCAGACCACCTCTGTCTAGGCCGTCTCTGCTTAAACACAGAAATCTTAGAGGTATCTCTTTTGTGCTGAGGTCAAGTGCGTGACGATCAGTCTCAAGTACAAAACAGTTGTTTAAGTCAGTACCCAGCCTTGGGGCGTGGACCTCGTTAAAATCCGATCTGACGGTTTCAGCTAACTCTCTGAATCACCTCATGGCTGGATGTACCTAGGTACCTCTCTCATGCCAAGAGCAGTTTTAGCCTTTCTAACAGGGTTAAATGAATTCCATATTTTCTTTAGAAGATCTTCAGAAACAGCTATAACAAGAGATCAGAGTGCTGTTGACCTGTAAACCTAACCCTTATTAAAGTGCAAGCAACCACAGGAAAGAACCTATTTCTTCTAGTTTTACAAAGTACATCACAATGTACTTTGAATGTAGGACTCATGATTATACTATCGCTGAGGAGGGAAATCAGGTGTTTATCAACCTAGGTCTTATTATATTTTTTATCTCCATTATGACATGGTCATATAGTAACGCTTTAGTCCTAACCTCCTCCTTAAGTTTGGGAAGCGTGCAATAATAACTCGATCAAAAGTACAACAACTTCAGGTCAGCAGACATCTTTTCCAAACTGATCACAAAGTAGTCACTGGAAATCCCTGTCACTGTTGTATAAAGGCTGTATAGCATACAGCAGCAGCTATACGATCACAGCTTTTGGAATTCAATATTTTTCTCCTTGATTTAGATCTGGCTTTGTCATCCCTTTCAAAATGTTTGCCACACAATTTTTCTTTCACCATCTAGTTACAATAATCCTATTTAGGTCAATTTGTTGGTAATTAGCTACACAGCTAGAGTTTCTATTTTTCTTATACAGCAGTGGATAAAACTGCATAGTGCCCATGTTAGAAACCTGCAGACATGAACCCACCACTTCACCAGCATGCACTGAGAAGACAGAAAAGAAAGCAGATCTTTCCTCTCTAAAACAAACTGCATGCATCATATCCAAAACAGGTAGGTTAGCCGACAGGTTGAAACAAAACTCCTGGTTGTTCCTCCCCAACTAAATATAGCCAACAGCTGTTGTAAATAGTAACAAGCAATCAATTATTGCTCAAAACACTACAACAAAGCTGAATTTTTTATTTTCTTCTAATCACCCATGGGAGCTGACATTTGTAAGTATTATTAAAAACATTTGTTGCAATTATTTATGTCTTCAGGGTAGATTTCTGATACTTGCTTATTTAATTTGTCTAATGCCTTAGTTTATGACCAAATATCTGATGCAATCCCATCAGCCTCAGCTGCACTATGTATTACTGCTAATTAGCAACCATTATTATTTGGCTTCTAAAAGTTAAGGTAAGACATAGGAAAATTCTACCTGCTAAACATCGCCTATGCTTTGTCATTGTAGGGATGTTACCATGTAATATTAGCATTTTAAGCAAAGCTCCACTAGTGTATGGAATTTTTAGTGTTATTTTATACTGAAGTGCCCGGTCTATGGAACAGTCCTTGACTAAATATTGTATAAATGTTTTGCATAGTATCTTAGGGTAACAACATGGCAGCCACACCATCTGTTGCAGGACTCTTTGTTCTTCTCTGTGAAGAGACAAAAACCTATGCGTGCTGTGTATATATACACACATACTGGTCAGTATTAAGGTGCCCTTATAAAATCTAATGCAATCAACACAACAGCTCCAATGCCAGATTTCACCAGCTACTGTCAGAGAGTGTCAGTTTTACTATGCCTTGGACTGCACTGCATACTAGAGTGTTTCTAATATTTTCCCACCTTTTTTCAAACATGAGCGGAGGGGATATTAGAAACACATTTCAGTACAACACCACCAAACTATAACCTCAATAAACATGCAGTTGTAGCTAACACCTTTTATGACAGTGTAAACAAAACCTGATTATAATCTTCCCAAAGAAGGTAGTGTGTGTGGCAGATCTGCACTGGATTTTATTAGGTTCTATGAAACGTGCTTTATGTTTACAGGCTTTGTGCATCTCTTAACACCTTTTTGTTGGTGTAATCTGTAGCCTCCTCCTTATCTCTAGAGTGGGGTGGGGTTGGTGAGTAAATCCCATAATAGTCTTAAGAAACAAAGGTGTAGGGATAGATCTGTCATTTCCCTTCAATGTACATCACCTGTCAAGATAATATATACTATCAGTCTGATAACAGCTAATCTTTGATCGTCTTTGTGTTTTTCATGTTTCTTAGCTTCAATTAGCACAGCAGGCGACATTATGTCACATGATTACTGCTATCATGTGGACATCACCCAGATAGATTAAGGTGGTTCATGCCCAGCCGGTCGCACATATATCAGGCTAGCAGTGTGGAGTTAGATCAGACTATTTATCCCACCTCTTCAGGATCAGGCATGAAACTAGCACAACATCTCAGGTCAACCCAACCTCTTTGCCTCCATTTCTCAGCAGGAGGCCATTTTCACCCAGGTTGCATTTGTTGCTCGCATAGCTTCGACCTGGAGCTCACAAAATCGGGGGCAATTAGAAAAACAGGGCAAAATGGTGGCCGAGTAAGTGGATAAAGCTTTTCAGCTGCACACTTCGCCATCCACACAAATCTGTAACTCATCTTCCAGGGTTGCTGGTGGTTGACAGATTGGATGAGAATCAGTCTTCTTCTTCATTTTAAGCTTTTCTAATACAGACCCAGCTTACTTCATGCACATCTAGAGCCCGAGGGTACAGGGGGGTGGGGGTGGGGGAGGCGGTGTCAAGATTTATTTTTTTTTTTTTTTTATTTATTGTTTTTTTCCTGTCTTCTCAAAAGCACTACTCTTTTCCCCAGTTGAGCTTACTGCTTCCAGAAACCTCAGGGTGCCTTTTTATGGCCCGCATCACAGTTTTCCTTCTCTTGCCTTTTTTGCCTGTGATGGCCTTTTATGCAACAACAATATCAGCTCATCCGGAGTAATGGTAACAGCCTCAAGGAGGCAGCGAGATTGAGATCCTTTGAATTAATAGCCTATTCTCCACAAAGGGGCGGAATGAGTAGGGACTCCCACTCGTCAGCACAGCCGAGTGTTCAGACTGTCACGGGCCAGTGTCAGCAGTGGGAGTCAGCTGTGCCCTCCCACAGACACACACATACACTCAAATTAAGTACTTCGCCGGATGACCTTCCATACCTAAATAGGATATGACAAACACAAGTGCAAAGAGGGCTGCACTTACACAAACACACAGACACATACCATTTTTACACATCATTTCCAGCCAGGAGGTGGGGCCAGTGAGGCTCCCATCCTGTACACAGCTCCATTTCCCTCTGAGCAGCTACTAATCCTGCGACAGTGGAGGACAATTCAAACTGCAGGAGCAGGAAATAGCCTGCATGTGTTTTCCCCATAACAAATTATAAGCGTTTCCCTATATATATTAATCAGAGAAGCCTAGAAGTATTTCATCTACTTGATTTGAAACAAACACTTCCCTGCTGGGTGACGAGATTTGCGCCCATTTATTCAATATTTCTAGACATTTTACAGACTGTGAAGGCGCAGACCGCTTATATTAGTTGGTAATGTTTTTCCTCCACTCTCTGTGTCTCTCAAACTAATTTTATAACTGTAGTAACCTTGGTTTCCTCATCACCTTAGAATTGCTTGTAAACACTGCAGTTTCTTCTCTCTTCCCATGGCAATATATAGCTCTTCACAGAATTAACCATAACTAGCTATAGTAACTGCTGCCAGGCGTGGCTTCTGGAAATCCCGAAAAGCACAAATATATTGTTCTAAATAGCAATATGGCCATGCACAGAGAATAAATGCAAATGGAAACGCTTAAGATTAAAAACACTTTGACTCAGTCAGGCCTTAAACAGGAGAATTTACTCATACTGGAACCTGCATGGCCATCTGCCCTCCATATGGCTCCATAACTTTCTGTACATGATTTGTATGAATTATACGTCCCAGGAAATACTGGACAGCACTGGGGCTGTGGAAATGTGATAGCTGTGGGGTGGCTAACTGTGTCATTGTGTGTGTGTGTATCATTATGTAGGGGACTGGCTTCAATGGGAGGATAAGAGGTCGGTCAGTGAGAGTTGAGCTGTTGCCAGGTCAGGATGTGTCCCAGCAGAGGTCAATTCTTTTTCCGTTTTTTTTTTTTGAAGTATGTCTGTCTTTCAGTATGATTGCACAAACAGATGGGAGCTGACATCCTAATATCCAACAGAGCCTCTCGGTTTAGTCTCTGCAGGGATACTGTCAGCATCCAGCGCGGGAAAAATCCTACTTCGTCTCTGTCAGGACTCTACCGTGAGTGCAATCGCGCAAGCCAAAGGAATGTAAATGGGCTTTTCGCTTACCTGCAGATCTGGAAATACAATGAATACTTCCCACAAATTATTCTTGGACTAAGCTGGACCTCAATCCTTTGTGTAAATGCTGCTGTTCAGGGGTTTGTTGTATGTTCAGATGTTTGGGCGATAATTGAATATAAAGGACCAGCTTCTACTTATTTCAACTGTACAATCATCATATGAGGAGATACTCTGCCACTTTTCATTTGCTTTTCACTTCGTGAAATATTCCTCCAAATGCTGGCAAAATATCCCAAATAAAGCAGCTTATATTTTACAGTATAGTTCTGTAAAATCTTGTTTTTAACTTCTGTTCTACTTTATGTACTACAGCTGTGCATTGGCTCTACTGTGGTTTGTCTGCCAGTTGGACAGGCTGTAAAGGAGACAGGTCGTGTGCAGCCTTGAGACTTGGAATTCTGAAGGCAGGCATATTAAACAGTGAATGGAACTGCACAAAATGTAATATATGAACCCTGAAAAGTACAACTAGCTAAACTATAGGTAAATAGAAATAAAATAAATCTACTAGAAATTAAAGGGCTATCGTAAGTTTTTCTGCCTGGGCGACATGGTTTCCCTTGGAGTGGGTGGTGGTGATGATCCCACCTGCCAAGAGGGTTGGGCCATCGTTGCATTTTCAATACAAGGTTTAGATATACCCTCTGAGCAACACTTCTTCCTCAGGAAGTCTGGGATGCTCAGTGAGTTGCTATCAGAAAGTGATAGACTGGCTGCATGCCATAGCAGCTGGCAGTTAGCATGCAAACTGCAGTAGGAAAACAGGTGATAAAATAGATACAAAACAAAATTAATATTGATGTTACTTTCCATAGCTTTTTGGCGAATAAAGAGATTCGATTCGATGTAGACACAATGTTTCTAGACTAGCTAATGAATACATACCATAAAGTTGGCAATGTATTGATAGCATCCTAAGTAAACATTTCTTTGTTAATTCAGTACTGAATGTAAACACTGCAGCTTTTTGCTCCTGTAACACTTCGAAAACTCCACAGTGCACCTTCTAGAAAGATTTTAAATGCAGGACCTTTTTGCCACTATTGGTATGCAAATAAAGTGAAAAATCATGACCTTGTCCTTTAACACAGTAGTTCCCCAATTTTTGTCTGATGTGCCTGACCCTGTCAGATGAACTCAAAACCCCCACCCTTAATTTTTTAAATATATTCTTGCTCAGTGGATTATAAACTTGAAGCTATTTAACACTATCAATTATATAAAACTGGACTTGTGTTTATCATTGCTTTAGTACTTTTGTCAGCTATTTCCATTTCTCTGTTTTGGCAATGTCTTTTCCTTACCAAGGGTTAATGTACAGCTTAATAGTTATTAAATTTACTATAGGTCCGCCTTAATGCTATTTGGCTGTTTATTTTCTTTGTTTCCCTATTTCTGCTTGACTACGAGTGCCCTCCTGGGGCACAAGTACCCCCTGGTTAGGAATCACTGCTTTAGCACATCTACTTCTAACAAGGCAGTTTTAGTTAACTGATAATGTGGAAGAAGCTGAGGAATAGAAACTAAGGTGGGTCTTTTTCCAAATGTGATCATTCCTACCAAATGGAAAAGCAATTCAGTATTGTACTAATGTAGTATTCTGAGGCTAGTGAAGAATACATCTGTTTCAGTTTATTTCCCAAGCGATTCAAAAGGCTATTCTACATTGCTTGTATCATCTTCACAGTACCGCAGTGCAACCCTCAGGCCCTGCCACTTCCAAAGATGCCAGCATGCACATGTCATAACTCACTATCACTTCATATAGGTATTGTGTCTCTGGTTACCATGCTGTCTGCATATGTATATGACAGCATGTTTTTCCCACAGCAGCTCCGTTTTATAAAAGCACGTATTGATGGCGTGGAATACTCTTCAGAAATGATGCATGCTCAACTACAGAGGCACCCTGAGGATGTCAAGCGGAGGCAGAGGGAGTGTTCAACAGTGTCTGCTACTGCTGACTCCGGGACAACTTTAATGTATCCACCCTGCCAGGCAGCAATATGCCATACACTCAGCAGTCATTCAATCATTTCCTGGCACGCCAGATGGTATCACCTCTGATAAAATTTTGATACACACTTACTGGCACACCAGAAAGTTACAAAGTTTTGGGATCGCGTATATGACAAACTTAAAGGCACCATTTTTACACACTGGGATAAAGAATCTCACTGCACTTTTGTTCATGTTTGTGCCACTGTTTGAGGCCAGCACCTTGTGTTGGTTTCCGCGTCAAGCCAAACAGCAGTAACGGTGTCTAGATCTATCAGTCTGCAGCTCTTCAGTACAGCCCCACTGAACAGATACCCATTGTTGTGCTGTGGGGCGGTAATGAGTCGCTCTTGTGTTCTCCTGCAGGTTAATTGTGCTGATTTGGTGAAGCGTTTTTAAAGCGGCCGAGGAGCTACATAGCACTTTTTATTCATTTATATTTTCGGAACATTAATTCTGTGGATTTTCTTTTTTTCTTTTACAGTATAGAAGCGGAGGATGCAGCATAAGGCCTGTATGTGAAAGGCATTTTGCTAAGCGAGGAGCACCATAAATAACCTGGATGGCAAGGAGGCCAAGTATGATTTCGCTGGATACATTTACATAGCTCAGTGGCTAGAATTTTTTTTTCTCCTAGATTCATTTTGGATCCTATGGCTTCTGCTGCCTGTGTGTTTCTATATTATTAGTTTTTCAAGTTCAAATTTCATACATTGTTATCCGTGGTGAGGCGTGCTGTAACTTATCACGGCTAGATGGATAGTGGCTCAATGCGTTTGGGTACTACTGAAGCGAGGTGCAAACGTATTTACAGTATAAATGTGTGATTTATTATTTAGGAGGAGGCAGCCATAACATGGTGGAGACATTAAAGGCGCGTAGGAGGCGAGAGCACAGAGGGCTGTGTTTGTCTCTGTGTAGCCAACAAATGCTTATTTCAAGGGACATCTCTGAAGGGCACTCAGACTGATGTTCTCACAGGTATCTGTCGCCGTACTTCTCATCGACTATGAAAGAAACATGAAACAAACGGCAGCTTACACGTGTCACATCAGCGATCTGGCAGCCCCACAGAGTATCCATGAATTCATTTCTCCAGCAAAAAAAAAAAAAAAATGGAGGAATTTCACATCTAGAATCTAAACAAATTCTGCCAATGCTGAGACACTACAAATCCAATGTCAATACCATTTACAGCCTTTCACTTTCTAGCCATTATGCAGCAGGAGTTGTATTTCCTTTCCACTGGACCCGGGGCCAAGGCACATATTTGAGATGTAATGTACACCTTGGGTCATTTAAGTATTCATGGTTGAAGATGATTTCCTTTGGCACCTGGGCGCCTCAACACTTTCCGCTCAGCGAGACAGCTCCCCTGTGAACAGTAAAGGCCCTTTCTGCAGGTCATGTTGTGTTTGTCAAGGCCGGCTGAGAAAGTAGCAATCCCTGCAAGGTAATCCCTGGAGGTAATTAAATTCACCCTTATGCAGTAGTTTGAGGAGCTGCCCAAACCACTGAAAAGTATCAAAGCTTATGAACACTGGAAAGGCTTGTTTTGGACAGCAACTCTCAGCTCCTCTCATTTACTGTCTTTTTAATGTCTCAGTTCTTGTGTTCCGTTTCTGTTGACATCAATTGCCTGACTCTCTGGCAGCATGTACATTTAATCTATTTCTATTCACCCTCGTTCCAAGGGCTACGGCACAGTATGCTCACTACTAGTTATAGTAGGACCTCCACCTTTTCTCCTCTCTCTCTCTCTCCCTCTCTCTCTCCCTCTCACAGGGGCTGCAAGCTCCAACATTCAGTGTGAGTGTTAGCACAGGCCAATCAGGCTGATTACAAAATAAAAAGCAGAATTTGCAGTTTGGTGGCTGAGCTCAGTACAGTGCAACTGGAAGGGACAAAAAAAACAATCAAATAGAAAATACTGATTAATTTAAATCACACACACACACACACATAGCACAGCAGCATAAAACCAAATGCAAGTTCTCTCAGCAGGAGTCGGCTTCCAGTGTGTGTTGTGATTAGTAGTGTATTTAGTTTCCTTCGATCTTCTATATATCTTTACCTATTTCTACTTACTGTCAAGTGGTAGATAGGCTCTGGATTTACCCATAGTGACTTTGCCTTAGCAACATATTTCTTTTTCATTACCAAATATGCTTGATTTTTTTTCCTCTTGCTTGTGTATTTGTCTATATTTAGTTATAGGGCCAGTGCTGGCTATCAAATTACTACAAATTTGCAGGCATAGGTATATGGAAATGCAGCCTTTTAACTTCTACTTATGCCGCGGCCAGAGGCTTGGCCCAACCTCAACACAAATAACATGTAGGTAATAAAACCATCCAGACCCATCTTATTTGTCTGTGCCCACAATGTTTCAAGGTCATGACCAAATATAGAGCAATTTAAGCAAAACCTGCAGAAATTCATCATGTCTCTACTTACAGATATAGCATATCACAGCTGATCAGGCAGGGCATGTAACCTTGGAAAGGCGGCATACATATGGGGTGCAGGATAATTCCTTTAAACACATCACATGTGTAGACACACATTACACAGGCTGCAGAGCATGCACGCTCTCTATGAAGTCAGTCCTCAGGGGACATGTTTAGGAATCAGGAAAAATTCAAAGTCATAAATTCCAAAATTAATAGGAACACACCTGGCTGAGTCACATGTCAGGCACTTTGTGAGGTCTGTCATGCTGTGATGACTAAAATTGAGGTCTCTGGCTGGGATCTGCCATTGGACCGCTGCAGCCAACCCAGCGGTGGTGGCTTATTATCTCACCGCTCAGACAGTGTTTCTACCCCATTGGTTACTAATGACCATGGCTACAGCCTCTGTCTGCCCCTCCTGTCTGCCCTCATATCTCCTCCTGTTCAACCCCACGCCTCGATAATCTGACCCCTCCCTCCTCCCCTCGCTGTCTTGTCTGTGAGTGTCGCACATCTTGGGAAAGAGGTGGGGAGCTTTCCGTCCCAGGCTATATCACACTTTAAGTAGCGTTTTAGCATGATACTTGATCAGGCAAATATCATTTATGGAGCTTTTCATCATCCATAATTCCTGCCTCGCAGAGTTGGCTAAGAGCCTTAGCTTTCTGGGCTGTGTGAAGCGAGACATGCAGAAGAGAGACAGTAGGGAGAGAGAGGTGACAGCGTGGATGCTGGTGCAGCAGATTTTGGTGCTATGTAGTGGCCTACAGATCCAGTATTCTTATCCATCATACAGGAGTAGCCAGCCAGGTCATGTTTCCCATTTTAAATAGAAAAGAGAGAAGTTTGTGCTGGAAATGACCGCATCTCACCCCTCTTTTCCCTGTCTCATTTGTCTTATCTTGGCTTTGTCACTCAGGAAACAAACAATTAGTTAGATGAGTCAAATTCATTTTTTGGACCATGACATTGGCTGTCCTTCTCACGCCCACTCGGTTGCTCCATTCACCCAATTCATATCTAAGCGCACAATCTTCTGCAGGATGTGACTTTGGCGAACTCTTCATGCGGAGGATTGTTTGTCTACCTAAAAGGTCACTTCGCTGGCAGCCAAGTCTGCATACGCAGGTACACACACAAGCTATAACGGTGATGAGACAGGGAGGACAGCTCGGTCCCCACAGACGTTCTGCTTTTGTCACTCAGGCGGTCCCTTTCCAGGCGTGGCGGTACAGGCGTGTCTCTGGTTTATCCGTTTGGGTGAGACCTCGATCTAAGTGTGACATCCCTCACTCCAGACTGAAACAAAAGCTGACAAAGGCTGTTAGACTTTGAGTGGGAGACAAGCCAAACTCGAATGTCTTTGGCCTCTTGCGCCTGCGGCATTTCACACTGGGGGGCACGGTGGCCCTTCTTTTTATGAGCAACACACACACCTCCTCAGGGCCTGCAAAGGCCGACATCTGGCCTGGATAAAAATGCATATCTGGTCTTGGAGTGCGTGTTGGCTGAGAGTCCCACACTGCTGACTATTAGAGACCCTCATCATCTTGCAACCTCTGAATCAACACAGAAGGCGCCGACTAACCACACTCCTCTCCCAGCCCAATTCTCACATTCCAACAACAGGCAGAGAAAAGTGTCAGATTATTCCTCATGCAAATAGGCTGGGGAAAGGAACAGAAAGTCTGTGGATGGGTCTGTCTCACCTCCCACGAAATAAATAATAAAAAATCAAAGAAAATTTTGCAGGAAAGTTAGTCAGGGAGGGCTGAGAGTCATCCAGTCAGTGCTTAATTCATGGCCATACCAGGGACATAATGCAGCAGTATTACCGATTTGTTCTGGACCACAAAAGCCAATTGTGCACTTATCAATTGGAAGCAGTTCTTGTCTTTTTACTCCTCCTCTCAAATTTTTTTCATTACATTAAAGTAGCACCTTGCTCCTCGCCAGGTTGGAGGACGGTGCCCTTATTAGATGAGACTGCACATGATAATGAAACGGCGTAATGCAATGTCAGAGCAGTTGACACGACACAAAAGGCTAAGGCTAGTGAAATTCCTAATCAGCTCAAAATGTCACAGGGCTCACCTTGGGTCTGAATCACTGCCCACAGGCAGATTAGTTCTCCACATCGATGTCAACCTCAAGGATGCCTCCCTTCTTTGGTCTGTCACCGAAAGTCACTCTGACTCTTGACTTACTTCCCCTCTTTTCTCCTTTCCTCGCTCTCCTTGACATGAGTACCCTGTGATCTGTAAAAATAAAGAATGAGACATATATTAGGTGAAATAGATGTCAAACTTGCCTAATATTGTCTCAATCCGCATATCTTAAAAAGCATGCACATGAAAGCTCTGTTTAATCAAAATGCCTGCTTCCCTTTCAAACTAATTGACCACCATCCATTTAGACCTACCCTCCTTAGTTGCTACAGCATTCCATCAATGTATGGTGCATCATGTAGTTTAGAGTTAACTGACTTACCATTTGAAATCCTCAGTAATTTTTGATCCTTCAGAAGGAGCAGACAAAAGCTGGCTTCACATTTCTAGTCAGCAACAATTTTTGCTGCCTGAAATGACAACAGTCACTAGCATACTATCAGCAGTGGCTAACTGTGTAGATAAAGGGGCTTTTGTTTTCTCTGTCGCCAAACATGGTTTCTTGCCGGGAGCGGGTGGTGGTGATGGTCGCTTGCCAAGAGCTTCAGCCATTGTTGTGTTTACAATACAAGAGGTTAGAAAATGAACTCTGAGCAGCACTACTTCCTCAGGGCAGTCTGGACATTACAGAAAGTTGCTATCAGACTGGCCGGCTGGGCCAGGGGAAGCATGCTGTTTAGCATGCTAACTTCAGTAAAAAAAAAAAAAAAGTGATAGAACTAGAAGCAAAACATTGGTGTTGCTTTTCATCACTGCAGATAGCTCTTGGTGAGTAAAGGAATTAAGTTCGATACTGAACTTGCAGTGTTTCTTTTAGACATTGGTTTTATAGCAATAGCAAAACATACAAATTACTCCTGTAAGTGAAAATAAACTTGATGGTTTGGTTTGAGTGGTTGATCATATCGACCTCTAAAAGATAGAGGCTAAAGTCTAAAGCTGAAAATCTGAATCCTCCTCTACTTGATTCATGTAGAAGACATGGAAATAAAGTAACATTGTTCTTGTATTGCAGTGTGTTGAGTTTAATAGTAGCCTACCAATATTATAAATATGATTTAAAAAATAAAAGATCAGACTGTTATTTTGTTGTAGCATAAGCCTGTTGCTTAGTGTACATACTTGTACATATTTTCACTCAGTGTGTTTCACTTTCAACCCTTACAAGAGCAAATGTTTTAAGAGGAGGACCTATTGATGTGTTTGGCTAATGAAATGCTATTTCAGACAACACTACTTAGTGTATACTTACCCAAATCCAGTAAAATGCTGGACAGAGCTGCTAATGCTACTCTAAACTGATGGCATCCAGGACCTGCTCCCACACAGTAAGGAAATACTACACAGTGGATGTGCCAGTCTTTTTTTTTTTCCTTTGGAACATAACCCCACGAACTCACTTAGTTAGTTAATGTGCTCCTTGGCTTTGGAAATTAAGCTTGTTTACATTTTTAGTAAGGCAATAAGTCAGATAGGCAGAGGTGCTAGCCATTGCAGCTCATGTTATAGCAGATAAACACACAGGTCAATTCATTTCTTACACTTTTACTCTTGTGTTTTTGATTTTTGGAAAGGCTAAAAAAAGAAACCACCATCCAAACTCTTTAGATACAGAGCATTATTAAAGCCCTATGCACACTGCTCCAGCAGTTGGAGAAATCCAAAGCTTGACAGGCCTGCCATGCCCTAGTTATGTTTGCTATGCTATGACTGAACAGTTGCCGTTTGGGGGAGAGGTTTGCAAATGTGAATTATATAAATTTTTGATAAATGTCTTCATGATTTAAAGCAGTGCATGTCAAATATATGCTAAATATTTTCCACATTATTAACAAGAGCAGACAGCCTGCGTTTTCAACTGAGCTGATGAATAGAGACCAAAGATAAAGCATTTCTATAATGCAGTAAGAACTTTCTCTCTGTTCAGAAGTTGAAAAGCTCCCAGAGGAACCAGTGCAGGAAAAGATGTAAGCAATTTACAATAGTTCAACATCCTTTCTACTGTTATACAAATATGTGTCTTTTTGCCACACATAGTTTGCCTTAGGGATAAATTCAGCGTGTAAACCCTTCCACCTCCTGATTCCACAATGAGAACCCCCGTGGAGAAAAATACTTTTATCAAGTGCTAATATGACATAATAAGTAATAATAGAAACAACCAGACAGTTCTTCTGAAGAAGCCAATCCACTTTGGGCTGCTGTAATGTAATAAAAGATCATGTTATCACAGCGCTCGAGCATGGTCTGTTTATTTTATTTCACCCTCAGACCCAATTCATGTCCACAGTCTCGACGCAGCGCTACATCACACCTCATTAAGTACCAAATCTGGATCTGGGCTATTTGTCTGGCTACACTTCTGTGCCCAGTCTGGTCACACTGAAGCAGAACAAAAGCCAACTCACTTTGCAAGTCTACAGCAGCGCCTTCGTCCGGCCCACTGGTCGTTGCGGATGTAATTTCAGGGTAAGAGTCAGGACAACATATTTTTCTGAGTGGAGAAAACAGCACTGGCACTTTGGATTTTGAAAAGCTGGAAGGTTATTTTAGTCACAGAAGCAGTGGTCATATCCTATTTAAAGAAGAGAGAGCATCTGAACAAAAGCATGAAATATACGACAGTATCACGAGTCTGGATTGAATGCTGTAAGATGAACATGAGGGCCACAGTGTCTTAACACAGAGAGAAATGACATGTGCGTCTTTGTCGCCTGATTAATATCACAATGGTGCACTTCTCACGTGTCATTCCCCATGCTCAAAGAAAATAAAATCTGTTCATTAAACTATGAAAAACTGTGAGGCAATGAGTCAGTTCTACCCTCAGAGAGATTCTTGTCAGATCAGCGTCTATGGTCCCTCGTTATATTTCCAGTTTTACATATCAACTGCATGGATGAAACTATGACTATCCAGCAACACACTTTACATACAGACTGCATGCAATTACAGAACAAACCTACCAGTCATCAGGGAGTCACAGGACCCATGGGCCAGCACTTCTGTTTGAACTAATTTTTAATGTTTCGTGTTGTAAAGTCAATCAAAGACACAAAACAACTGCAAGGGGATGCAAACTGACTACATAGAGACACAAACTGACTACAAAGAGATGTGAAACAACTACAAAGAAATGCAAATCCACTACAAAGGGATACAAAGGACTACAAAGAGATGAAAAATGACCACAGAGATGCAAAATTGCCACAGACACACAAAATGACTACAAGCAACACAGCCATGTTATAAAACAGGCAGCAGAATTCTCTAGCTAATAAATTATGTAATTAATGAGAATATTCACCAGAAGGGAAGTGGTAGCGAGCATCTCTCTCCCATGCTCACGATGGTCATTAATTAAGGCTTCAATGGCAAAATAAGTTTTAAAAATCTGACAGCGTAAACAGGATACGCTTTCTTCTTATCATTAAGTGCTTTAACTCACCACTGATATCCTATATACCATAATGATACGGCTCCCTCCTGTGCAGCAGGTGCCAGGTAATGCCGGAGCCCGCGCCTCTTCCTGTAAATGTCCTGTCAAGTCTGTCGCCATCACTTTAACAGCTTGATGAAGCCGGCAGTGTTACATACTCCAGGTCAGAAAGAAGCTTTTAACATAGTACTCTCAGCCCGCAGTGAGTTCACAGTAAGCATGGGACAATCACTCTTCAGAAATCTGTATATGTAGCAGAAGTATGCAGAGAAAATGGATACACAGTGGGGGAAAAAAGGTCAAATTGTGTGACACGCTTCCTCCGGTACTGAAATAGATTTTCAAAAATGCACACTTTTTTTGTAGCTAGCGCAGAGGAAGTTTGTCCCGAAAGCATGGCACAGGCACAGCTAACAGAATGGCTGGGGATGTAATTGCAGCTCATCACTGGGGAGCTGTGCAGTCTGGAGCAGACTCTTAATTCCACAAAGCACTGGCCTTGGAGCAGTTTCCTCCCTGATTGATACTGCTATTGGACCAGTCTGGTTAGCCAGTGGAAACCACCATAAATTCCAGGCCCACTTTATCGTTAAGCTTAGTAGCCCGGGAAATAAAATTAGCTGTGTCCGATTTTGGAAAGGACTGCATAACACTATAAATAACAATTTACAGTAGGTGATAAAAGAACAAAAATTGAATTAAAAAAAGAAATACAATGTTACCGGTTTTATTTATGTGTTTTTTTGTGTATTTATTGGGCAGCTTTTACTTATACAATCTTCCATTGTGATATAATAATTAAACTGTTATTGCTTGCGCATTATTCAGGCAATTTGCTTTTGTTGTCAGCACATAAAGCCAGCATGTAAGCACCGTCTTTAACTCTGTTACACATGCCAAAGGGCCCATCACAGGGAAATGACTAATGACCAGGCCTTTTTGCAATGTTTCTCCTGCCTGTATATATAGCACAGGCCCCGCGGTTTGTTGAGGGCGAGGACAGCTGTAGCTGCGGCTACAGTGAGGCAGAAACAGCTACTATTCTTAATGTCAAATGAACATGTAACCATACTTTATCATTTCTGACTGCTCCTTATTGCTAAATCTTGAGCAGGCCGGCTGTGCTCCCCTTTCTCCTTTCAGTTTGAACTCAAATCCTGCTGAGGAGGGAGCAGGACTGAGGCAAAATAAATGACATGTCCTACATCTCCCTGTTTAGGTATGTTTTCACAAAGCCCTTTGTGTGTAGCTGAGTTTGTGTGTGCGTCCAAGTTTATAGCTATGTCTGTCTCCTTGTATCCTCCCTCGACAGACTAGGCCTTCTCACTCTCCACCATGTGTTTCTGATTACCATCCCGCATTCTTCTCTCTCTCCCCCATTGGCTGCCAGAGCATCACGTCTCTCTGTGACTGCTGGTAGTGATGCGGTATCCCATGAAGCCACAACGCACGGCGTGTGATGAAGATTCCCATGCCCGTCCGCCTGTATGTCTATTTGTCTGTCAGAGGAAGCTCCATTGTTAACAGATGGTAATGTAATAAGATGACCTCTTGACCCCAAAGTAGCTGCCATGCAAGCTCCTCTTCGAGCTGGATGATATGTTAAGTGTGTCCTAGACAGCTTGTCAACAAACACATAGGGGAAGCCAATAAACAGCGTGCGCTGCGGTTGTTTTAACCCCAGCAGGGCAAAGCACATTAATCACAGTTAAGGCAGAGATGATGATGAGGTGTTTGGTGGTCGGCCCCAAATAGCTGGTAATGGAGCTGCAGTGTGTGGAGGTGTCTTGCTGTGGGTACCATCTTGAATGCAAATAGTTGTCTGGCAGATGCCACCAGTCCAAATAGCAACAGCACGAGGAGTCCACACCCATGCTGATGGGTCTGTGAGGCTCTACTGAGGCACAGTGATGTTTTTTAGCTAAATGTATGAGGACATGCTCACAATAACAATTCTAAAATGTTGCTGATGATGTTAAAGGGACACTTCACCTCAAGTTCTGTTTACCTTCATGAGGAGTACAGTGAATACAGCAGTGTGATGTCTACTGTAGTTCTGGAGAATTCAAAGTTTTAAAAATTAATCCTGGTGATGTCATCAGGGTTATAGCATTTAACAGATAAGAGAGCCTGCATTATAAACTAAAGGTGTGAGGTTTGAAAGAAGTGGGTTTTTAGGTGACAGGTACATACTACAAAGTCTACTGAAAGACGCTACTGAGTTGCATTGCACAGGAAATATAGGATTTAAAAGTGAGCATATACCAGCTTTGATTTAGCTTTCGATTGATTTAGGCATTCGTTTTTTTAAAATCTTTTTCCCAGCTTTATGGATGTGCAATAATACTGAATTATTCCATGCTCACCACCCTACCTGAGGGTGTCAGAATGCCAATATTTACTAATTAGCACTAAACACAAAATACAGCTGAGACTAATGGGAACATCAAGCCAACATTATCAGACAAATCTCGACCCAATGTTGGTGCTAGATGGGAAGTGAAGGGCTCACTAAAGTGATAGCAATTCATCCTCAGGAAACCATGAATGTCTACTAAATTTCAAGGCAGTTCATCAAGTAGTTTTTGAAACATTTTTCGGTGGCATTAAAGTAGAAGTCAGGACCATCCAAGTCATTGGGATTCATCCTCTGGGGACTGTAAATGTCTGCATAAATATTCAATAAATCCAGTAGCTGCTGATGTTTAAGTCTTGTTCAAGTAGGCTACACCAACCAACTGACCAGTGACATTGCTATCCCTAGAGCCAAGACAATAAGAGTCACATGCATTCAGGCATAGCGGTACCTTGCGCTAAATGCTAACATCAAGATGCTATCAAGCTCACAATGACAATGCTAACTGCTGTTAAATGTTTTCTATGCACCAAAACAGTGTGGATGTGGGTGTGCACACATGCAGTAATTTCATGTGTTCACAGAAATCCTTGGAGTGTTCTTGACCCATTACATCACTCAGCACACTGTGTCACATCATGGTGGGTGCATATTTTTACACTGTAGAATATAATATCCGATTATTCATATTGAATTGAGGAATAGGTTACCTAGTTCATTCAATTCTGATACTGCAGCTGCAGTGACATTTAAGAGAGCAATTATTCTCAGATCTGCTGTTACCGACTGTGGCTGCAATGCAAATAAGCTGATCATAATCCCAGCACTGTCCAATATTTAATATTTAAGTCATGCCAAAATGATGAACCATGGTGCACAGTTCAATGGCACAGGCAGTTGAGGGGGGCACACACAAAAAAACATGCAGATAATATTTGTATTTTTATTTTTATTTTCTCTAAAATGACACCTTCCCAGGGTCATGCGTTGCATGCAGTGTTTGGCATTCCAGGCGAGGCCAGACTGGCTTACCAGGCAGAGCAGGTCTGCTGCAAGGTCGGCACACATGGGCGATCAGTTTCACAGTGAATACCAAATGTAAACGCGCATCCAAACCCGGAGAGATGAGACAGGACATTAAAGCTACAGTCCCCGGAGGGAGGAGGAGGATGAGGACGATGGGGAGGGAAGAGCACTGGGGGAGAAAAAACAGGTGGCAGCACTTCAAAGCAAGAGAGTTTTATGAATTATGGGAGATAATGTGACTGCTGACTTCTGCAGGGGGTCCCAGTGGTGCTGGGTATCATTCTTTATGGACAGTATAGCACACTTTTTTCTTCTCCTTCTTCTTCTTCTTTTTTTTTTTACACAGTAATAAATAATATACATTTCCATGCTATATGAGGAGCAAGAATAACAGCCCTGTCTTCTTGGAATTATTCCTGCAATCATCTCAGTTCATGTGCCATCGTTTTTTAGATAATGAAATCATTTCCTCTTCCCACCGACCGAATTAAGTGACCAGCAGCCAAAGAGAATTAAGTGACTCATCCCTCACAAAAGAAATATAATGGCATCCTTACCCACATAATTCAATTGCAGTATCTATCCTTTAATGCTACTGTAGGGTTAATCAGTTTCCTTGGATAGGCTATCATTACTGTAGTATTATGGGCTTTTTTAGAGGATCATTTTTAAAAGGCTGAAATAGAAGGACATCCATTATGTGTGCAAACATTAAGTGTGAATAGTGCTTATTGTTCTGATTGGAATATAATGTGTGAAAATCATACTTTATGTCACTGATGTGCTATGTGATTCCATGTGATCCCAGTACTGTAATATTTTCAATATAAAAAACTGTCTCTGGTTTGTCTGTGACTTCTCACTGTTAGCACCACATTCTCCAAACAAGGCTTCAATACAAGTTGTTAAGTCACAGGAGAATAAAGTTTTTGGAAACGATACAACAAAGGAAAACTGAATAATGAGAAAACAATATTTTTTTAATTTTCTTTTTTATTTTATTTATGTTCTTAATATGTACAATAAGTATGAGCTAAATGCTAACATGAGTATGCTAACATGCTCACAATGACAACACTAACTTGTTGATATTTGGCAGGTATTATGTTTACCGATTTCACAGTCGTAGTTTAGAATGCTAACTAGCACTAAACACAAAGTACAGCTAAGGCTACTGGCACTATCACTAGACTTCAACATTTTTGATGTTACATTGTTTTCTGCTAAGATTTATTCTGCTATTATAAATAACCACAACAACAATAATAATATTAATAATTATTATTATTATTATTATATTTTAACTGTGTTAAAGTAAAGAAAGTTAGCCTTAATAGAGATAGATAAAAAGAGATCGATAGATAAAAGCTGTGTATCTGTTAATGGTCATGTGGAAGTGACTTGAAAAAACTCTGGGGGCCATGTACATAATGAGACGCCTGAAGTGTCAGTGACAAAAAGAGAGAGAGAGAGATGTATTCACTTCATACACTATAGCTCAATTGGTCATATTGCAGAAGTTAAAAAAGGAGGTTGTCCTGAATACAGTCGGCTTGATGTGTCTGACAAAAACCAGGAATGCATTCACAGTTGTATGTCACAGAGAATTTTCTAGCAGCTGTGCTTTAATGTTAATTCATGAGGCAAAATAACACTGATTAAATGTAGGTCGACATATATCCTGCACTGCTCAACAAATCTGGTGAAAAGTGGGAGGATCAGCCTCACTGAGTGCCTAGATATTGAACTTAAATCTGTCTACTCCTCCATGTTTTCAGCCTGGAGCCTAACTGTTTACAATGTGACACATTTCCATAATGGAATATTATACCAGCAGTTCCAGTTTACACTGTACAAACAATCACCTAGATTAGATTGATGGTGAAGAAAAAGTTTGAATAATGAATATGAGCCAAGGTTTGAAGTTAAAGGGAGCTTCCTTCCTCTGATTTTTCTATGTTACACTCAATGGCAATGTTGACAGCATGGTAAAGAGTGTGTTCCACTGATTGCAGGAGTTTGTATTTTTACTTTGGTGTGTATGATGGTTTTATATTTCAATTTTACTGAGTTGTGACACTAAGAAGAAGTGGCATCGATCATGTGACAGGATAAAAAATATTACTATAAAAATACAGACACCGTTCATATTTGTTTAGAGCAATTTTCTGGTCTGAACAGAATCCCTGATATGTCAATCTTATACATTTGTTTATGAATTCTCAACCTCTACTGTAAAGTGAAAACTCTCCATCGTGTCAAAACATCCATTATGCTTCTAGCACAGCTTTGTGTTTTGACTTTGAAGGATATTTATAATCCCTGATGAATGTTTTGTAAATGTATTCATAAATCGTTATATATGCCCTACTTTAAGGTTGCAACAAATAATAATCGTTAAATATTTATAGAGGTTAGTAAGCCATTTGTTGCAATAGGATGAAGAGAAGATAGAAATGATGATGCACTGAGCATATTTTTGCATTATTCCTTCTTTAGTAGTCTAATTTGTTTTCCACCTACGCTCGCCTGCTGATGATACCTTAGGAGATGAGATGAGGGAAATCAATGATTAATGATAAGAATGGTTAATGATATACAGTATGTGGTTTACATTTTTCTCCATTGGTCAGTAGAGTTTTTTTCTGTTTATTTCTGTGCTGGGTTATGGGTTTACCACATTAATCATGTAAAACAAATATGGCCACCATTTAGTTAAACTAATTGCTGTCAGGGTAATGCCTCCCCTTCAGTCTAATGGCAATAGAGGGCTTACTAAACCTGCTTGAAACATGGGGATTTTATGTCTGTACCTATGCACTTACATACATAGGTATGTACATGTGAATGCATATACAATATGCATATGTGTATTAGTGTGTGTCTATTTGCATGTTAATGAGTATAAATGTGCACTGCATCTCCAATAGAAAGCTGACACCTTCTTTCACAGTTTGATTTGATCTTAACTCAGACAGAAGAAACAGCATTCATCCATATGCTGCTTTGTGGCTGTCTCTATGGGTAACTGTCAAAATAAAAAAGGACTAAATAAGGTGCATAGAACGGACCCTGCAATTTTAGTACAGAACCTCCTTTTTTCTGGATTTTGTGGTGTTATAGCATGAATTCAGAATAGACTAAACTGAGATTTTGTGGACAGATTAAACATGCATCTTCAGCCATGCTGATGATTCTGTGAGGCTGTAATGCCAATGTAAAGACACCCAAACTGTTAGACAGACAAACTAAACTATTGGACAAACTGGAATGTTGACCTGATGATGGCGCAAGATGAAAAGCTAAGCTTTACAAAGACAGTGAATGAGTGCAACTGACTGCTGGATGATCCATCTGACAGTTGTCAAGATACTTCACTCTGAATCACAAATGTCAACCTGCATGTGGCATGAGAGGAAAAAGGAGGAGGTCATCCCTAGTCATTAGGCTACATTGAATGGGAACCATGAATACTATTATTTGTTTTGTTGGCAATCCATCCAAATGTGACATGTCACTAAAAACCATCTGGGGACTCTGTCCAAGGTTAGTCAGCTTTAACCCTGGGGGACTATGGATGTCTGTTCACAGTTTAGGCCCATCCACCTACTAGATGGAGAAACAGTACTGTATAATTAAAAAAATTGACTTGCTGGTGACTCTACAGGAAAAGTCAAAGGATCACCAAAGTCATTAGGATACAGCCTCTGGACACCATGAACGTACCATCTGTCATAGCAATCTATCCAGCAGTTCTCGCAACATTTCACTAAAAAACATAAATGTCAGGCTCATGGTAACTCTAGAGGAAAAGTAAAGGGATCACCAATAGTCAAGTCAGTAGGGGTTAAACTGTGAACACCAATCCATCCAATATTTGCAAGAGGTGTACTGACCAACCAACCTACACACTGACTTGAATAACAATATTTAATTTACATGACCAGTCAGTTCTAAATGAATACTCCGAACGAGAACCATCAGATCTCCAAGATTTTGGAATTTTTTCAAATCCCAGTAGGAAGCTGGAACTCAGTCACACTGTCAAGTAATTTCACAGAATTTTCAATGGATTTCAATTCTATCCCGTACTGGGTTCCACCAGGACTTTGGCAGTCTTTTTCTGAAGTCATTCCAGCACTGATTTGGCTGTCAAAGTATAAGTGGTTGCTGCTCATCTATGGGTTTTGGCACTCCATAGAAAGTTCTCCGAGGAAATTTGTTCATTTGGTTCCATTCATTGTTCCCTCCATCCTTACAAGTCTCCCAGTCCCTTCTGCTGAAAAGCCCCTCCACAGCATGACACTGCCATCACCATGCTACACAGTAGGGGTGCTATTAGATGGGTAATGAGCTGTGCCCAGTTTCCGCCTGACAGAGAGCTTTGTTTTATGGCTGAGAGTTCAGTTTCCCTTTCATCATAACAGTCTCTTCTGCCTCTTCTGCTCTCCTCAAGAGTCTCTCAAGTGTCTTTTTGCCAAGTCCAGGCGGCTGCCTTTACCTCTGCATCATGGAGTGGCCTCTTTCAGGCTACTCTGCCATACAGCCTAGATTCATAAAGTGATGTACTCACTGTGGTTCTTCCAGCAACATTTCCCATTGCGGCCCTGCAGCTCTGTAGTCCTGTCAGACAGTTCCTTGGTTTCTTGGGTGACCTCCCTGACCGAGGTCTTTCTTGGCTCGCTGCTCAGGTTGGATAGACTACCAGGAAGAGTCTGAGTATTTCTGTGTTTTTCTTTTCCACTTCCAACTGTCTAATACTGCTGGGTTCATCTGAAATACTGACAAAGAAACTGCTAGAGGCCTTTCCCTAGGTGGTCTGTACTTATTCACGGTTCCTTCTCTACTATCATTTCTCAGGGTTTCATGATAGAATCTTCTCTTCTCTGACATCCATCTGTTTGATCTTATGTCAGCACAGAAAGTTTTTTATGGTCATAACCATTGTTGTTTGCCACACAGCTTTGGCTTTTAGCTCACAGAAAATCCATTAAAATCCATTTTAATTTCTGGTGTAAATCCACTAAATGTTAAAAAAAAACTCATGCTCATTGAATATTGAGGTGCTGTATAGCAAGTGCAGGTGTGGTGCTTTTTCTTAGACCCACCACACCCTCAAGCAGGAGGTCAGCACCAGCTCATTTGAAGCTATTCTGAGTCATAAACTTAATCCATTGCCCCCATTGAAAGGGCAAGAGCAGCAACTGAGGGATTTTGCTGGGGTAACCACAGCATTTCTAGTAGAGAAATTGCATGCTGACCTGGCCATGATACCGATTACTGACCTAGCACCCAATTAACACACTTCATACTGATATGGCATTTACATTGACAGTTCAGTCGCACACAATCAAGCTGCTTTTAAACTTGGATTGCAGTGAAACATTTGATATAGATGCAGCAGAATGGCAACTAGTGAGCGCTATAATTATGCCATTGTGACCACATACAAGTGAGCAAATTCTTTCTGATCATCATGCTTTGATCAATTCTAAAGACGCTTTACAGTAATCATAAAAAGCTGGTAGATTTTGCTGTGATAGATTCATATATATGCATGTGTTTGCATGGAGCTACTGTATGTTGGCAGTTGTTTGAAAATGATATAAGAATAAGAATTCCAGCTGTCTCTGGCAGTAAATGATTGATGCTAGTCTACATTACAATTGTTCTCACTCAAGCTCACAGGTGTTATGTTACATATACAGTATGTGCTCGTGTGAATATACAGTACGCTGTACAGAGAGCAGACAAGGTTGTGCACAAGGCCTCAGCTGCACTCTTCCCACACTTGTTTCATTTCCTATTTTATCTTCCTCAGAAGACCTCAAACATGCACTTCCTTTCTCCCTCAGGAGTGATGAGAATTCAAATTAATTACAAAAGCCAGGAGACCATGAAGACTGAGACCACCAGAGGACATGTGCATATGGTCTCTGAGATGTGTGTGTGTGTGTGTGAGTCAATGTGCAAAATGTTAAGTTCTGCAAGTGTGGTCAAAGCGTACTTTGACTATTCAAGTGTACTTTTCAATTGTGTAAAACAGCATCTGGGTGTGTGTGTCTGTGTGTGTGTGTGTCCTGACCAGTTGGTGGGCTGTGCCAGGTGTGATTTCATTCTCCCAGCAGTCACGGGTCTGTGGGATCGCTTTAGACACACTCTTTACCACCCACTGGCAGACGATGGTGCGCTCCTCCCTCCTGGACAAAGTGTGTGTACTGGTTGGTGTCAGAGTACAGTATGACATTTGTGTGTGTGTGTGTGTCATTGTCACCTTGTAAGCGTGTGCAGTTAGGTTTCATTCTGTGTTCGATCTGTGTGGTGTAGGTGGTTATGTGTGTTTGCTTTTACGTGGACAAAGATACATGTTTGTGGCTATCTGTATCTGCGTTGTTGCACAAGGACGAGTGTTTGTGCATGTATGTGTGTGTGTGTCCATTAGTGAAGGGGGATCCAGAGGGAGGCCCTGGAGCTTTTACGAGGTCAGCTTCCTGTGGAGTAGAACAGTTAGAGGGAGATAATAATAGCCAGGTCAAGATTCAATTATTTGCCTGGGGATTAACCTTATGGGGTCTTTCAGGAAGGTCAGTGGGTGGTGAGGGGGTTTTAGGCTTCTGAAACAGAAGCCTCTTACAAAGCACTTTTATTATTGTTGAGTCCCCTCATCGTAAAGATCTGGAAGCTGCTGCTGCAGGACAAAGCTACAGGTCAGTCCGATTTGGTGTAGTTTAAATTAAACATAGTAACTGTGGAGCAGCACTTGAACATTTCCAGCCCATGGAAAATAAAAAATTGAGTGAATATAAAATAAAGTTTTGTTTTACAGTGCGTCTCCAAGGGCAATAATATATCATATCTATCTTGTTACGTGGGGGCACCAGGCCTGTGAGTCATTTGTGGTGAGAGTTCATTATTAAAACCACAGCACCTTCAAACAAAGGCTATCAACAGAAGACAAATTTAACCTCACGCTGACATTCAGATAAGAAGAGAAAAGGAATATGTTGGAAATGTTTCATTTTTTCTAAGGTTAAGGAATAATGTAGCAAAAAAGCTGTTCCTTCTGTATGATTGTATTAATTATATTATTCCTGCAAATGTAAATTATTCTTATATAAATTATGGTCTAGGTCACCATTGTCACCATTAACAGATGTTAGTTTAATTGGAGAAGCTAAGGATAAAATAGACTGGCTAAGTGCAGCTATTGTCATTTCCAAGATGTCAGAAAACATGCTCTCAGCTTAGACAGCGTGAAGCCTGTCAGTCATGTTAACTACCCATGACAGTGACACAACTGGCAAAGAGTTAGTGTAGAGGGAATGGATTTTGTTTTTGTTTTTTTTTCCTCCTAGTTGTGGGAACGGGAGAAAGTATTTAAGGAGCCTAAGTGAGGGACTAGTTCATAGGTAACAGCACAGTTAACTGTTTTTCTTGTTTTGGTTTAGGATGAGGCCCACAGTAGCCAGGGTGCTGATCGCTAATAGATTGTGAGTGAAGTCAGGTAATATCCTCTGTCTTCTTCCCAGTGGATATTACATTATTTAGCAGTATCGAGTTTTCTAGTCTTTTACCCATGTGGATTTTCTCTACTAATAACAGATTCTAAAAACACTACTGTAGGAATGAAACACCATTCCTCCAAAAGATATTCCCTCGTTTGGTGTTTTGATGATGGTGGTGGAGAGTGGCGTCTAACACCTCGATTCAAAATCTCATCACCAAACTATTCAGTGCCCTATGGATGGGAGCGCTGTCATACTGATTCTCCATTTTTCAGGTTTTCCTTTTGTCACTCCTCTCTATATTACAATATGAAATTTCATATACCAGGGCAGAGCATATTTTCCACATTTTCCCTCTCTAATTTTAAAGGATAATTCAGCTTTACTACAACTTGTGTCTCATTCTGGTAGATCTGACCATCATTTATACTCAATATGATAAAACTGTTCTCAAAACTACTGCTGAAATTTAGGAATTTGCCACCATCATCACAGCGAGATCTCACTGGGCAAGAAAACAATCAGTTTAGCCAGATTATATGAACTCTTTTATTTTGAAATTCTTTGGTTACAGTCCATCATTGCATAGAAAAAGTGTATGCGTGAGGCATGTCAACACTGAATCAGCAAGTGCAGCTATGCTTCAGGTTGGTTTGAAAGTTGCCTTTTAACATTACAGACACACTCCTAGATCTCAGCAACTAATTTGCCAAGTACAATGTTATTCTCACACACGGGGCAGGCTTAAAAAAAGCAGGTCTGTGACTGGATGGTCGCCTGTTCGATCCCTGGACCGACAGGATAAATCAAAAGCGCTGCGCTTTCACTTTCCCCTTCCTCATTACTGCCACTAAGATACCCTTGAGCAAAGCAATGAACATCCACCTGCTCCAGTGGAGCTGCTCAGTGGCAGCCTCCAGGTGTGAATGTGAGCACTGCTCTCATCTTCCCTACAGATAACAGTAAAAAAAAACATGCTAATACAAATACTAATGCTGTACTTGTACCCTTTAAGATGAGAGGACCATATTGTATCCATATTAAGACATGTACAGTATGTTCACAGCACACACTCGTTTACACTTAATGTTATTTTCTTTCTTCTTCGCCAGTTAAAAAGGACCACATTACAACCAAGAACATTGCTGTTATATACATTAATGTGTCTTTGCTAACTGAGCCAGCAGGACTGACACAAAGACACACAGACACACGCACACTCAACACACTAACACTTACACCCTGTATCCATCACAGTACAGTGCTGCAAGATGAAAGATGAGACAGAAATGTGAACTTCACAGGAGAGGAACACTCATAGCATCGGAGGCGGCCAATTGATGCGAGTGAATTAATCATCCGCAACTCGCTATCCAAAATACTTATGTATGAGCTAATGGAAGAACTCCTCCAGCGTGAGGAGAGAAATTAATGCGTTGATGAGCAATGTCCCAGATATTTAGAGGCCAAATCCAGGACTGCAGGCTGTTCCACTATACCTGCCTGTCAGCTGGTTTGTTTTTCTGTCTATTTCTGTCTCCCTTTGTCTGTCTGTCTTACCCTCTCTCTCTCACTTCCTAGCCTGCTCAATGAAGTCTTTGCTGAGAGTATGAGAGATGAAAAGAAAACAAAATGCCTTTTGATCCAGCGGCCTTGTGTTACGGCTCTGTCAAAGAGCATTACCCTGATAACCCGACCAAAAAATTCAGCCACGGGGTATCAAAGCCAAATATCCAGACCTTTAACGCACAGACTATTAATGCATAGGCACAAAGTATGGACAAGCTGACTGAATAGGAATGCAGCAGAAAAGACACTGCATCCTTGCCAAGTGCCTTTTTCATTTCATTTTCTCTCTTGGTCATTTTCTTTCATTGTGTTTCCAATAGCTGGCAGTACAAAGCCATGTGAATTCAGCCAATAACATTTTCAGTTACGGTTGCTCTGATCAAATAACTGTGAACTGCACGCAATGTTGCATTGTTGGGAGTTATACTGTTTCATGTCTGACACACTTGGTGCGAGGGGAGAGCGATATTACCCTCCTGTTATGTGGAGGAGAGAAGAAAATAATGCAGGGACCTTTGAAACTGCCAGGAAGATGAATTTACTTCACTCCTGTGAGAAACACACCTTCTATATAACCTTGTTTAAGACTCCACGACATTTGAATTTCCTCTCTGAGCAACCATCCTGATCCTTTTTTGACTATGCATAGGTCAGAATAGCAAGTTCACCATAGATTTAGGTTGCAAACAATTGGCACAAAATGTGAAGGGTAAAATATTTAGGTATTTTTGTTTCTCAAACAGCATCTGTGCATGAAAAGTCCCTCAGCAGCCTAGCAACTTTGAAATCAACTATTTAGTGATGGTTTACTGTTGGCGTCAGTGCCTACCCTCAGGAGTTGTTACAGTGCACAAAGGCTTATTTGTAGAGATGAATGCATCAAAAAAATAAATAAATAAATAGCCACCAATTATTTTCAACTGCTCTTTATCGGAGACCACACTTTAGCCATACTTGAATGAATGAACTGATGAGGAGTTTCGCAGAGCAGGCAACATGAGAGCGAGGAGTCAAGCGGCTTCAGGGAAAGAAAAATGCTGGGGTGGAACGAGGACTTGGAGAGGCTCAGACTAGTGCTACATGAGCGCTGAGTTTGAGTGTGTAGCGAATACACAAATTACTGCTTTTTAATCCACTGCTGACATTTTTCAGCAGGCATCTGAGCAATTCTTTGATTTTAGGGGCCTTAAAAACACAGTTGCAAATATGATATTTTAATTTTTATAATTTTTTTAAAGAGCAAAACGATCACATTGCTTAGCTCAGTATTTTCCCTCCTTATATTCTCACTTCTGGTGGGCATTTTACACTTTTATTAAATAGTTGAATGTAGAAGGATGACAGGAAAAACATGAAAAAAAAAAGTTGCCCAGCCAGATGCAAAATGGGAACCTTGTTGTTCACGGAGAACTGCGTAACACCAGGATGCCCCTCAATAAATTGTTCATAACTACGCTTCTGTGCATCACATTAAAGGGGCTATGTGTACATTTTCTCTGCCGCCAAACAAGGTTTCTTGCCAGGAATGGGTAGCGGCCTGCCAAGACCCTCAGCCATCTTTAGGGCACTGTGTGACTTTTTTAACAGGAAGTGACAAGACAGGCCGGAGCTAGCTGGTTAGCATGCTGATTTCAGTAGAAGAAAGAGTGAATGAAATAGAAGCAAAACATAAGTTAATATTGGTGTTGCTTTCCACCACTGGAGAAAGCTCTTAGCAAGTTAAGGAATGAAGTTTGATGCTGAACTTGCAACAAATCTTCTAGACCAGTAAGTAAACAGCTGTTAATGCTAACATTGGCTATGTAGCAGTAGCAAAAACTTACATATGATGACAGATGGATTCTTTTCAGACCTACCAGCTGGTATCAGCAAAAAAAAAAAAGAGCAACCCTTTTCCACTTAGCCCTGTTATAGTAGTAATTGGTATTTATGGAGCTTTTTTCAAAATCCACGTTACAAAGTGCTTCACATATGGTGACAAATTAAAGAAGACATATGATAAAATTCAAAACAGACAAATCATAAAGCATTACATTTTAAAAACAGATAAAACCAAGAACAAATTTTGATTTATTAATTAAAACCCAGCTGACTCTCGCGTTCACAGGTTTCACAACTAGCATCAGCCGCAGCAGGTCCTATCAGCTGTTGCTAATTAATGTAAATTCCCTGAATAACTTGACGAGTCTGTTGTCAGGTTTGTGTGCTCTGTGCAAACTAGCATGTATACTCAGCCAAAGGTTGTTTGTGATGCTCAACTCTGCTGTACAAACATGAGTGGACTGAGTGTATTTTTAGTTCCCACAACCCTACCTGAGCGATGTGTCTTCTCTCCAGCTCATCGTGTCACATCGGTTTCAGGAGGCACATTCTCCCACTTAAACTTTCACTCATATTATATCATGATCTGAATACTCTTGAATCAGGACCTTCAGTATTTGGATCATGTAGCTTGTGAAAAAAACTACAGCTGCAATGTGTCAGACATTAATCAACATTAAGGGAAATATAAGTATTAGACTTTTAATGTCAGTGTTAAAGGACTCGAATCAGGGACTTAACAGGACATCCCTTGGCTATTTAGGTTTGCTAATGTCACAAAGAGCAAAGAAATGTGTGATCATGAACATTATTAGTCAAGACCACAACGTAATCTCATGGAATGAATGATAAACAGGTAGAAACAGGATGCAAAAGAGCCTTACTGAACCACAATATACTTACGGTGTTTCACTGTATTTAATGACGTACTGCTAAACTTCACAGAGTAGGACACAAGCTTAACCAACCTCTGTTTGAGCTTCTCACTCCCCTCACATGGTAATGCAGTAAGTGTTGCCATGTTTACCAAATCATCTTGCAGTCAAACAGATTGTTTATTAGACTGCTTTCTTGACAGGAGTCCTGCAGAACTCAGAATTCCCAATTGTAATAAAGTACAGTACAGTTGAGAGAGTTTTCAGGGACTGTGGGTTCAAACTTGTGGGCAGAATAAAACGACAACAGCCTTTATTAATTTGGTAAAAAATAATTTAATAAATCACTCTCACATCATGATGTCGGACACATCGGTGATGTCTGTCAAACATGGCCAATTAAAGATTTAATCAAAACATCACTCACATGAATGATGATGTGACACTGTATTAGCACTGTGACCACTGGGAGGGATGATTTGCATTTTACTAGCTGTTGGTTGTCCACACAAGTCCACAGATAGTAAACAGTTATCATCATTTATAGGTATTGTTTTGTTCTTACTTTATTGCTTAACACATCAGTAAATGCATCATTTCCATCCTTTTAGATGGAACAAATAAAATAAAAAAAGAATTCTCTGAAGCCATTACTTCATCAGCCTTTATCTGTCGCTGTGTGCCCACCTATTCTGCTGCTGAGTCAGCAAGACATTAGAAGTGCATTACTTTTTTTATTGCACCAATTTTAAATGATAATGAGCAATTTTCTACATTTTGTTTTGTGTGTCTCCTCTCCCTTTTCAAGTGGTGCAAGCCAATGTGCGTTACTGGGAAGAATAAAAAAATATAGTGTTGTGTCTAGTTCGAACAGATTTATTTTTCCAAATATAAAACACCTGAATAAGAACAAGGAAATTCTCCAAAACAAAATATTATAGTATCAACTCATAAAAACATCTGAAGAATCTTTCTACCAGTATAAAGTGTAAAAACCAATTAATACCAATACTGCTGCTATAAGGAAAGGTCATAACAAAGGCTTAAAATAGTATTTTTTGCAACATTTGCCTAGTAACTGACAATCAGACTATATTTTATGTACAAAGGAATTGGGTGAATATAGATAGAAGGGGGTCGGAACCTAATTGGTAGGACCTTAAGGTCAGTGCTATAAACTTTTTAATTAAGATTCAGTTTTTAAGCCACTCTGTGTATAAATTCCTGTTTTTAACCTGCCAACTCGTGCCGTCTCCCTCTCTTGTCACAGTTGTTGAGCCGGGCTGTGACAAATTGGATAATAAAAATAACATAATAATAGATAAATGGGCTGAAAACAATAGAATCCACCAATATTTAGCTGAATTGTTTTATTCATGTAAAGTATATTAGTATTGTCACATTTTAGTCAGTTTAGTATTATTATAATTCGTTTTAATGAAAGAAAATGAGCTATTTTTCTGTCAGTAAACTTTTAATCAGATTTTGTCATGCTTATTTATCTTTTATGTCTTCTAAGTATTTTGCCATTTTTGTTTTGTACAGTTACCATGGATAAAAGTGTTCTTGTTTATTGAAATGTAATGCACATGTGATGTGATAGATTAGCTCTCATCAGTAAATGTAGTTTTGATTCCCAAACTCTGGATGTTTGAACAGAGCTAAAAACTTGTAGCTCACAGCATGGATAATTCATTTTCTCACTTGTGTGTTAGTTTGAGAGTAGCAGCTAAGATGTTGGTTAGCAGTAACACAGCAATACTTCTTACTACTTCTTTTTTTTTCTCATTAGAGTATTATTTAGATGCCTGACATTCATACATTAATGCTTTACTCATTCCTACTGAAATGTAAGATGTTGCTTTTAAACAGCTATAATTGATTTATTTTCTTTGTTTTAAAATGATAATATGAAAGCGCCCAGTCTTAGTGATGTACAAAGAATTATCACCTTGCAGCTCCTCTCGGCTTTATAGAACTTTAGAGTGAATGTAAGCTCACTTTTTAGCTGTCAAGCCCACAACTTTACTGTTTAAGTCCACGATCACCACTATCGCAGCATTGCCGGCTGCAGAGGCTGCAGCTGTCAGCGAAAAAGCTTGAAAAACCCAATGTGTATTGCCGGCTCAGCACCAAACAGCAGACAGACAAAGTTAGTCACTAGTTTGGAAACATAGCAGGACATTTCTCTCTGGAATTGGTAGAGATCAAAAACAGAGCTGAATTTGGACTTATATTCACTGTAAGGTTAGAAACATGACTCCAAATGAAGGCTAATGTTGGATAACTGCTGGATGTGTGAATAAGCAACTGCTCAGTTCATCATTTTAACTCAAAGAGTGATAAGATGTCACCTTTTAAATTAACTTGTTTCTGCTGTCCCCAAGTGGCTAGAAAAATCTGTTATTGGAAGTTTATAAATATAAGAGGTTAAGCAGCTGAATCTGCTGAAAGGTCTTTTTTGTGGTACTGGATTGGGAGAATACAAGTTCATTAGCATTTATTTCTTATTTGTTGACAGAAAATGTAATGCATTTTGTTTCATTTCTAAGGCAGTTTTTTTGTTTAGTTTTAGTCTTGTTCTCATCATGAAAAAAAATCAATAAATATTTTTCACCAAAATGTTTGTTGATGAATTTAAAGCTGCATGAATTTAAAGTAGCTGAAATATTTTCAAAGACTATATAGAGATGCTATATCATATAAAATTTGCACACAAAGCAAATGTAAAAATCAGCTGTACTGAAGCATTTACCTACTGAATCCTATCCCTCAGCCTGGTAGCTGGTGTTTTCTGTGTTCCGGATCTTCTGTTATACAAAATCTACATCTGGCAGGATTCTCACTTTCAATAAATGTCAATCAGACCTCAATATAGTCCCCTACTGGGTCTGTTATTGGTGGTATATAATTCAATGTTTAAACACTTTTTCCACTAACACCCAGAGTTAGAATTTTCTCAGCGACTCTCAGGTCATGCTACGGGAAGTGTTGGAATAGCGTTGTGAGCTGAGATGTCATTACTGACTCTTTGCTGCTGTTCCCATTATAAAAGATCAAGTGAAACAGCAGCTGCTTTGCTGCCTCTGGAAAGCTGTGATAATAATTGTGTGTGTGGTTTCAGGGAGTGTGTATGTGTGGTTGGAAGAACACTGCATGAGTCTGAGAAAGAGACGAAAGAACCATAAAAGCAGAGTTTTACTACTTATGTCAGTGGTACAGTATCAGTTCACCTAAATGCTTTTCTCCATAAAAGGAAAGAAATGTTTTCCAATATAAGCAGAAGTGGTAAAAATTTGGACATACTATACCATCTACTGACAGATGCATACCTATCAAACTATCCCAGATCATCCCAAGGTCAAAGGGAATTTTCAGTGTAAGGCAATACACCCCACCAAGCTGTTCCAGGGTCTGTTTAATATGGCGGTCATATCATGCTGAGTTAGCCTTTAAAACCAACCGCCATTACTTTCTCAGAGTGAGTGATGAGAGACCACAGTCAAAAGCATATGTAATGGCAGAGTCAGCTGAAGTCAGTCTTTCCTGTTATTGCTTCATACACTATATAATACTATATAATATGAATTTCACATAAACAATCATTATCTCCACCCAGATAGGTTTCCTTGTTTCTGGAAACACGTGAGCCTTAAAGGATCGAATCCCACCGCAGTGTTCTCTCCATATCGTACCTCACACTGGACTGAAATGTTGTCTAAATAAACAATAAGAAAATATAGAAATGCTGATTGGATTATCTGTCCCCCATAAAGAATAGAGTCAGATTGAATTTATACTGTATCTGTCAAATCCATTTTTGAACTGCATTGAAAACAAGGCTGACTGTATGTTATGTTGCCGTTTCCTGCAAAACCCCCATATTTGGCTAATCCACTCTAATCCACTCTAAAATGTTTCCTGTAACATATTTTTGAATATGAGTCAGTGTATTAATTGGTCAGTCAGTATAAAAATGCAGATAGAGTGGTTTTACAATGAAGGAAGAGTCCAAAATTTGGGGAAATACATTCACATTCTTGAAGCTGAAGCCAAGGGCTGTTTAGCATAGCTTAGCATAAAGACTGGATTAGGGGAAACAGTTAGCCTATGCAAAAGTAATAAAATCCAAATACCAGTGCCTCTTAAACTAACCAATTAACAAACATCTCTTTATCAGGCGTAGTCACTAAGATTCCAGGAAGCCATTGTACCAGGCCAAGAAATAGGCCTGCACATAACCACCCCTAAAACCACAAACTGAAGTTTTTACATGTTGGTTTTCTTCCAGTTAAACAAATGAGATGCAATGTTTTAATTAATGAGCTTTGAACATTTTTGAAGGTGGATTTTATTACCTCCAGACGGAGTAAGGCTAACGGCTTTCACCTGTTTTCAGTCTTTGGCTAAGTTTTCAGTCTTTGGCTAAGATAAGCTAACAGGCTACTGGTTGTTGCTTCATATTTAATGGACAGAGGGATATCAGCAAGCGAGTGAATATGCATATTTCCCAAGATGTCTAACTATTCCTTCAAGTTCAGTTGTGTGATTAGGTTAGGTTTAATTATTTTGTGTATGGTAAGGACGTGATGGAGGCCAATATTTTGCCTCCTTGACTGTAAAAAAAAAAGTACTCTACTCTTCCAAATTCAGAGATTTCGGTGTGTATTTTCATCTTCCCATGGGACAGCTCCCATCCACAGATTGAATGTGTGTGTAAAGGAACAGTAAAGAATCAGTCAATCAACAGGGCAGAGGCAGTTGGAGGTATCACAGTTTTATGTAAACGGTTTAACCCCAATAGAACCGGAGCATGGCCAGTATCCAATATCCAGGTTAGCACATGTTCATGTAAACCCCGCTATTGACTTTGTCTTAACAGGCGGTGAAGAGAAAGGCTGGCAATAAAACACTGTCAGTGCTCTGCTTCACTTTGACTCTGACATCCTCTGACACCACTGATACAGTTTTTGTTGCTCTGGCTCTGTACACCAGCACACTGGATTTGAAATGAAACACTGACTATGAGGTTAAAGTACCAACTTTCGTGTAAAGGCATGCTCAAGGATTATTAGGTGTTTTGGCAAGTCAAGAACATTCTGCTGCTTAACCCGTGAAACTTTTCGTTGACCTGTCTGTATGTTTGGATCAACTTTTCACCCAATCATCACATGAACAACCTCAAACACCTTTAAAGTCAAGTAAGTCAGCACTTGAACATCAAACCATTCTTTTAATCCAAATCCAAAGTGCTGGAATAGAGTCAACAAAAAAAACATTTCTTTTTGACTGTACTGTATGATACATCCCATGTAAGCATACTGTAGACTTGCTTTGTACTGGTCTTCTGAGGTACAGAAGGTGTAGGTGCCCCTCTATGTATTTGACTTTTAAAGCTGCACAAATAAATAATTTTATATTAACAATGACTGTATGTACATGAAAGGGGATTGCTCATGGTGACAAACCCACAAAGAATTATCACCAGACTCTCCAGCTCTACAGGAAGTTTTAGTGTCTTTCAGACCATTGTTTTGGTTTTACTGCCCACAACTTTACTAATACAGCCACAGTGGACATCTGTGTTTAGCAAAACAATCTTGAAATCAACCCGCTGTTCACTACATGTCAGCACCAAGTGGGAGAAAAAAACAGCAAGTAGCTGGTGAAAATAGCAAAGTCTTTAGCATCTAGAGAGCCAAATATTTCTCTTGGAAGTTGGTGGAGACCAAAACAGACAGAGAGATGAATGTTGGACTTGCTTTCACCAGATGGCCAGACATGCAACTCTGAATGAAGGCTAATGTTGCTCTGCATCTGTTGAATATGTAAATAGGCTGCTGTTTGCTAACATATTAACCGCAAGTGGATAATGCCCCAAATGGCCAGACAAAATCTATTAGTACTGCTTAACATTTTTAAGAAATGTTATTTACTCCAATCTGGCTTCTTCTCTGCATTATCTAAACACAGTGACTACTCTCTTTGCTCTAAAGGATTATTAACTGAATAAACCATGTTGAGCAAAGCCTGAGCTTGAAATGGGTTTTTAGAAGAGAAATAAGACAGTATAATTAGCTAATCCAGGCATTTTTCTGGTTTGTGCCTATAGCTGCCCCCAGTTTGTTAATTAACCTACAAGAGCCTGTTTGTTGGTGTTGTCTTTCAGGGCAGCTAACAAGGTTCGGGAACCTGTTACTTTCCTCTTCACTTGTAAACATTGCCAGGAAGCTTTTCCTGTTTATTAATTTTGCCTGAGTTGCCTGGGAGATGATTAATCCTGTTAATTCTCCAGAAGTTGAAGTGTTTAGTTTGCAAATGCAGACTTTTCATTGCCAGGATCTTTTCCAAGTGAAGGGATGAAGGAGGGCTTGTGGGACGAATAGATGAAGTAGCGTCGTTAACCTTTAGATGTAATGTGTTGCAGAGTGAAGGATATTTACACTTTTTTTTCTGAAATTTTAAAGGTCACATTGTCAGCAGAACAGGCTTTATGTCTTTGCTTTACAGACAGCTTTCTTCATGAAGGGGTGGAATGTGAATGTGGAAAAAAGGCTGCTGTTGACTTGCAGAGCCAGGAACCAAACAACAGACTCCTAAGAATAGATAATCCCTTGAATACTCATGCACTGTTAGACAGCTTACAGTTGATTTATGACTTAAAAGACAGATGACACATTTTTGCTGCATCTACTCATCTACCTGTGACTTCCAGCAATCAGCAGAGAAGAGGTGTAGCCTTGTATCCAGTTACTGTATGCTGCAGCTGAAGAGAGCAACTCAGTCGGTGAAAGAAAATGTTTTCACTGCAAGGCTGGGACTACCGATAAATGTGTTTGAAAAGACTTGCAAAGCAGCAGTAAAACATACTGTAAAAAAGTCCATCAAAGTGAGCATGCATTTCACACACACATAAAATGGCAGAGGATAAACACAGTGAAGTATATAGTAAATAGGGAGGGCCTTTTTGTGTTTACTTCCTGTTTTATGATGAAATCACTGCAATGTGTATCTGTGACATACTAAAATGAAACAGTGACACAAGTGAGAAGAGCCATGAAGCCACTTAATAAAATCAGTAATGCTAGTTAGACAGCTGTATCTATCTAACATTAGTTAACATTAGCCAGCATAACCTACTGGTCATAGCAGACTATGGAAGGCTGTAATGGCGAAATCCTTCAGTGTACTAAACTGAGCAAGGGTGTTAAGTTGACCTGATTTGAAACAGTTATTTATTGAAGTTGACCTGATTTAAAACTGTTATTTATAACAAACTGGTAATTACTTAAATTATACCAATTATGAGATTTTGAGTGCAGACAAGCTGCACAGAGAAGGTAACTTTAACTATAAAGAAAACTCAATAATAAATTCAATAATAGAAAACCTGGATATATTCTACCAACTCTCATGGCAATGAGAATGGATTATATGCATCATGACCAGGCACAGGAGTACATTTCTGGGTCTTTTTCGGTTCAGGCAAGAAGTTTTGGACCCGGGAAGATCAAAAGGAATACTTAAACACTAAAACATATTCCTTGTATTTCAAACCAGGCTCCACTATTCACGTGTAAAATTATGAGAAGGTATTAATTCGTGAATGTACAATACATAATATGGGAGAATTAACTCTGTGTAATGATTGACACAACCATTACTGATAAATATGGATAGGTTCTGTGTTCTAAGTATATCTGTGTAATTTTCTTTGCGTGATGATCATGTGTTGATGTGCTAGGAATGTGGTGGTAAAAAATAGGATGTCACATGCCTCTCTCTCTCTCTCTCTATCTGGCTTGATGTGTTGGACTTTGTGCAGAAGCCTGTACTGATGAAGGTCCTCGCACAGAGAGATGCAGAAGTAAATAGGCGAGACCAATGTAGGACTGTCTGCCAATTGATTTTCAGAGGCGATCCTTGTATCATCCTTGGCTCTGATATCCTATCTGTCTCCACGTCGGCCCCCAGATACCCATCTGAGATGAAAAACACAGACACAGTGCCATGTAATAGCGCTTTGAACCTGGGGCATTGGGGCTTTTCAATCACACCCCAGATGGAATGAATGAATGCCCTTGCTCACAGCAAAGAAGCGTCAGCATTATTTATCCTCTCACCAATGTTTCATGCCTTTGAAACTGAAAAATAAATGGATGCGTTTTTGTACTATTTCTTTAATATGAAATCACGTCACAGTGTGTCAAGATGTGTGCTTTTGAAGTAGTGAGGTGAACTTTTATTTTTTTTAAAAGAAAACCTCTGAAGTTCACCTTCATGGCTGTCTTTGTAGTTTCAGAAGTGACGCTCAGTCACTGTTGAGTTTTATTATCACGTTTCAGCTCGCCCCTGAAAACAGATCATTCACTGCAGTGCTATTTGTGACAACTGAGAACAAAGCAGCATTCCCTAAATGTCACTAAAGAGCTGGTTCTGTATGGGCAAATCTTATTTCTTCCTGCTCAAAATGCACCCCAGACACAATGTAACTGCTTACATTAAATTGGATAACAGCTTAAATCAAAGTTTGAGTGAATGCCAACAAGTTAAATGAACTTAGATTTAGCACGCATTCATAGCCAGCAAAATTACTTCTTGGTTATTCAGCAGAGGCCACTATAGAAAATAGAGTGCTGCAACAACAAAGTATTGAATCATGGAAAGAGCAAATCATTAAAATCCTTCCTTGGAGTGCATCTGTGTATGTGTCTCTTTATTGGCCTAGATTGCAGTGTAGTCAGGGCGTGACGGTTCAGCCTTGCCTAACTCCCCACTGCAACTTTGAAGTCAGGTCAGAAATACTTGCCCCCATGTTTGGCTGGATAGCAGCAAAATATTGCTTCACCTCCCAGTGTCTTAACTTTCACAGACATTTGGAATCGGAGAGCACTGTGCCCCCTGCCACCAGTCTAATACGGGGCTATGTGGACTGATTTTGTGGGAAATCTTTGAAATGGTAATAAGGTCGGGGGAAGCATCATCTTTCTCTCCAAGAGAGCGAAGGAAAGAGGTGGGGAGGGAGGAAGAGGGGGTTTCGGAAGCAGCGCTCTAGGTCACAGAGATGTAATGATGGGCTGGAATGAGCTGGGGTTTGCCGGAGGATTACCGTCTGTCTTCGTTGCAAGCACAGCTCTCCAAGGCCAATGTTTCAATCCCCACAGAGCAGATTTGCTCCCACTGCCAATATGAAAATAGAAGGGCAGCATGTATGCTAAAAAAATAAGCGCTTGGTGTGATGGGTTGTGTGTGTGCAGCAAAATCCACTGGCCGAGAGCAAAAGCAAACAATGCACTATTTTCATCACTGTGGTGGTACTTAAGCTATTACATCAACTGTGATCTGCATTTACATTATCAGAAAAATAATGTGGTATTAACATTTGACATAGACCCTGTGATTTAATCAAAGCTGAATCATATTTGTGCATGTTTAGCTCTTTTCTTTCCTCTTTGTGCGTTTTCCACAACAGAAAAGCTTCAGTGTACAAACAAACTGAATTCAAAATAGTGAAATTATTGTTCATTATGTTGATTAAAGGGTCAGTTCACATACAAGAAAGCTGTTTTTCCTCAGTGTGACCTAATTATCTCTTGTCACTTGTTCAGCTTCCACATGTTCAATTCTAAGACTGCTTTTGCCATCAAGACAATCTAGGTGAGTAGATGTGAGGTCCTATTAAGAGTCTTATTTTCAAAGTTTTGGCCATCATTTTTATCATTTCAATGATATTGCTCTGAAAAATGAATATTCAAACTGTAATGATGTGTTTAAATTCAAAATATGCAGCCTATAGTGCAAGAGAACTTTTGGAGTAGTTTGCCTTGTGGTCCAACACAGTGTTCTAAAAATTCACTATTAGCTTAACCTTGACCTATCAATAATCTAAGCCGATAAAGTTGTGCTGATCAGATCATCATGACACTGAAGCACCTGAGAAACAGTATGTGGAAATACTGTTTCTGAATATGTTCTTCACTGTAGATGGCAAAATACCAACAAAGATAAAGCTGCCCTGATCTACAACAACAAACCTGAAGACACACCTGCAACCCAGTGGAGCAGCAAAAATTAATCGAGGAACGTCAATTGTACAACCTTGTCTGATAACTTTTTGTGCATTTTGCTGTATGGGTTGTGTTCACATTAATTAATTAATTATTTGAACTTGACTTTTTTTTTTTTTATAAAAGTGATTGCTCTAGTTGGTAACACTGATATTAATGATGGCCAAGACTTCAAAACTAAGATCCAAGTTGTAATAAAATAAATTACAGACTTTGCTGTGGAGAGTTTCTAGTGACTTTTTTTTTTTAGGTAGAAAAAGCCTAAAATGGTCTGTGGATTATCCTGACTAACCAGCAGTAGTGGTCCTAATGTTGGAACCACTCATACAAACAGTTTCATTCTTAAGTACCTAAGTGATTTAAGATGGCATTCAACAATTTTCTCCTATTTAGAATTGTCCCTTACATAGCTATGAAATTAACAAGTGGTCCAGACCTTTCGTATGAGTCATGTCCTGTTCTCCAGTTCTGAACTAATATGGACTTGAAATATGATACTGACATCAATAAACTCTGACAGCTGCCTCAGGATCTTTATGCAGTTGCTGTCAATGATCATCCCACATTGCATCCAACAGTGTAAGGTCACCTGTAGGCTGTTAATATTCTCTGTGACGTGTCCTTCTTTAAGTCTTCTTGACCCCTTGACTTTTCCATCAAAGTAGTTAATGTAACTACTGACACTGCTCGGTTTGTTATGCTTTAGCCTGCTGATTTTCCAACTGCAAGACGTGAGCTCTCTGGTGTGAAATTCCTCATTTCGCTCTTGGGTTACATTGTTTAACTTGTCCACAAACACAACAGGCAGCTTTGCAGAGCAACTTTTGGCCATCGATTGTACAAATGATCACATTTCATGAACGCACACCTTCTCTTATTCTATTCTTCAGGTTGTACAGTCAGGAAAGGTTGGTGAACCTGACTTGGAACACTTTCTTCTACTTTCTTTCTGAACTAGAAAAGCTGTTGTTCAGTCTGTTAAATGCTGTTTTTCAGTGTTTTTAGCCCCACAAAATAAAATCACACACACCTCTGTTGTTGGGTTAGAAGCATGTCCCACAGCCATACATTCAAAAACTCTTAAGAATTTGGGTGAACGTATCATTTAAGCTATGTTGAACATTTTCAGTCAGACTAAACTGAAAGATGATATCCACAGCCCTCCTGTGCAGCAACAGGTTCCCTATTCATTACTATATGTGGGCAGTCTCAGAGGTGGCTGAACCTTTGACCAACACATGCTCTCAGCAGGCTGCAGAGACAAGACGAAGAGGTTGTTAGTTGTCTCACAGCGATGGCAGTCTTCTTCACCTTTTCCCCTGCACTCTTTGAAAATCTGGAACCCATCACTGCTCCTTCATATCTCTCTCTGGCTGGATACGAAGTGAGCTCACATTATAAATATCTCCATTCTGTTTGATTGCCCTCCAAATAAGTCACACTGTTCAAACAAGCAGAGAGCACTGCTCCACTGCCTCCCATTGTCTGGCTTTGAGCTATTGACGCTGCGGTTGACGATTTATTATAGGCACCTTTCCCAAGTGACCGATAAGCATTGTGATGGATGCATGATTTTACTGTGCCAAAATGGCTTTATCTCTCCCCTCCAAGCTACTATCTCAACCAAGCTGATGAGCTGTGCTTATTCTCTCTCCTCTGACTTTCTGTCTTTCCCTCTCCCCCTTTTCTCATCCCTCAGATGGCAACCACTGTGAGTCTTATCCTCCAAAGGACCCACTTCTCCAGGAACAAATGTATTCTATTATTTACTGATTTAGTTATCTATGCACTTTGTGGCTTCTTCCACTCTTTCCACTTTATTTGCTAGAGTTTATGTGTGTCTTTGTCAGCGCCTGGATGTATGTGGAGATGACAATGAGTTTATAAGCATATGCATTTGTGCAGCGTTCACAGCATTTGAGCTGAGCAGAAGACCGTGATTGCGCTTTCTCCCTGATACTGTTCCACATTGTTATTCTGCGCTCAAGATGCAATATCCTGCTATTTAGAAACCCAACTATCAATCATCTCAATTATTGCTGGCAAACATCAAAGCGCTTTCGACTTGCTGCTCATTTTACTTCTATTAGTAACACTCAAGTGGATAGAAACACAAAGGAGCAGAAATTACAGAATGATGTGCGTTAGTATGTGTGTGTGTGTGTGTGTGTGTGTGGCAGTAGAGTGTGATTTTAAAGATTAAAGTTAGCGGGAGATATGTCTTCACTTCAAGCTAACAGGTAGAACTTGATGTCTTTTCCACTCTGGTTGTTGTTTAATTAATTTTGTTTTGTTCTTGTTCTTCTTTTCCTTTTCTTTTTTTTTTCTTTTTTTTGAAAAAAAAAAACAGAGTTGTCTGTTATTGTTTGATATTAACACTCTCGGCATGTATGCTCAGTGGCTCATTTAAATTTGTGTAATGACTTTTATCAGTGAATCCTTGTCTTTTGTGTGTTCGCTAACATACAAAATCCTGCCTGAGAACAGATTATGAGAGTATAGGCCTCTGGGCAGCAAAATATAAATGTCCCCCTGCTTACCTTGAAGCAAATAAGCACTATTTGAATAATATGTAAATAAAGGGGCCTGAGGAGGTCAAATTTACAAGAAAACAAGACAAGTGTCATGCTAGCAGCTCTGAGAGGCTGTACAGCAGTGCTTTGTGCTAAATGCTAACATCAGCATGCATCACAGTGACAATGCTCACATGGTTATGTTGTTTATCATGCTCACCATCTTAGTTTAGGCTTCAGTTAGCAATTCGAGTAACAGAAATAGCTATAACACAAAGCTGGACACGTGAAGGTGATGTATGTACATTTTTGCTATCGCTACATAGACAAAATTAGCATTTACAGCTGTTCACTTGCAAAGACCTTCAGCTATTGTATTTACAAGTTAAGATGTTAGAATACACCCTCTGGACAGGACTACTTCTTCATTCTCTTCATTCTGACTCACTATTGCAAAGTGGTATTACAATGCAGGATGGGACAGGGCTAGGTGGTTAGTGTTCTAGACTGGTAAGTAAACCTGCTGCTAACACTAATGTTTGCTATACAGTGATAACAAAAACTTACACATAGTACCTTTAGGTTGTTTTAAAAGCCTTGGAGCCCAGTTGCTGCAATTTGCATCAAAATTCACATTCCTTCTCTGAGTCATAACTCATTAAAATCTAAACACTTTAATCTTGTGAACACTGACATTTATCTTGTGACCCATTGGGAGCTCCTGACCCCCAAGTTGAAAACAAACTGTGTGACACTATACATAATATTGTAAGAAACTTTTGCTAAGAAACTTATGATACAAATTGTACTCTCTAAAGCAGAGCTGTTCTGCTGTCAAACATACTAAATTTATTTACTAATCTTGGTGCAGGCTTACCGTCGGCCAACTATTGACAGACACTCAATACTTAAGAAGCAGACTGGGGGTAATAAAATTTTCAAAGCATGTTTCTACTTTTGATTAAGCTTTCTGACTTTCCAACAAGACATGAAAATAAGTCACTTCCACTTCTGCTTTGGGGCCCTGTCACTGTCTGGGGCCTGTGCCCGGTAGGCCCCTGCAGTAATCCATCCATCCTTGAGTATAATGAATGTATATATGTATGTGTGTGCATGTACATGTGTGCACAGTGTCTTTAGGCTGTTGTTTATTTGTCTTTGGCAGCAATGCCTCTCAGCATGCAGGTACAAACAATCCAGATCCGCAGCATCACTCACCTCATCTTCTGTCCTCTCCTTCCTCTCCGCGGTATTAAGTATCACTCACTGCTACTCCAACACTGTCAAACTCAATTTCAAAGTTTTTCATCTGCCAAATCCAGCTGCATTTTCCGGCTCAGATTCGTGATCACGCTGCGGTCGGGAAACAGAGCCAGGAAGAAGTCAGTGTGATTGGCGAATCTCAACGAGCCAGTGTAGCATTTCAAAGTCTGCTATCGTTCCCGAAAACACCAGCCCCGGCCCAGTTTTGGCTGCCGTTGTGCAGAGAGAAGTCAATAAATTTCTTAATTAAAGGAATGCATCTCAAATACACAGAATGCTCTTAGTTACTGATGAGATTAAAGCTGTGGATTTGAATTTGTTTTCATACATTCTAATTTCCTGTCATCATGCATTAGTCACAAAGGGAAGTCTAGCTTAACAAAGTGCTTTCCTAACACAAGGGAAGTGAGATCGTGTCAGTGTTCTGACTGGTCTTCCAATTTGCCACTGCTGGAAAATGTGATATATTAACTGAGGCTGCTAATCAAAGCAAGCTGAGCGAAGAATATGTGTGTAATTTATGACATGTTAAATTTGGCTGGTGTGCTTCCCCTCACTCCGTTCCTCTGCATCTCCACCCTGAAATAAATTTCATTTAAGCAGAACAACACAGCTCGGGCCACAGATTTCTAACCATGGGAAACAGTGTTATTGCAATGATAAGAATGCTTAAGGCAAGTTAGTCCATATATTATCCCCCCCTTTTTTTCCACTGGGTGTTTATTTACCTTGGAGATGAATGCAGTCAGACGCCTTCTGGCCCCGGGCTGAGCTCTCCTTACTTGGGGTTGTGGAGGAGATGTGCTTTCTAAATACAGAGGGAAAGTGCAAGACAGAGTCAGTCTACCTTTATTAAATCTGTTTTATTGTGGGTGCCCACTCTTCCATTGCAGGGCTCTTCCCCCATAGTCAACCTTTGGTTTGTGTTTATACTTTTGATTCTGTATTTCTTCGCCAATGATAATTACAGTAATGTGTGCTGAAATGGACGCACATGCCTCATTGAACCTGATGAAATCAATATTTTAAATACGCTGTTTCTCCAATTGATGAAACGTCTAATTTCTCAATAAAGCATAGTAATTACATTGCACTAAATGGCAGTTATATTTTTACTTTACTAAACTAAATAGAAAGTATGCCAGTGAACAGGCTTCACAGGGTCTGTTTTTGGTAAAAAGTAGTTCCAATGAAAACTGTTCACATTGAGGTCTGTCCATGGATCTCATGTAAGACCATTTTTGTATTTTCATCCCAAACCTCTTTTAGTTTTTACTGGGAGGCCCGTTCTAATAAGTCATACACTCTGAGATGAATTGGAAATTGCTTGTTTCAGCCTGATGAATACCACCTGTTTATGAGGTGGTGTGCTTTTGTGAGATTTGATCTCACGGCAGCATAATCTGCTCCGTAAAACTGACATACAAGGCCTGTTCCACTTTGTTTGTGGACAAGTTTCATTTACAACTCGCTATGACAAGAAATTTAAATCCACCAAAAATCTTTCAGTAAATTGGCAGGCTATGATGATAATATGGTGAACAGACTAGTATTTGACTTTAGTTAATATCATAATTAAATTTCCAGTTTCAGGTCAAACTGCTGTTTTTCCTGACTGTCTCTGGACCACTGAATTTAGTTTCAGTATAAGAAAATTGGTAAATGCCATGAACTCTGTTAAATGACTAATACATGCCAATTAAGAACAAATCTGCTCATACGAATGGTTCTTGCATGAGGGTCATTGTTTCTGAGAAGATACATTTACATTGTATTTTTGATTATATTAGCGAAACTATTTAAATTTCACCGTTCATTCACTATATTGGCGTCGGTGGTGGAGTAGGCATCTAACAACATCCAAAGGCTTAATTACAACTAAAAGTCCTGCATTGAAAATCTTAGGTAACTAAAAGTGCTTGAAAATTAGCAGCAAAATATAGGCTACAGTTCTCCAGTAAATGTACTTAGTTGTTTTTCACCACTGATTAGAGTGGCAACATCTAATAAAAATGAGTTGTGAGGCTGATACTTGTAGGATTAAAGAAGAAAATATGTGAGCAACAGCATGAAAAGATGATTAAGATTGTAAGAGGTGCCTAAGTGTTGACTGCTTAGGGTTAATAAAGCTCTTTTCCTTTGTGTATCGCCTTAAGAGCAAAAATGGATCCCTATGCTTTGTGTAAGTATAGTAGTCATAGTGCAGGATCAGGGATTATATGGAGCAAGAAGACTGATGTTTTGTTCAATAGCAGTTTGACAGGTGTAGTTACTTGCTTTAAAGTGGGTAATAAACCTGCAAGTAGTGAGGTGGGTGTTGTTGTCTTTGGCTGAATAACTTTACACAGACCTAAATAGCAGACATGCAAAGACAAAAAACTGCATCTCACAGACTCACATGGGACAGTGTGAAATGTAATTGTGTGTGTGTGTGTGTGTGTCTGTGAGCTTCATTTTAAGTTTATACCCGTTTAAGTGTGTCAGCATACTGTAGTATTTATGCGTCTTGTGTGTTAGCGATGCGGTGTGATTGCTGCTCGAGCTGCATGAGATAAACAGGACATGCTCCGAGTGAGGACGATAGCCAGTGGACACAGCTGAGGAGGCAGCTGTGAGGAGGAGGAGAGGTGGAAGGAGGGGAGGGGAAGGAAGGGGAGAGAGAGAGGAGGATGGGAGGAGAGCAACACACTGTGGAGGCAAAGTGCCTGACAGCCACAGGAGTCGCCCAGAGTGGGAGCTCTCCAGGTTTGACAGATGGACAGACGGGGAATTTCACGCCCCACTGGCAGACTCTCTGACTCTTGATGCCAGCAGGTGCACAGACATATCAGCATGCAGTCACACAGAAACATGTGCAAACACCTATATAAGCATGGGAACTGGCCACATACTGATGCGCAACATGTAAGGATGCTGCATGGCTGACAGAGAAAGAAAGGCGAATCTTACCAGATCAAGAAACTAACACAAAGATCCTTTCTCCTTTATTTTGTAGTGCAGAGCTGTGCTGGAGAAAGACTGAGGGGCTGTGCAGGGCCATTGTCCAGAGGAATAAAAAGGTGAATCAAGTCCAAAGATTTTATTTCTTCGATTCAGGACAGTGCCCAAAGCCGCAGGGAGATGCTGGAAAGGTGACTTGTGTGTAGATCAGCTAGCCTTTTGCTTTTCCACCCGCGTGGGACACAAAGGACAGCATCGGCCAAGATGAGGCGTGCAGTGAAACGTGAGCAGGAAGAGATGGGAGAATTCAATCAGAGTTGACCATCGCAGATCGCCTTAGCGCCAAGGTGTTATTCCCTCTGCAATATCCTAGACCCGGTGGTGTGGCAACTGCATGGCAACATTCTGACAAGTAAAAACTTTACTTGTACCATGACAATGCAGAAATCTTCTATATAAAAACAGCATTTTAAGTTATTGTTGCAATATCTGGCTGAGTTAGCAATTCACAAGTTAGTTCTTTACAAACGTTTGTGATGCTCTATCTGTGTTCCTCTACAGACAAATAGATTCCTGTTGTAATTCATTTCAGGTGTGGATCTCAATATATTTAGTTAATAACAGTCCACAAAATATCTAAACAATTATATAAAAGTAGATACTTTTCAACAACAGATAAATATAGAATATGAAGACAAGACTAAAAGTACAATTGTGCAAGAAGCCCTGCCAGATAATGTTCATATGCACATCTTGTTATCAACATATGTTTCCAAACATGTACTGACGAGTGTTAGCATAGCATGCTAACTTACTAAAAATTAACATGTCAACATTCAGTTAAACAAAACTTTGACAAGTAACATTTAGCATGTAGATGTGTTTCTAAGACTCTTGTAATGAAGAAAATGTTTCCTATTGGTGGTACTAGATAAAATGCAAATCACAATTCATCATAGTAACCATAAATGTCCGTCCAAAGTCCAAGTTGAATTTCAAATATTTACTCTGGTGGTTGGACCAAATGACCAAACTACTGGCCCAATAGCAGTGGTAACAAAGCCACGTTACTCTTAGAGTCAAAACAGAAATTACAGTAAATTCACACTTATATAGACCTCCAGGACATGCAGGGCAAGTAACAATGTGAGTTAAAATTCTCTCATAATACAATTGGATCCCACAACATTCATTTTGTCCAAGGCCCTTTATGTAATACATACAGCAGCCTGTTGAATAATGTTCAGTAACAATTGCAGTAAAGTGTGCTGACTTTTAAGGTAGCTGTGTCTGCAACCATCACAGTTCATTGGTCTTCTTGATGAAACTATCAAGTCAGTGCAAGGAAAATACTTATATTTCTCTTTCACTGACCCAATCCATTACTTTAAATGAAATTTTGTTTGAAGTCGAGGACAACTGTCTGAAATATCTTGTTTTTGACTTTCATTTGCAGGCGTAAAAGGGCAGAAAATCTTAAAATCAGTGAGGGAATACTAACCTACTTTACAAATGTGTGGCTGCCCTGATGTCTTTTAAAATATAATTGGTACCCAGAGAAAAAGAGCACTCAGATGTGTGTAAAGAGCAGTAAATTTAGCGTTCAAAGCAAACTGCCTCTCGCTACCGTGGAGTATTCTCTCCCTCTCCACCAAAACAGTAGGTGGGTAAGCAGACAGAGAAGCAGAGAAAAGCTACATGAGGCTGAAGAGTGGAAGATGAAAGGAGGTGCAGTAGGAGGAGAAGTAGAAAGAGAGGAGGTGGGCTGACACCATTAAATTGATTCCCACGACCTGCAGGTCTGCATCCTGTCACGCTTTCTTGCAGCTCCAGTCCTCTGCCATTTCCCATCAGGAGCACATCTGAGACCACAGCTCTTCCTCCCTTTTCTCTCTGAGATGAGGTATTTTTTCATCGCCGGGGTACACCTCTTCGTGTATCCCCTTCTCATTCTCTATCTCCCTTTGTCACAACCATTCAGCTACTGTAAGCTAAGCAAGGAGCCTGAGCTTAGTGTTTTTCGTTTGTTTGTTTGTTTGTTTGGTTTTACAGAAAAACTGGGATTTTTTCTCCTCTTTCCCTCCATCTTTTCTCTTTATGCTTCCATCTCTTCCAGTCTATCTCCGCCTACCATCTCAGTGCATTCCTTTCATCTCTCGCTCCCACTTTTTCTTTTTCTCCTTCACTTCTGTTAATGACTTCCATTCCCCATTTCACATCTCCTCCTCTCTTCAGCCTCTTTTCTGTCGGTAGCTATCTTTGTTCTTCCTCCCTCCATGTTCTTCTCTTTCTTTCTCTCTGCCTCTGACAGGTGCCATTTGATGAGACCACCTGGATTGGGCCCGGTGGAGTATCGGTGCCGTGCAGCAGTGCACCCAGGAGAGGATGTCAGGGAAAGAGACGAGCCTCTTCACATTAAATATCATCGACACCTAATCTGCTGCACTTCTGCCACTGGTATTGAGAGGGGAGGAGGGCGGAACTGTTCCCCACGCTCAAAACAATCCCATCTTTCCCCTTTGGTTCACGCTGGTGGAGAAGAAGTGCGTGGTGTACATCCAAGACAAAGGCATTCTGAGCCTGTCGTCTTTGACGCACGAAAGGAGGAAGAAGTGAGGACAGACTTTATAAACAGCACCCACATTGTTCCACTGAGAGATGAAATCGTAAGGCACAATTATGTCGAGACAACAGTTGAGAACCTCCCTCCTCTCTGTCTTTTTCGGACAACCTGCTATCTGTCGCTTCGTTGTCACAATTCTGCATCGTATCAATATATCACATAGTTGATTTGTAGCCAGATCATGGGTTTGTAGTTTGGGATGTGGGGGCAGTGGCCAAGAAAACAGGCTTTTATGATTCAACAAAACATGAGCCTGCACTGATGCAATTGCAAATTGAAAAATGAATGAGGCAACCAAGTCTCCCAGGAAATCATCCGAATAGAATAGGTTTCCAATAAGGAAATGCTAGAAGATGATCACCTGGAAATGGTTTGTACAATTTCTGATTTTTTCATTTTGAGATAATGATTGGTTTGTCCTCTGGGTTAACAGCCTGCATCATTTTAAAGGAAGATCAACCAAAGCGACTGGAATTCCAATTCATGATTCAAAGTTTAGTTCAAGGTTTTGGATAATTCACATGACAGATTTCAGTTTTCTTTTCGCGTGTGTTTCTCTCACTGGTTTGAAGTGGATGGGGCTCGAGTTCAGTTGGCTCAGTTGTAAAACATAGAAATTCTGTGCATTTTACCAGAGCCACTGTCAATCAAATCTGATCAAAGCATACTCATACTGATGAGGCAGATTAATGAAAGCTTTTAAATGTTGAACTGTTTGCATCAATAACAACTAACAAACTTTTAGTGTTGCTTGTTGAGTCATAGATATTTTATGTTAGAGAGAAAATACTACTAAAGACCTGAAGCCAAGTTTTCTGGGGCTTTTAAGTTTAAAACCTTTTTGATATGATTATTTGTGTGGCATTTATTCTGCTATAGCCATTAAATGTTTTACCTCTTAGTTCCTCTAGTGGTTTTACATTGTCAAGGCCACTGTTCCACCGTTCAATATATCTTTTAGGGCACATAATGAGGCAATCTGGAGGAAACAGAAAAGCAGGTCTAGGCATTTACATGTATAGATTAAGTACTTATAAAGAAGGCAAGTTTGACAGTTGCTTGTCTTCTAGGTGTAAGATTGTTTCCTGCCCTTGTGAATGATAAGCAAGTCATGTATGGGGCTTTGGAACTTATATTTGATAAAGACTGTTGTAAGTTTTGCCATTGCTACATAGCTAATGTTAGCATTAACACCTGTTTGAATTGCCAGTGTGAAATGTTGGAATTTCAGCATCAAACTTCACTCCTTTACTCACCAGAGCTGTCTCCAGTGGTGGAAAGCAGCGCTGTGTTTACTGCTAGTTCTATCCACTTCTTTTACTCCCACTGGCGTTAGCATGCTGGCAGATGGTCCCAACCTGGTTGGCCTGTCTTGTCACTTTCTGATAATGACTCATTGTAGTGTCTGAACTGCCCTGAAGTAGCACTACAGAGCGTGCAACCTATAAATGCAACAATGGCTGAAGCTTGGCTGGGTGGCATCATCACCACTGCTCCTGGCAAGAAACCATGTGTCTAGAGAAGAAAAAAAAAATAACAAATAGCCCCTTTAAGACATTCTTCATGTTACACAAGTGTCGCAAATTAACCAGAAGTGAAATCTTCCAAGTTGGTAACCTGGAAGAACAAATTTCTTTCGGTCCAAACCAAAACTTCAACTAGCATTTTTGATGTTTAGTAAAACATTTACTTTCAGGAGTGATTTTAGCTTTTAGCAACACTGTATTTGATTCTAACAGTACAGGCAGAGCAAATTTTGTATTCAACCAGTCACCCAGAGATTTAACTGTCATTGTACAAATCATTCTCACTCAATTTTCAATGAAGTCTTGGGGTCATTTACTGATGCCTTCAGAGACTGCCCAGTTTGCTACTCCTGTTCCTAGTTTTAAAGGAGCCTGTTACATGTTTTAGAATTAGCTCAAATTCCTGGAATCATAGGACAAACACATATACTTGAATGTATGGATTTCCTTTAAGAGAAAAAAAAAAAATATTCCCCTCATACATTGCGGAAATGGTCATGATTGGAGACATCCATTGCATAATACTGGCTAGTCTGGGCTTCTTCTTTGCTGAGCGTTTGATGTGTCTCGACAGGCAGATGTGAGTCTCGACCAACACCCTGTGAGGTTGCCAACCGGCCATTTACCCAGTCAGCCAGGTCTCTCAAAAGGAAAGCCTCCAGAGAAGGCTGCACACGACTGAAAGGCATCAGTGTCTGGGAGTTCATAACAATGCAGTGAGCTCTATCAGCCATTTGTTTCTGCCACTTTGGCACTGAAAGTGCTCTCAATCTCTTGGAGAGAGTCTGGCATTCTTGCACCCATCCATCACAAGTCCTCTCTCAAAGCGGATGGACCACTTCCGCCTGTTCCCTCCCTATCTGCCACTTTCATAGGCTGAATCTTACTCTGTGCAACAGTCATCTTCCTGTGCCTGTTGCAGTACCCTCTGCTCAGACATACATCACCCAGGACTGCTGGTGGACGTTTTTCCTTTGTTCTGGCACTACAGGAATTATTTCTGATGGCCACCGACCAGTGATATGTGGCTGTAATGCTCCTTTCCTCAGTGTTCCTCCATAAAGCACCAATGTTTGACCTCTGAGACTGACATGTGAAGTGAACTAGATTTGACCAAACTCGTGAACACTTGACTTTGAAGGACCTAGTTTACAGAAAAACATTCTTGTTCTACTCAAACAGCCAGATTTTCATAATTTTAAAACTTCAAAAGCGTAAAAATGATCCTTCCTTGATGTGTCTGCAGGCATGCTAAAGTAAATAACAGCAATTGCAAATGTAATATATGACAAATGACACGATATAACATCCCAAATGGCACATGAATTCATCTGAAGAAATATCCTGTAGTTTTTTAACGACAAAGCAAGCTGTTTATATAAGCGTCATACGTAACATGGTTGTGTGGGATACTGAAATGAAGAGCTCTATTTCAGGTTGAACTGCTGGAGCGTGGTGGCCTCCACATAGCTTTATGTTTAGTTGGGAGACAGTGCTTTTATTGGGAATCCCGAGAGTGACAATAATCCCCAACAACAATAATCGGCTCTGTAGCCCTCCCTGACCTCTGACCTCCCTGTGGAGTTGGGAAGGCAAAGAGAGAACTTCCATTTGTAGGATAAAAAATATCTGCAAAAAGGCCACTCTTTCACTCTCTTCACACACACACACACAGCTAAAGGTTAAACCCATGCCTACAGTCACTCATTATAGAGTTTCCATGTGTGGATGGGCCAATATGTGTGTGCATGTGGGTGTGAGAGGGAGTATAGGGGGAGAGGGGGCTCTTGGCTAGTGTCGAAAGCGGTTAAATCATCACACATAGGACCAAAGTGGCACTTATAGTGCATAGACGTCAGTTGGAATGAGTTGGTCGTGGGTAGCCAGTATGATGTGCATACCGGTGTGCATGTGTGTAAGTTTGTGTGTGTGTGTGCACTTGTGGGAGTGTGAAGTGTAAGAAGCAGAGAAGATTAAAAACAGACAGATGATTCAGTCAAGCATCTGCTCGCATCAAGTTCAATTATCAAGTCGAGAAAATATCCAAGGAAGATTTTTCCGTGGTATTTCTCTCTCATTTGTTTCTCACATTCCCTCAAATAACAAAAGGGATGTCTTTCAAACCACGGCAATGACAGAACTTATAATCAGTCATCACAGCTAGGAAGTAAAAATATGCTTTTTTCCTCAACAGGCCTCGTCTTGTGAGGCTTTTCAGCAGGCGTCCGGATCCAGCAGGGCAATCGCTCTCCCGCGATGCACAAGCAGGTGATGGTAAAAACCCGACCTTACGGCATGATGCTAGTGGCAACTGGGAGATTTCACTGCTTGTGCTGAATCATGAAACGCCGCCAGAAATGTTACCTAAGTGATTAGGTGAGGGGTGTAAATCAATAGTGCTGCTGACCTGTGGATGGAGTGGCAGGGGAAGTGAGTGCAAAATGAAGATGGAAAAAAAGGAATGAAAGGACATGATTCTTGACTGACCTGCTCCTGTCTCACGGATACCAAGCAACAAAAGGTACTCAGGGTGAGTGAAGAAACTAAAGACCTTCATTTTCTTTATTTTAATTCTATGAAAAGAGTGGAGATTAATGAATATATAATAAGTGATGCCAGGTTTTTCATGGTAGAAATTCAAGTGCTAATGTTTTAACTGACATAATAGAGACCAGAAAAAAACACTTGAACATCATTAATATGTTTGCAGGCTAGGGTGACAAATACATATATTATAATAAATGTAGCCACCAGCAAGATAAAACATGGTCCTTGCTTGGGTTAGGAAAGAAGAAAGTTATCCCAGCACTCTGGCTCAGGTAAAACAATTAATCTTACATTGAGCACTTCACCGAAAGCTAAGAAGGGGCTAAATGGCTCATTGAAATCTAGACAATACAACTACTGTATGAGGCAGTTTGTGCAAATCAGTTGTTGATGCTTCATTCCCCACCTCTCTGCTCTAAATATAAGCCCAAACTCTTCTTAATATGTAGCCAAGGTCAGGAGACGCATTAGTTATATGAAGGTGGAGATCAATAGCGAAGCAGTCATGACAACGCACAGCCTGAATAGCTAACTACAACTTATCTGGCTACCAGTGTGTGTGTGTGTGTGTGTGTGTGTGAGTGTGCTACTGTGTGAGACCAACATGTTAAAATCAGTAATCACGCAGTCTCAGTGTCTGCTACTGGTGAAAAAAAAGTAATGTTGGAAGAGTGCTTCAGTGATTTTTAAAGCAAACAATGCTGTGAACACATTTCAGTGAAACATAATTGTCCTCAAAATGTTCAAATACAACGAATTACTGGCTGTTACAATCAAAGCTTTATTGTCATGTTCAGGTTAGAAAGCTTTAGGATGTGCTCGAGATCATAGTAAGTACAGAATGAGTTACTGGTGGTTATGTCAATCATTATTGAGTGTCCTGCCTCAATTCACTTTGTCATTTCCATGTTAATCATGTCTCAATCTTTCCCCTAACTCTAAATCAGGCCTCCATTGTTAGTCTTTATATTAACAGTGGGAAGAGATTCATATATGTGTAATGTTAACTTGTGGTGAGAGGTGTACCAAACAATTCTGCAGTTCCCTCAGCTCTCTGGAGCACTTTAGCATCATTAAGCTAATTGTTTTAGTTTATGGTTCTGTCTGACTGGATATAGTATATGCTTCACTGTTACTTTTAAAGCCAGGAGTAGTCAATACTTTTTTGTGTTCACTGTAAACTCATATTTCAGCAGTTAACTTGGTGATTAAATGTTTTTCACTATTGGCTCTGATGGTCATAACTAAGTATGTAGAGCACTTGAGTCATCCCCTTTGTGGCGGTCCGCAAACACCAGACCGACCGGTACCGAGCCGTGGATCAGGTCGTGCGGGCCTCACAGAAAGTATAAATAACGTATTTCACTTTATTGACTATTATCTGTGGGGTGTTTATTTTGAAAAATGGCCGGAATGTCTGTCCATCACATCGTCTGTGCTTCCTGATACGCTTGACACACTTGTCGCTGTCATGGCTGTGATGTCGACAAATAAAGACAGCTGGCTAACTAGCTAAAGGTAAAACACAAATATCTGTGAAGAGCTTCTTTGAAGGAAAAGGCCCATGATGAAACAGCAGAAAAGCCTAAGACTGTCCAAGAAAAACAAGCATTTCTTGGAAAATATCAGGAGTCCTACTTAAAATAGGACGCCTCACGACAGGTGATTCACATGCTCCAAGCCCCTCTACATGATAATAATGACGACAGGCCTCAAATGAGAGCAATAGAGCCTTCAAAACTGCTTCACGACACATAGAGACAAAGCACCTGCATTAGAAGACAAGACAGAACTCAAGTTCTTTGAGAAAAAGCCGTGGTAAGAGGGACAGAAGCAAGTCTTCAGGACCTACAGGAACGAATTAGCTACTTTTGAAGAGCACGTGCTTAGAAGTGGCTAACGTTGCTAAAGCTGGGGCCCCAACTGTTGAAGAGCTGATGCTGCCTGCAGGAGAACATCTGCCGTGAAACGTGCTCCCTCTGATTCTGCGTTATGGTGGTATTTCTTATACTTCCGTTTGTTTGTTTTATGCGAATCTATATTCAGTAAACCCCCGCATAAAGGACCGCTTCTTTAGCCAATTTTTAATGATCCTTCTGTAAAATTATATTTAACGTTAATGTTTACTATATCATGTACTTTTGGTACTGTATTAATAGCACATTCTGCCATTAAATCGAGTTCAAAGTGTTGTTCAGTACGGTATCCATCTTTTCATCTTCTTACAAGCAAAGATGAATTACAGTTTAACAGTTTCAATAAAATCGAATGCTGGTTTACAACAGCAAGGCTCTTTTATACTCATCTTGCAGCCACTAGTACCACGTTGCAGGTCAATTTGAATCAAAATCAATTTACTGAATCTGCTTGCAATTAATACAGTTCCTAATACGCGAAAATATGGCCCAATGGCTGGCTGTAATGATTCTGTCAATTCAGGTGGAGATAAGGTCCCACGTAGCTCATTCACTCTCACACACATGCACACACACCTCCACGTCCAGTTATAATTAGCTCTATTGAGCAGGAACAGCATCTTTCTCATTGCTCCAAGCGCTAATTGGTTCTGTGCCCTTACTTTTTACATGAAACACGTTTTGGAGCAATTTAAATACGTGCCGCTGCATAATTAGAAAGAGATGAGGAATAGGTGGGATCTGTGCCATGACAGCCCCAAGATGAAATACCTTTTATACACTTGGGGGTGCTCCGTTAGCAAAATAATTTGTCTGAAAAGAGAGACAGAGTGGGTTTTGGACAAAGCATCAGATCCTTCCATTACAATGTAAATATTGGAGACTGCAGCAGCAAGGCTGTAATGTAATGTGTTAGATAGTGGATCAAATGGGGTCATCCATAAGTGATTTTGGGAGAAGGTGGAGAGGAAACACATGAGGGTAAATAATGATTAGCTTTTAGAGACATGCTGTTAGTTCTGGCTTTCCTCCTAATGACTTGTTGGCAGTTGTTGTTTTGACCTGTGTACTGTGTAAATGTTCAATCACGAGGTAGGGCCAGATGTTTGGCAGACACATGTGCACATTAATAAACAGCATGCACACACATGCTTGTACATATACAGATGCTCACAGAAATCCGCACAGCCACAATATAGCTACCTCAGGCTTGCCTTTTACCTCTCACTTGACATCCTCTGGGAGTCACTTTCGAGGAAGAGTCATTTTCCCGTCCCTGTTTGTTGATGTTGTCCTGTCGCTCTCTAAACCGACTACTGGCTCCTGTGGACCTGGAAAACCTTCAAACACTGTTGCAAATTTAACATTTGAAATGGGACAGTTGCTTCCTGCTAATCTGGGCTAAAAACAGTTGACAAAATATATTCTTCAAAGATAAATAACTGTGAATCTTTTGCATAAAGTTGATATCAAGCCTCTTTTTTCTCTCTCTTTTTTCTGTCTGGTAGTTAGAAACTGATCCATGATATATTTTTCCTAAATGCCAATTTAGGAAAACATATCATCAGGACCTAGAGTGTGTTGAGTTAGCCAGTTTGCTGTTGACATGCAACACTTGGAGTTGTGTTCCTCAAAGTGAAAGTCAATGTGGCTGCTATTAAAGTTTCTTTTATGTGGGGACTTTTCTCCAAGCTAGACTTGTTATTTTGCTGCCAATATTTTTGCTAGTTGCTGATCTGGTGAAGTGAGTGTGTGTTGGATTTGTATTTATATGATAACATTTAAATATAGTGTAACAACTGGTGTAATTAACTTTTAATTGGCTTTTTGCAAACAAAAGGAAATGCACTCAATTAATTAGCTTTAACTAGTGGCTGCATTTCAGAGAGACTCTTCATTGACTGGCATTGTGTGTATTTGATAATGAGTTAAAATCATGTTTATCTTGCTCTAACTAGTTTCAGTTTGTTGTGGTTGTACCACTGCTAACTATGTTGACATTGACAGTATATATGCTATCTTGGATAGATAAGATTCATGTAGTGACTTTATGTCACCTGTTGGCTACTAAGCATGGCTACGTTTAACAAAGTCTAGCTGCTGTAACAAATATTAGAAAACTGGTTTTGTGTGATGATTTCATGATTCTGTAAACGCCTCAGAGGTTTGGTTCTTGGTAAAAGCCATAAACTATATCAGCAAACCTCACCATGTCCACCAGCACTGAAAACATAGCATATCATCCTCTATAAATATAGGTTCATGTTTAATAACCTTATGAACCTCAAGGAAGGCACTTCAATATTAAGGAGCCTGTGATTACGGCAGTTATTGAAGCAAGTATAGCCACAAAATCTGGGCCGCTGTTACTCCAGTTATTCATAACTGCTGTGGATTGCATCTGGTTTCTCAGGTTTAAATCCAATCTATGTCATGATTCACCTGAGCAACAGCGGCAACTCGGAGGTCCTCAAAGCTCTTGTCAGACTCTCCTCCTACTCAGTCAGGGATGACAAAGTACAGTGTTGTAAGAGCTTTGCGAGCTTGGAAAGGTTTCTAATTGTATCAGAATGATTGCTTTTAGCAGAAGGTATTCTCATGAACATTCAGATTTAGTGCAGAGGCAAAGTGGGGATTTCAAGCAACTGGCCCATTTTTGAGATTGCATGAGTGTTTGATGGCGCAAATTATTTGAATTATTGTACAAAGAGCAAGTGAGCTGTGTTGTTATTTTTGTATTTTTATTCTTTTAAGTACATTTGCTCTCCATTAGACATGAAAACAATAGTTTAAAATTTATTATAAGGATCCCAGATGATGCTTATTTATGTTTTTCAGAAATAACCACAAAACCATTAACTATAACATGATTTATAGTTATGGCCCACAGAATATGAATGTACATTAGAAAAACATGCATCTTAAATATTGTGCTACTCAACTGCATTTCAGTTCATTTTGTAATGTACATGACATTAGTTGCAGTTCATAAGTAATAGTTTCTACAATGTATTAAGTAGTAATAATCAGTTTGTTAATTTATTGTTTGTAGTGCAGTTATATGAATGACTATTAAAGGATAATGGTGGTACTTTATTTTTGTCATATACTGTATGGGCACTGTATTTGATGTCCTATAAACACTGCTAATGTGAAAATTGTAAAAACTCTTTAATTGATATTTCACTAGTGAAATGTGTTGCAGAAAATAGTCCGAAACAAATGCATTATGTGCTCCCATTTTAGCAAGTTTTGCTAACCTCAGTGCCCAGCTGCTTTAGGAAATCACTTAGTTTATTTTTAGAAATCATCATCATCATCGTACATTTATTATAGAATATTTTATATTTTTACATCATTTTAAACTATTTTAAAAATTTACATTTTCAGGAGGGACAATGGGCTTTTGGCCACAGACAGAGTAGGAAAGTAAAGTATTGAGAGCTGCACTGTTTTTGGCCATTTCAGGGGAGCAACTGAAAGTTAGAAAAATAGAGAGTAATATCAGCCAAATCCTTATAGATTGATTTTGTGAGTGTTACTTGGATAACAATTAGAATACTTTTTTAATTAGTCAGAAAACCACTTAGGTGCTGACAGATGGAGTTTTTCAATAGTTTTTAATACTTCTTTCAGCTTTTTATACAAAAGCAGAGTCCAGGATGAACAGCTCTGTCATAAATATAAAACAAAGAAACTTTAGTGAGTCTCTGGAAGCTGTGAATATGAATACAATATTAGCCTTGAAATTAGTTTTGAATGCCTGTCTGGCACCTAGAGTGAGAGAAAGAACATGCATGGCTCTGAGAGCCAATAACAGGTCAGATTTCCCCAAAGGTTCTGACACCAGCACCAAAATTAATTGCACTGTTCTGAAGATGAATAAAGGCATTTGTGCAGTGATTAAGGGAGCCTGAGCACTCCCTCCCTGCAGGCCTGAACCAACATTCAATAAGCCCACAGCAGTGCCTGCCTGCCTGCCTGATGGACTTTGCTTCCATGGAGCTGCAGAGCCTGACGGGAAACACAATGCCTACACACACACACACACACACATTTGTACACTTCTCCTGCACAGAAACACTCCCGCATGCACATGTGCAGGCAGAAACCACCCTCCCCAGCCACACACAGAGCACTCTGTATGCATGCCAATGTATATATACATAGATTATAGTAAATACAAAAACAAACGCAGACCTGTCATTTGTCAAACAGCGGGAGCAATAACAGAATGCTCGGTACGTTTGAAAATGTGTATGTGAAATGGAGAGGCAGCTGAAGTTCTCTGAATGAGGCTGTCAGTGACAAGCTCTGATAAGAGAATGTTTATGATACTGTACGTGAGATCTGACTGTCTGTCACAGCGAATGGAGCCGTTGTGTGATTGTAATCGTCATCACCTTGGGTGACAACAGGGCTGCAGATTTTTATAGCATCTGGGAGCAATAAACTGTAGGAAAGATAGCAGAGCTATGATGGAGCTTGTGGGAACTGTTGGAAGATATAAGGGTCGTCAGGCTTTTATGAACATGGGCTTCAAATTTATGATGGGAATGCGTTAGGAAATAACAGAATAGATTTTTTTTACTGTTATGAACAAAGACTTCTGTAGCTGTTTGAAAATAGAAAATAAGAGCGTATAATTAAGAAAAAAGAGCCGATAAATAGCTCACCGCAGTGAGTCATTTCTTCCATGAGCTGTCAGGAAGTTTGAGTTTTAACAGTGGTTTTCTTCTTATGTTTTAAATCTGTTTGGATTGCTGTGTTTTGATAGTTTGGCATCTTCTTACCTGGATCAGTGTCAAATCCTACGAGCCTGAGAGATTTACTTTCTCTGGCCAGCCTCCTCAACTCCTCCAAATGCCATGCATTTGATTGGTCTGGTCAACTTTACTTTTCAGCCGGCAGCCAAATCGTTTGTGAGCAGCTTCTCACTCTCACGATTTTCCTTGTTTATGTTAAACTAATCTCTCTGACAAACATTGTTCCACTTTTCCACTTCTCTCACAGTATTTTACTTACACTTTTGTGCCGCTTTAGAAGTCTTAACCACTGTATGAAATCAGTCAGGAACTGCACTGTCATCACACAGAAAATGTTTAAAAGCTTTTGCAATATTCCACCATTTCCACCCTAATATTTGGCAGTTAAGAGAGTGGATATATAATATTTAGGCATGCAGAGAGGAGTTAATGTCTGTCTCCTTTTTCAGCTCAGCTGAGGAAAAGTCTAAAAGCACTGCCTTGGGCCCGCATTGTACTCAAAGGACTGACATTTGCTGACATCCGGTGTAATGTCATCTATTTTCGGCTTTTAAGGGTGCTCTCATTTTCCAACTCAAAAAAAAAAAAGAAAAAAAAAAGACTAAGATATTCAACTGGATTTGCCCTTGAATTATCCAATTGATCTCCACCCTTGGGTCTTTCTACACATTTGGCTTTAATAGACACGCTGTGATTATCTAATACAGTGTTTTTCTTTGAGGGGCTGGGTTGGGAAACTGTTGGAGTCCAGGGACAAAACAGATTCCCAAATTATTCTCAGGAGATTGATGTCTTAACATTTTAAAATTCAAAAGCTTTTCCACAATTAAAAGTAGATTTGTTACTATGGTGTAGATTTTTAAACTAAATCATATACTATACCTAAAATTGCTTGCACATTGCAGTTTGTAAGATATAAGCTTAATGTCAAAACATTTTCCAGGACATTTTAAAGTTAACTTAAATTTACTGTGCTGTTGTACTGTTGCATTTATAGCTATGCTAGCAGTGAGGCTCTAGGGATAGTAGTGTTGGTCAGTCAACCATTTTCATCCAATCTGAAATATCTCAACAACTATTAGATGGATTGCCATTAGATATTGTGCATACATTAATGGTCCTTAGAGACTTGGGTGATCCTGATGAGGTTGACATTTATGATTTTGACTGAAATGTCTCAACAACTATTGAATGGATTGCCATGACATTTGGTGAAGTCATTCATGTTCCCCACAGGTTGAACTGTGACTTTTCATCTGGCACCATGATCTGGTCCAATGTAAAACATTTCCAGTACTTTGATTTATACTCAAATCCCTGCAAAACTAATTACATTCCCATCAGTCTCAAATGAGCTTAAATGTTAGCATGCTGCTAACCTGCAACCTTCTATACATTAGCTTAGTCACCGTGAGCATGTTAGCAAGCTGACATTTTGCACAAAGTACTGTCATGCCTAAATACAGCCTCACAGAGCCACTTGCCATGGTGAGTCATGTCTACGCAGAAGGCATTTCAGCCTTGTTTTTCAATCATCTGTCAAACTCAAAACATGAGATAAATGTTCCAGGTACGCTCCTATTTTAATGAATCCAGCTGGATACACAGGCTCTGCTGGGCTTGGCAGAGTCTATGTAGCCAGTTAGGCTGCCCTGCTAATGTGCTGTTGATGCTACACCTACTGTGCAGCCATGGTGTGATGGTGTGTCCCAAATCAACAGTATGTATTAGTTTTATACAGTATGCACTACATACTGTACTTATTCTTTTATCAGTAAGTACAAAAAAAATTACAGTATCTTACCATTTTATACTAACATGAAATAATACAATATGTGCGACATCACGTCAGTCAACTGTGACTTTAGAATGTCACTGCAAATTAAAGTTCACAAACAGACAGCAAAATGTTTCTCTTAAGATTTAATGCTTTCTTGTTGTTTCCAAGATTTCTCTGGAGCTGTCACCACCACTAACAATTAATTTTAATTTCTTTCACATGGCTGTCTTAGGCTTGGGCTGTGAGCAGCTCCTCTATTTCCTTTGTGCACTGCACTGTGGGAGAACAGTGTCCATTGACAGTCATAAATTGGTTGGATTTAACATGAATACTGTGTGTTTTGAGTATATGTCATTATGTGTTCATTATGTGTCTTTTCCAGTGTGAACACCATGACATACACAAAAGCTGCACAGAACTGTTATGTAGTTTGGATCTGGGACAAGTGTATTGGGCCACTGAGAAAGAAAAGCATTTATTGACTTGAGATCAGTTGCTCTCATGTTTCCATTTACTGCACATTTTCTACATAGCTGTAACTGATACACTGAAAAAATAGTATCATTAAATTTGTAAATGTAACACTGCACACATATCACAATGGAGACAGACTATCTGTACTTGATAAAATATGTTGAACTTGCCATTTCTGGTGTCTTCTCTTGCCTCCTGGCTTCCAAGTCTGCATTTCAGGAGGAGCTGCACTTCACTCAGCCATGACCGCAGCCTCCGAGAGAGCTGCCAGGCATTTCTCCTCTCCACTCCTGATGTCATTCTTTAAAAAAAAAAAAAAAAAAGTAAAAGAAAAAATAAATACTTCAGTGCCATTTCTGCATAGCCAGACATTAGAGTAGTGTTGAGAAAACAAAGTAGGGGAAAAAAGAAGTGATAACATGTACACACATCTCTGGATCAAAACTAGAGCTATTTTAAAATAACGTGATCTGCTTCAGTATTCTGAACCCATACCCCTCAAGGTAAATCCTCTACACAGTGCCACATGGTGACATTTCACATGACTGAACCAGTAAGTTATGATGTGTAGCCAGACTTTTCTGTTTCAGGCTGTGATGAGATGTAGCTCTAACCACTGGCATTATTCTAAAGCTGATTGCATTATGATTGGAACCATAAAGGTGGTCTTTACAAGGTGAAGCATCTGAGAGTGTAAAGGCAGAAGTGAGGCAGGAGTGGAGGCACTTCATCCGTCAGCAACCTGTCGGTCTGCCCGGGTGATTCATGGCAGCCATTTTGTGTCAAAATCTCACCACAAATCAGTTTGCCATGAAAAGGAGGCTGACACTCACTCTGTCTACAGACAGTCAACGCAGGAATTCTCAGATGTGTGTCGGAGATATAGAAAAGACCAAGGAAAATTGAGTTCAAAAGCTGCTTCACAAAACACATACTGAATGCTTTTTATTTGCTCGACTCACCAGCTGCTGTTTCCCTGCAGTTCTTTAATAATTCAGAGCTAAAAGACAGGAGGCAGCCATGTTTACTGTATTTATCTCTGTGTTTGTTGCCTTAGCACCTTGCAGTATAATTGTCAGACTCACAACTCCCAGTGTAGCCACTTTTTAAGATTATTTATTAGGTTTCTATCAACAGAATGGGGAAAAAAAATAATGCTCCCTTTGCTCCTGAGTCACATTGCTGCTCCTGTGCCGTGACCAAACTAGTACATGAATTATTTCCATTGGAAGTGTTTTTCCCCTCATTTCTCATTTTGTTTTTATCACTTCTCAAGTTTTTAAGTGTGCGCCGTGGCCCCGGCTTTCCCCCCATTCCTCTCCCCTCTCGTTTGAAATGTAACGTTGGCAGAATAATGGAGAAATTACCCTGTCTATAAAAAGCTCCTGAAGTCAGGAGGGGCACCGCTGCCAAACGACACTGAAAGCAATTACCGTATGTTTCAACACCCTTTTCATAGGAAGGGATCTGTCTCGAGGGCCACTCACCATGCGTATGAGACTCATTTGGTTCGCATTACCATATCCTGCCGCAGCACAGTCGAGCCCTGGCTGTCACTGCCTCGTCTAGTCAATGTCTTCTGTGTGTGATGGCCATGTCCTTGTATCAACAGAGGATAAAGGAACAGAAGAATCGCACATGCAAACATGTCTTTGTTTTCATTTCCCTGGCATCGAGTGACGAGTGATTCCCCTTCTACTCTTGTGACCCTGCGCGCGTGAAAAATGAGATTAAATAAAGGAAGGAGGGGGGATTCTCTTCCGTGCCATTTTGGTACCGTCAGGGAATTGTGAAATCAGCAGATAAAGGTGAGCCTCGCCTCTTTCCCCTTCTCTGAGAACAAAGCTATTGTTGAATGTCACACAAGGGGCACGAGAATTCTCAATAAAACGCAGGAAAGATGGTGTGATTTGTTTCTCTCCTGCTGTTCTCTCCACCGCTTACACCCCCCACATATACACACACATACCTTCCATCCTCCTCCTCCTCTGTCCCCCCTCTGGTGCTTGAACTCTGTGTGGGTTTTCTGTTAATTGGATTCAGATTGTGGAGATAATACAGTCTTATGCAGAGTGCTGTTTGGCTCTGCTGCGTTGGGTTTTCCCGAGCCGGGCCTCCCGCGTTAATGCCGTCGATAAAGTAAGTACAGTAGTCACACACAAGAGGAGGCTGTGTGAGGAAGCAGTCTGCTATGCATCTGCTCAGCAGGCGGCACAGCCAGCGGGGAGGAGGTCACCCAATCATTAGCGCCCTGGGGATGATGTCATCCCGCTGTGCACCGAACGCCAGTCAGCTTACCGCACACATGTGTCCCCTGCCTTGGAGAACGCATCATCATCATCATCATCATCACTGCCGTCCTGCTGAGTCAGCTGGGTGTAGGCTCTGTGTGTTTGCGTAAGGGAAGGTACTGTTAACCGTGCTGACACAGATGCACAATCATGAATAAATTGTAGAGCGCACCAGAGGAAACGTTTGAGGCTGCGCCTGCCAAATGTCTGAGCTTCAGTTGTCAATTGACGATCACTTCAAATAAAACTGAAGCTACCTGCCCAGACTGTCACCGCGACAGCTCCAGAATGTCAACGATGAAATTACAGTGTAATTCTACCACTCACGCACTTCCAACTCGAGAGTCCCCAAGAGGAAGGAGAAAGACTTTGTTTCTATGGTTATTCTGTTTGTTTGCACACTCTGCCTGACTTTGACTGAGATGAGAGAAGGTCTTTGTGTACTTGTTTATGGGAAAATGTATGCTTTGGAATAGTCTTGTTGCTTCTAGTGGGATGTGGAATGCGAGTTTCCATTGTGAAGAGGAGCCAGGAAGGAACTGATGCAAAAGCAAAAAATAGGCAGAAAGAGGAGCTGACGAAAAAAGGAAAGCGAGATCCACGAGGGGTAGCGCATCAAAAGCTGCACATTTGTTTTCAATTTCCCGCAACGATCCCTGAAACCAAATCAGAGCGATCGCATTGGAGGCCAAAATTGGCACATAACGCTGCCTTTTCCCTCCTACATCACCCTGTTCTGCCGTTCTCTAGAATAATATTTTCTTTCACAGGGAAAGAGCATGTTTGATCACCCCCTTTATTAGAGACGAGGCCCGCCTCAGAAGTGCCTCCCGCCCGCCAGTTCTCACCGCTGTCGCTGTCTGTCCGTCTCCACCGCTCCATGCTGTGCGGCGTGGCACAGGAAGAGCGTAAAGATGGAAAAGGGCCCACGGTCGAAGGGCTCAGATGTGGGATACGATGCCAAAGCGGGGCCTCGGTTCTTCCATCCGAAGGGTCATATTATGTTCAGAGATTGGCTTTCCACAATGAGGCCGCTTCTCCCCCTTGATCAATAAGACAAGTCACCCGTTTGCATTAATCCCACAAGCCGCCCACATGCAGGAATGTGCAACACAGGGAAAATCTTACAAGATGTAATTTCTTTGGGCCTTCAGTGAAGAGGCTCGGAAAGAATTTCTACAACTTTTACTGTTTTTATGTTTCCCCCTCATTGATACTTTTTATAAGTGTAGGGGCTTGGCAAACAAATTCAGCTTCCCCTCCCCTGACTGTTAGGAAGAAAATACCACTTAAGATCTCCCCTCTCTTTGTTCTCCTGCACCAAGTCAAAGCCCCTCATGATTTACACCAGAGGTTAGGTCAGAGGTATTGTTTGAAGGCAAGCACAGAGTTCCACCAGCATTGAGCTTTCCTTCTATTTTTGAGCATGACTTGCACATCTTGACCGTGAAGAGCAGAAAGTGCCAGTGCCACCGTGGCCCAGATGAACTCCTCTGGGACAGGAGACGAGTGTGCTTCCTGGCTGCATTGTCCAAGGAGAGTATCCTGTTTATTAAAACTGGATGAGCGGCAGAAGAATGGCTGGCAACACCTACATTGATTACACTGGTCATGCTTTCAATTGGGGTTTTACAGCAGATAAGAGGGAGCTCTAAAATTAATAAACAGATGTCCAAACAAAACAATCCGTCTCCTGATAACCAGCCAACCTCCCTTTGTCTTTTGTCTTTACAGATGATTTTAGCTGCTTTTCAGACTTTCCTGTGCAGACTTTTTTGTTGGATGTTTGTTGAATGTCAGATATATTTCTCAATCTTGTATATAAAAACATACCCCTCCCAAGTATTCACTCACACAAGCTTTTTGAGGAGGCAAATGTTTATTATGGAGCTCTTTTTTTTTTCTTTTTTTTTTGCGCTGATGGATTACCTTGTTGAATTTACAGGAGAACATATTATAAATCACTGCTGTACTGACCTTTCCTTATAAAATGGGAATCAAAAGCCAGAGCTGATTTGCACGGGAGGCTGGGTGTGAATGATAGGACAGCTTTGGCCAGGAAAGACCGTCAAGGCATTTGTCGGACAGGGATATTAAAGTAAAGCGCTGATAAAAAGCAGCGGATGGTAAAGAAAGTTGTGAGTTATTGCTGTGGACAGAATATATCCTGCTCCTTTCCATATACAGGATTACTGCTATTGACAAGCACAGCACAGTGTGTTCTCGGTGTGCTTTATGTGGCCTGTTCTGACCAGATGGATGCTGTGACTAAGTGCCTATGAAAGTCAAACCATCACTCTACATTAAAGAGGACAAGCAGAATTATTCTTGTGTGCTGTAGACATAATTACACAGATTCTCATTGCCACGTTGTACATATACAGGTGATATTGTGCACAAAAACTTCTGCTCCTCAAAACTAGCTTGTATACTTTCCCTTTAAAGTGAAAGATCAGTTGAAGAAAAAGTTTGACATTGTGGGAACATGTACTTACTTGCTTTCTTGCTGACAGGTGGATGACAAGATTGATACCACTATTTTATTGTGTATAGCTTATCACCAAGACTGTAAACAAGGTTAAAATAAACCTGCTAGTGCAACTAAAGCACAATAATGATAACATAACATATATTATTATTTTTATTTATTTATTTTTTCTGCACAGACAATGACAATTAAGTGTTTTACAAGAGGTTATGTCACTGGGACGAGTTACCAGGCAACCAGTGCAACACTCCTGAGAGTTACTGTTCTCAGACACACACGCCACCATACAACTGCAAACTGTTATTCTTACACTCATGTTTTTGTACAGATTAAACAAACAAGATAACATATCAATTAAAGCCCTGTAGAGGCACAGATAGACAGAGACGGAGCCCACTGAGCTGTTTCCAGCCTTTATGCTAAGCTAAGCTAACATGAAAGTGATAAATGAAACTCTGTCTCTGTCGCTTGTCCCCCTTAACCTCCCCATTCCCCCAACTGATCCCTGGCATTGACTCATAGTAATACTAAATGTTGTGGCTTGGAGGGAGCAGCCAGAAATCGAGGGTGTACACAGTCAAGCTATAGTGGGAATCAAATGCTAATGCTGCAGTTTTTAATAAAAATAAAAACAACAAAAAGGGATATTTTGGTCTTTCAGTTCAATAAAATCCTTTATCCTCTGATAAGTACATTCTCGAGCATATTGCTCCAAATGAGGTAAACTATTTGACGGAGATTATCCTTAGGAGAGGCTGCCAAGCTAGAGTATTAAGAAAGGGCAACTTTCCCGCCATGCATTTTTCACACCAGCAGCACAAAGTGAAATTGGTTGCTGAGCTCCTAATGCACCGGTCTCCCCTGTCAATGGGTGATTAGCTGAAAGGGCTTTCATATTATGGCCAAAGTTGCAAGGCTCCTTTCAGACGAGAGCCTCGTAAAAGTTCGGGAGGTTCACTTTTCTCATTAGGTTGGAGTCAGCTTCGATTTCCTGTGCGAGCACAGAGTGGCAGGCCTTGGTTGACTGTTCTAAATGTAAATCATGGCTGAATGGAATTACACCGACAGTCAGACATCTGTATTTTAATTGGCCCCCGGCCACTCCCCCCCCTTTCCTTCGTCCCCCCACCCTTTCCAGCCCTTAGCAACAGGCTCCCACAAAAACATTAATTTATAGCCCTGGCGTTAGAATACACCCCATTTGTGTGTGTAGAACAAGGGGAAAAAGATCCTGTAGCCTACATGGCAAAAACAATATTTAGTGGATGAGATCACTGCTACCATCTCCATTGTAGCATCAGCATGACAAGGCGACCCAAAAATATTTCGCTTGGCAGCTTGCTGTGGGTTTCTGCACCCTTCGCCTGCATGTGTATGTTTTGACTCGAGGCTGCTTATTTTCACTATAGGCTATCTGGCTATGGGCTGCTAATTGTGAGGGAATCTGGACAGAATGATGTGTTTTGAGGAAGGGGATTATTTCAATCAGTCGATTCTTCCAGAGAAGTGTATGGTGTGGGCCCACAGTTTAAGCAGGGTGGTCGCTGGGCAGGGAAATGAGTAGCAGAGAGGAAGAAATAGAGGAGCAACCCAGAATAATAGACTAATTGATTCATATGGAGATGAAAGAGATGTGGGCAGATTGAGAAACGATGAACGCAGTCATTAGGATATGTGGTAATCCAGATGCAAACCTCAATGTGTTAGTTAATAGTGACAGGAAGCCACAAGAAAGCACACAAGGCTGTGTTGTGTTGAAGACTTGGTAGGGATGGGCTGGAGCTGAGACCTCTGATGGATTTATGGATAATGGGTTTATTGTACAAGCTAATTGTTAAAGGATCTAGGCTGCATGGTGCGTTTGGAGAAAAGGGATTAGTCCGATCAGTGTATCCCACTGGTGGAATGCATGGCAGAAGTCCAGTGTTCAGCCTGGGTGTATGGAGGACGGTTATTTCTGCATGGAGGGACAAACAAGAGGTGTTATGGGAGACAGAAAGAAATGAGAAGGCAGAGGAAGAATGAATTCAAACACAGTGGTCTTTCAGCAGTACCATCAGACAACCTCAAAAACCAGAGAGAACAGTGGACTTCCCAGATTTGAGCAGAAGGCTGATGAAAACGGCTCCAGCTGAGACCTCGGCTGAATTTACTGCGTGGGAATAATTGTGGTATGGATTTTCTTTTGTTCGTGTACTTTCTTTTTTCGCTTTTATTTATTTCTCTCAAGTTTTTTTTTCCCCACTCTAATCTGCCATTTGCCACAGGATTTACATCCCAGTATTGAGTACACCCAGAGAACCACTCAGCGGAATAAGTCCATTACTCGCTCAATTACTGGAACAGCACGGCCTGCTGGGTCGGGTTTGGGGAGAAGCAGGAAGGAAGGTCTTGTGGCTACTGCAGGGTTTTAGTATGTCAACGCTTTTGGCTAAATTCAGCTTCGTGTCTTTCTGCAGCTCTCCTTCCCTGACCAGGAAGCGGTACATACCATGTATTTAGGCTGCTTTGATTGTAGGCTTATATAGGTTATTTGTCATTTAATTTGGTGCCACGTAACTATGTGGTGATGAATATTAACATAATATGTCCTTCCCTAGGCGTTCTGTTGTTTTTAGCTGTATGTACTTAGATACTTTAATTACAGAATAAGAGATGTGATTTATTATAGAGTGCAGTACATGCTCTTTTCCCCAGGGCACTGGTGAACAGCTTGCCATTGTTGCAGTCTGTGTGACACTGAGTAGCAAACACACTGGGGTCTCAGCTGTACTGTATGGAACCATATATGGAACAGTCAGTGGTTAAATTATTTGCTTTGTGTGGGAATCCTTCGAGAAAAGACGCATACACATTCTCATATCTCAGCTTCCAACCTATTGTTTATTTCAGCAGCACAGCGCGAGAGCTATCAAACACCATCTTAGCTTTCATCTTCATATCATGTGGCCAGGACTTCCTCTCGCTTAGTTTGTACAGACATCTGGTATTGTGGACTTTGGGTCAGGGGCCCCGCTCAGGAGAAAAGATGAGATATTAGCATGTGGAGAAAGAGAGAGCAAGAGGTAAAGACAGACAGGAAGGAAAGGGAAGAAGAGAAAGTGTGCGAGACAGAAAGAGAGGAGAGCACACGTGCATTCGCACACATGCAGCATAAATCATCACAGACCCAAGGATAATAGAAAATGGCAGTCCCCACAGTCTGCTAAATCAAGCCGCTGCTTCCTCAGTCTATTCTGTAATTGCACAGAGTGCTGATCGGGTTGTTTTGTGGCAGCTACGGAGACCTAAACGAAAACAAGCAGGAATGAACAGACAGAGCCTCACATCATCTGTGGGTGAACTTTAAGGGGAAAGGCAGAGATTCAGTGGCAGTTGTGGTCGGCAGAGGGTGGAGCAGGCCAGAGGAGATTGCTTCGGGATGGGTTTGCAGCTGATGGGGATCGTGTTTAATGAGTGCTGGATGCAGACATTTGTAGAATCGGCAGAGGTGTCATTACCAGGTCTGACACTGTGGCTTGCTCTTCATCAGATTCAGGAAATGGAAGCTGATCTCTTTTTGCAGCTAAACTGTCTATAATTATTTGTATCCATCCACCTATTGGGAGGAGGGTCAAGGGCTATTCACACCAAGCCATTCACACACAGAATGTACTTACAGGAACATTACAGTGAAATCTGTAACATGATGGTATAACCAACAAACCATCCCAATTCTGAATTCTCCAGTCGTCTAGTTTTTTAACCAAGCTAGCTGCTGGGCTGTAAGGCTGGGAATGTCAGTCAGTCTACCACTTTGCTAATTGGCAAATGTTAGCATGCTAACATGCTAAACTAAGGTTAGGAACATGGTATACTGGCCTGCTAAACGTCAGCATGCTAGCACTGTCCTTGTGATGTTAGCATGTTGTTATTACATTTAGATGACAAAATGATTCTCTGTCGCCTTTATATCCTTAAAACATTGCTCTGAGATCAGTCACAAAACAATTGTAGTTCATTAGGGCTGGGTGTCAACCTGGGTTGAAATAAGAAGCTGCTGCAAGTGAAAAGTCACTGTTAAATCTTATGAGCTAAAGCCAAATATTCCCCAAATTGCCGCATGAATCTCTAGATTTTCACCTGTACAATTCTGCTTCAATGTTGAACATCTTGATTTTGTAATTGAAGACAACAGCTGGTCCAGCTGGTCTCCATAACTAACCTTTCTAGACCCGTAAGTTAGATTTTAAGTAGTGTTGCAGGATAATGAATGTAAAATATCAAATGAATAAATAAATATATCTAAGGCTTATTTTTTTATTTCAATTTGGCTCACATCACAGGTTGTCTGGACATATTTCTATCAGCCAATTTTTACTCCAATAAGCTTGGACTTGACATTTGTTGATATGCAGTACACTGAGTAATTGTTTGGTTTCATGTGTTCTTGGCTGAATTTTGTTCCTCTCACATCCACAGACAAAGATCAGGGAACACATCACTCCTAGAACAGCCTGTCTGAACCAGTTCCTAATACATCTCAAGATCAAATGAAAATATACATGTAGTGTATGTTTTTCAGTATGTTACACTTGGAATGAGGCTGTCTTTAAATTACAAAGGACATAGGCTTTGTGTGTTGCTTTCCCCCACTAAGGATTACTGTTGGCTGTCATTTTTGAGGGAACAACCTGTAATTTTTTTTCACTTCTCCTCATATTTTTGTTTTCACTGTTTTCTTCCTAATCCTACTTTCATTTTACCAGCAGAGCCACACTTCCCTGTGTTTTCATAGAAAATAAACCTAGAACATGAAGTAAAAACTCTTTTAGATGTAATGACTCGTTCATGTGCGCTCACCTTCTAATTTCAATATTTCCCAACAAAAGAAAGCTTTAAAAAGGAGTCTTTTGGAGATAATATATCAGTTAGTAGCTAAACATTAATGAAGTTTTGCCCACTTAGGAGGTTGAAGCAAACTGTCAAGACAACACTAATATAATTATAATTATTATTATTTAAGAGTTTACACATCCAATGGTTACAAAGCTTGGAGTTGGGGTTTTTTCTGCCTACCTCACAAATGTTAGTCCAGTAGCCAGGGAACATTTAGATGCTAAAAGCTCCACTATTTTGTCACTAGCCAGTCACTTGCTTTGTATGTCTACTGTTGGAGCAGGTAGCTTAAAGTGTGTTTTAGAGCCTTTTTGCTAAAACATTTACCTAGCTGGAAATGAGGCCAAGGAGGGTGGTGAATCAAAAGTAAAGATACAGTCCCTAAAGCCAAAGCTCAAGCCGTCGAGTGATCACTCTTTGTGGGTTTGTTGCTACAAACATCGCTTTTTTACTTTTTTTTGATCATAGGTTAATATAAAACATTTGATTACAGTCACTTTATTGAAGCAAAGAATGCCATGCACAATGCAAACTGTTAGAAATAGGAATGTGTCACTTTATTTTGCTACTTTATGACATGAGTAGGCTATATTCATTACTTATAAGCATGAATATTAGTAGTGGCAAGAATGTTTTGGTCCGTGCTGGACATGAAATTGAGGGACTTTAGATTACACGCTGACGGAATGAGAAACAACATGCAGGCACTCAGCAGTCTGTCTCATCTGTTAAGCCACCAGGGCTTCAATCACCCTCTCTTAAGCTCAGAGATTGAGGCTGCTTAGAACATTATTCCTTCATCCGATTGAAAGTTGGGACAAATGGAGCAATGGGCTGGAGTGGGGTTTGCTCCCGTTTCCCTTAAGAGCCTGGATGCAAAGACAATTACCGAGTTGTGGGCACTGTGATGGGGAAGAAAACCACTCTAAGTCCATGTGGGATGTTCTGTCTTTTACTAATCTTTCTTCCCCAAGTAGGCCAGAGTCTTTCTGGAGAAAGTCAGAAGAATTGCAAAGAACTTTGCCATTTGCTTGAAGCCATGAGAACTGTTTTTTTTTTTCTTTCTGTCTTCCACAAAAACTGAGGGTGGCACAAGGCTATTGTAATCATGGGAATGTAAACGGCCATTGTATATTTGCGACAGTGACCATGTATGACATTTCTACCCTCTCTTGATTATAATAAGGGATTTTACAACAGCATCAGCCTTTAAAAAAAAAGATCAGCAATTTCTGTATTTGTTCATTCATGTGTTGGGCCTGTGCATTGGAGAAATACAAATAATATAATTTATTAATCACAAACCGATTCATGAAAAGGGGGCAATTTCCATGTCATGGAATCTTTTCTTTTGTTCACAATAAAGTACATGTTGATTAATGTGAAATGACAAGCTGAGACACCAAACGTGGGTTTCAATTTAAGCAATAATCAAGTGGGTTGAGAGTGACCTGATGTCCCTGGCACAGAGGCAGACGGGCTTACAGCTGCCAATGGAGTGTGTCTTTTTTCCAATGTTTTAATTACAGGCTAGACTTAATTAAAAGTTTCTGTGACATTTCTTAGTGGCTGGTAATCACATCAATTAAAACATGATTCCTGAGCCACAATCCAAAGTGGAGTGGGATTTCTTCTTTTTCACGGCTGTTGGAGAAAAAATATGTCAGTTCCATTTATTACCGCCACATAATTTATTACAACTATGTGAGATAATTTGTCACTCATATGCAGTTTCTCCTCCCAGGAGAGCTGAATCGCCTGACAAAATCAGCTGCAATTGTTTGTGATGTCAAACAGAGTTCAGCTTTCATGGTTTTAATGCACATTTGAAAACAATGAGCCACTTTTAGTTACACATACTATCAATCAAGTTTCCATTTCAAGGGCTTCATGAAAAGTATTATAACATTTCAAGGTGGAGTTACTGAATAGTATCTTTAGTGGGCTTTCAAATACTTAAGGGAGGAAAGTGAAGTCACAGCCTTCATTACTGACTCATTCTAAGATCTCAACTTCAAATACCTCAGACTGAGATCTACAAAATAGGCCCTTGCTTATTCTCTCACTCCTTATGCTGAGTCTTGCAGAATACATTTCTCATCTCAAGGAGTCAAAGGTATTCAGACAAGGTTCTCAGCACATCACTTATTGGAAATCTGAACCATCAGAATAGGTCCTGGAACGCAATTTCTGATTTTAGACCCTATGGGAGGCCTTTAAATGGAGTCAGCCTGAGCATGTGCCTGCATATGTCAGTCCATCGCAGCACCACCATTGAAGCTTTGGCACAACCTAATTAAGTTACAGTATTGATGTCATATTTTATGTTGGAAAAAAAGATTCTTATAATGCTTTTTGATGTGCTTAGTCAATGTCCAAGGATACATTACAACAGCCTTTTAAAGGCCTTCTAGCTCAAAAACATGAGTGTAATTACAAAACTGGTGCTTTCAAGGATCTCTGTATTTTCTGCTATCCTGCTATGCATAGTTTAATTTCAGTATTAGTTGAGTGAGTTGCTCTTCCAAGATTCTGAATGGATTTGACATGCAGAGCAGTATGTGGTTTCAGTAACACTATGAGTTACAGCCATGCTAGCAGCTCTTTAAGGCTGTACACAGGCGCAGCACTGGTTTGAGGTAAGTGCTAAGTGTTCACAATGCAAACAATGCAAACACAGTGATGTTTAGTAAATATAATATTTACCATGTTTACCATCCCAGATTATCAGATGACAAAAGTCATTAGGATTTATCCTCTGGGTACCAGGAACGTAAAATGCAATCTATCTAATAATTGAGATTTTTCAGGCCGGACCAAAGTGGTTGCCATGCCTTAAGGAAAGTGCTTTCCATGTTTTCCCTATACTGACATGTAGTAAACTATGTGGTGTCAAAAATCTTGTAAGCTCAACCAGCCCTCACTGTGTGTTTTCACCAAATCTCCTGCTGATATAAGACTGTAAAACAAACACCATCTGACACGCACGGAAGCAACATGACATTTAGAGAACTATCAAAGGAGACCATGAAATTTAGTCTGATATTTTCATTAGTCAAAGTGCAGATGAAAATACATTCATACAAGCAGTATAGCACAGGACGCTGGTTATTGCGATATTAGTTCAACAGTTCACAATGTGTAATTAGAAAGTTACTGGCTGCAGAGAATTCGCAGATGAAAGCGACTGTGGCCTCACAAGCCTGTGAAGGACTCCAGGGAAAGGGAGGCACAGGGCTTGTGATAAGTTTGGGCAAGAGTGTAAACAATTTCAAACCTCAAGGCCAGCAGCCCTTGGTAATGGATGCTTAACCCAAACTGAAATGATGTATTCCCCGCCCAGAGACACTGGAACCAGCTGAATTAGCGCATGGACCTCTGACACGCTGATGTAAATAAGGGGGGAGCAGAATTTGCAGAGGACTGCTTTTTTTCCAACTTCTGAATCCACACAGAGATCAAGAGAGGAAATTTATGTCCCTTCTCCTGAGTGAAGAGGGGAGGGAGAGGAAATGTTGCAGAAAGTAACTGCTTCATGAGCAGGACACCTTCAAACAACAAAGAGAAAAGAAGAATATCTTTTGTCTGATCTGAGTCACCATTAGTAATGAAGCAACCCAAAAGCTTCAAAAGGGGGAACCATTAAGGAATAAATAGAGCTGACATTGAATAAATGCATGCTGTGTAAAACTAGCCAACTTCTCATGTAATATTTAGCATTCAACCCATTTTACACAGGAGGACTGGTTTACTTGTTGTGAGGAGTAGTACACCGCCTGTGAAAACAGTTACAAACTGTCTTCTGTGGCTCTGAAAGGGCTCTCCAAAGTCTGACCCCTGAACATAGCTTTCTTCAACTGGTGGTGAAAGTAGTTTTTTCTGTTATATGGACAACTGTGACTTCAGCAGTTTTTTAAAGTCTTATTATTTACTGAATAAGAGGAACAAGAAAAGTTTTAGCCGTTTCTTTAGCTGTTTCCACTGCTAAGAGGCTTTTAACTTTCGCTACCAATACTTACCAGTAGCATGACATTCTGTGGATGTCTGAAGTGACTTACCAGAATATTGTCTGTCTTCAGCAGCAAAGTTTCATAAGTACAGTAAGTGATGAAAACCGACAGCAGATATGATTTTATTCCAACTTAAGGGAGTGGTACTGCTCAAATGCAAATAGCACAGGTCACTTGTTTCTGGCAGGATTACTGGAAATGTATCGGACTAATAAAAGACCAGCAGGCACCACGCAGAATTCCTGGTCCTAGAATGTTTGGCTTAGAGATGCAAAGAGAACTGAGAAGTGCAAAAGTTAAAACAGAGAGAGACAGAGAGAGAATTGGAAATCATAAACAATAAATGGCGTTTCTTTATATTTCATATTTTGGCTCTTTGTCATATTTTATTAATCCCATACATAGTTTCTGTAAATGAGGCACATTCGCTGTTTCAACCAAAAAGGTAGGAATATGTGTTTAATACTTGTTTCTGCTGCCCTGAAGTCACCAAAAAAATCAGTTGTTGTAGGCATAATAATATGGAAATTTAATTGATCACGTTAATCTTACAGCAATCAATTCAGACTTACGCTATGCTAAAATGTATGTAATGCAAATGTTGCTAACCTAGTAATCTCTTGGGCACTTGTTCAGATTTAACTGCCATCACATTTACTACATAAGGAAGTGCATGTCTGAAAAGTGCTTGAAAAATCTTCATCTTGATACTTAAAATTTTAACAGCTAGTCTGTGCTACAGACAGACAGTGTAGAGTTTTAAAGGCATGGGTATTTACGAGGCAGCAATGGTGTAATAAAAGAGTTGCATTATGGAGACTGGAGGATGCTGCATTTTTGGTCTGTCTCATTATCTGCTATCATTGTTAGAATTATTTTTTAAATCTGTTTCTCACCAGAGTGTTAGGGACAGGCAGTGCTAAATCACAGGAGTAGCCTGTATGCCCTCCCTCATGATGACAGATCAACTGAAGTTAGGACGTTGAAATACACAGGTTTTCTGGCTAAGTTAAAGCTGTTGAAGATATCCAGAGCAAAGCCAGTGGTATACAGTTAGTGTGTGTAGATTCTGTGCAGTATGTATGGGTGTGTGTGTATATGTGAGTGTGGGCGTGTGTAGTTGTGAACGTGGCACTGTGAATTAGGGAAGCTACGGAGGCAGTATGAGAGATGAGATAAATCAGAGTGCCATACAGTAATGGTGCGTGGGCTTCACCGAGCATGTTTTAAGTCAAGAGGTGTGTGTGTGTTTCTTTTATCACTTGCTCTCGGCTCCCTTTATTTTAAGCCATGGTGACAGGTAGGGAGGATAGGAGCTGAGGTGGTGACTCACAGTAAAAGAGGAAAGGACGTGAGCAGGCGTCTGGTACACACTCAGGTGTCTCATTCTTTGCTTAGGGATGTGAGGGGAGGCAACAAATGTACATTCAGTTAAAATGAAACTCTGTGCTGTGTAAAGTCAAAGTTTGTTTTCTTGGGTGGTCATCTTGGCTTAAACAGTATATTGTAAGTAAATAGCGGCCAGGGGGAGGATGTTATACAACTCGAGCTTTCAAGCTCAGTTTAATTTTGTCAATCATGTTTCCAAGGGTAATTACTCTGCAACAGACTTATCCTAATTTAAACCCAGCAGTCTGATTTATCTAACCTCAACCCCAACCACAATTGTTCCACCTGGCTGAACTCACAGTACAATTGCAGTTTAATGGAACTTGTAGTGTTTTTTGGCCCTTCGTATCTATTTTTTTATGAACTCATTTTTGTCACCAAAGTAATTGGTGAGATATGGAAACATGGTGACGTTGCTATTGCCAAGTCCAAGAGAAGTCCAGAGATGTCTAGAGAGGTTGACACCTAGCTAACAGTGTAATAAGACGACAAACACACCAAAGTGAGCACATGTACAGTCAAACTTGAACCAGGAATTTTGTCAGGAGGATGAACTTGGACAATTTTGGTGATCTTCTGACTTGTCACCTGGTCTCATCATCAGGTCAAAGGTTCACTTCTTCCAAAACTGACATTTGTATCAGCCACTACGATACCTTGTGCTACGTGCCAGTTAACAAAAGCTAGCATATATATATATATATATATATATATATATATATATATATATATATTAACATGCCAGTATTGTGAGCATATTAGCATGCAAGCATGAGCATTTTGTTCAAAGCACTGCTGTGCTTAAACTCACCCTAAGATGTTAGCGCCACTGTAGACTTTTTCTTTAAGCAATGAAATTCCATCATTGATGACAAATGATTCTGAATTGCCCCTTGGTGTAATGTTACAACTGTAAAAACTAATGACATGCACTATTAAGCTTTGATAATTCAGCATCTGAGTCAGGTTTGTATACCGTCTGCTACATATGGTCTTTCAATATGGTGTGTCAAAGGGTGAGGCCAGTACAGCAGTACTGTCAAACTGAACAAAAAATTCCCCATTGTGCTTCATAGACATACAGCAGCCATTCCAATGTGCCACCCACCACCCAGCTTAATGTTGTTGTCAGATAATTAAGTTCTTGATAGAGGAGTGTAATCTTTACACCGTGGCGGTCCATAAAATCTACGTTCAGATCCTGCACTTGTTTCTCAAAGCGCAACTGTGACAGAAGTCTGTTTAGAGTAGAACTGAAGCTGATACTTGCCTATGAATTGAGTGCTGCATATGCCCTCCTAGATATGACCTGTAGCAGCAAGAATATAAATGCACTGAAGGGGTGTTTATGATGTTGGAAGTATCAGACACACACTTCAGTTTGATGGTAGCAGATGTCTACTCAACCATCTGCTTCACACAAATATTCAGTGTCCGCCTCTTAACATGAAAAGGACTTCTGAGTATCCTGCATTTACCTACTGAATATTCTCAGACAATTTGACTTGCCTGGAATATCTTATTTGATTTGTTTTCAAATCCATGCAGTGCAGTAGATGGGCTATTGATTTAGTCTTGATGCAGCGACACTGTCAATAAGGGCCAATACTAATGTGGCTCAGAAAATAGAGAGCCTAGATGGAGCTGCAGAGTTATTAATATCATTGCTATTGAGCTCTCCAGATCCTCAGATATGCTTGTTAGCATTTTGGCTGGTAATAACCCTGACAACCACCGCTGTTTCGACACCTGAGGGGGTCTGACATGAGGCCTGCTGCTATATCCTTCTAACCCAATCAACGTCTGCCCAGATTCCCTACATCAAAACACTCCTCTGTGGGGTTGGCTTTGTGTATAAACCAGCTGTGTGCATCTAGAAATCAGTGAAAAAGAAAGATTAAGAAGGAGATTGTCTATCAGGGTGTAAAGTAATCAGCAAGGGAGGAAAAGTGACCATCTTGAGAAAAAGTGGGGAGGAGTGTCTGCCCCAGAAGCTATTTGATAGCGATGAAACTTAGCTGTCCTCTGGTGAGTTATGGCTGGATAAGAGCTGCTCTTCTGGCTGATTCCCAGGCCCCAATCCTCCTCCCTACAGGATGCAGAGGTTAACAACGAGTTCATAACACGACCTTTCGAACGGCTTAGTCAGCATGCACTCCCCCTACCTGACCTCCGCCTCCCCCTCCTGTCTCCTTCCCTCTTTTCTCTCAGGGGTTTTTCAGAGGCCATCTCTGATCAGAGATGAAGCAACAATACCACATCCTCCACCGTCGCTTCCTCTCTGTTCTCCTCTTTCAAACCAACATGGCTTTGACTGTCCTGTCCTCGCAAATCCCTAATCCCTGCTCCACTCTTCTAGGTGGAGCCTTTTCCAGCTCTCATCTCCCCCTGTTCTCTTCTCCAAAATCAACTACATTGTACAAATTTCCATCATTCCCTCTGTATTTTTCTTCCTCCATCATCCTCTGTGAGTGTTTCTGTAAAACTTGTATCCATCAGTGACCTGTGGCCAAGTGGATGAGCCCTGCCAAGTCCAGCTGGGTGAACAGAGCTTCCCATGGAGTACATTAAAGACACACAGGGGTCAGCTTTTTTTAACTCTGACCTTGGCGAACCACAATATCTGTTTCTTGTTACTTTGAACTTGCAACATATGAGAGAATCATATAAAATTTTTTTCATTCTCTTGTGAGATGATTTTTTTTTAACCTGTTCGCTTTCATTTTGGACACCCTTGTTTATATATACATCATTTGGTTGATATGGACTTCTGAACGACATGGAACAAGACAAAAATAATCATTTATCATGTATCATTTAGTAGTTTCTATCAACATACTTTATTCCTTCATTTGCTTTCAATATTAAAACAGTACCAGCAACATCTCATTTTAAAAAGTAGCTTAAGGCTGACTGAAACCCATCACATCTGGCCCCAAGCTGGCCCTGTGAGAGCCGTCAGAGGTTATCGCCCCTGAAAGCTACCCTCCACATGTTCGCACACGACGGCTGCACTGTAAAGATCTCTGTATTTCCAAGTCCACAGAGGAAAAGAGACAGCATTGTTCCAGCTCCTCAGCCCAGGGGAGTCAGGGATCTTTTACACGGTTGTGGTTTTACTGTAAAACATCTCTCTTTCTGCACTGACTGTGTGTCAGACAGCAGGAAAAGCTTGTCTGGGATTTATTGGCAGTTGCAGATCCGCAGATGATGGACGAATGCCCCTCTGGAGCGCGGGTCTTGTAAAAGCCAAAGGGCGGAATACCCTATTAAAATGGTGTTTATTTCTTTTGAATGGCTTGTAGGATGTCTCTCTTTCTCTCTCAGTATTCACATCATTTTTTTCCTATCCTGCCGCGGCCTTTGTGCTCTCAAAATGCTCTCAATCTCCATTTTTATACCCTTTCTTTTGCTTTTTCTGAATACACAGGGCATTCAAAGCCACTGGTGGATTTGCCCTTGACACACACTTGGCCACACATGCCTGTATACCCTCAGTTCTAGTGTATACTTTTGAGTGAAGGGGGCTGTTGCCTTACAGTCACAATGGCTCTCTTTGTCATAGCCTCATGCTGTAAGCTGAGGTGCCTGACAGTGTCATGTAGTTATATATATTACTGAAGAATTATTACTAATGCATTCATGTGTAAGCCGTCTTTTAGTGTTGCATCTGGTTAAGGTGGAGCTATTGTATTTTACATTCTGAGTTTGTATGTAAAATATTAGTTTGTAATGTAACTAGGAACCAAAGCTATAGGACAAATTTAGCACACAAAATGTTCCACTACTGTTTGGAACAACATGTGTTGATGGAAGAAAACAGGGATGAAAGGACAAAACAAGATAATGGAAAGAAGAAAGGAGCGAAAGGTAGGGATGTAAGAGAGTAAAGGGAAAAAGAAATAGACAAAGGCAGGAAGGAGGGAAACAGAAACAAAGGACAATAAAGAGTAACTAAAGCAGTGTAGTAGAACTTACAATGTGGACACAGTGGTATTTAAAGTAGTGGTTGTACTGTAGGTGATTTTTTTCATATCTGTATCCAGAGGCCACATCTCAGTCCAAACAGCACCAGCCAGATGTTGCTGTAACAGTCCTTGTTGAGGATGAGCTGAGGCAGGGGTGTTGCTAGGCATAAAGCTCTACTGGAGCACAGCCCCCCACCACAATAATGTTTCAATTAGTATAAAGTCATTTGGTTTTATTTAAAAAAAACCTGACTGTTATTAGTATTTCCCCTAGAATTACTGTCCTGGGGGGCGGGTTGTCTGACGGAATATTACATTATAGTTATATACCGATGCTGGAGGAGAGGACTAGGGCTGCCTCCCTGACAGCAAAGCCAACATTGGCAGATAGCACGCGTAAAGAAAATGCTGATATTGAGGTCTGAGTTTACTGTGGACTTTTCCAGCGTTTGGGGTCGGCGTCTGTCCATGTATGATTTTACAGACTTGTAACACTTGGACTTAACCGGGTGAGTTGTCAACTTGTCTCCTCTGCGGCTCTTCCACATCTGTGCGCTGATGCATTCCCAGGCTGCCCTGTCAAGACAGTGGTAGGCGAAACACTGCTGTTGTTGTGTCACGTTACCAGACCTCAAACTGCGCTCAGTGTCGCACACTGACACAGGTGGGCTATAGCTTCTATTTTGAGTCAACACTCTTGCTACATGTTTGAGTAGAAATACATCTATTCTTTTCCCATCAGTATGCTGTAATTATCTGACTTAATGCAATGATAAATATTTATTGTTGTTGAGAATTACTCGTGGCATTTATACAGAGGCACAGCTCATTTATATGCCCCAGTAAAAGGGGTCTGGTGACGCCCCTGACCTGAGGTAAGGTGACCTAGAAACAAATACTGTATTAGACACACACCATGCACCTTAAATGCACCTGTAAATTTCCCCATTGTGGGACTAATAAAGGATTATCTTATTTTATCTTAATCTGGATGTTCTGTTTGCACTGGACTTTGAAGTTCCTCACTGTGTCTTTATCAATAATGTTATTATTATTATTCTCAGTATTTATTGCATGCCTTTTATCTTAAGTCTGTAGATGCTGCTGGAACTTGTGAATTTTCTCTTGTGAATTAATAAAGTATCTATCTAATCTATCTAATCTAATCTAGACCGGCAACATGATCAGTATGTTAAATGGCTGATTGTATGGAACCCATGAAATTATCATTCACATTCATGCCTCCACCACAATACAGTGAAGATTAATAGAATTTCTTTTGTCAGTTTCTTTTCTTTTTACCCTGTACAATTCATTGGATGCGACAAACCTGAATTTAAATAGGTGACCACCCCTTCCAATTTGTTCTCAGAATTTGTTTTAAAGCAGAAAAAGTTAAACAGTACTGTTTTGCTACTTCAGGCCTTTGCTGCTTCTTTCATATCGTTGTTGACTGATGCTAATAATAGCTTTAGTTTGAAGTATGATCTGTTTTTTAAATATATTTGTGTTTAAAAGTTGATGACAAACTTTTATCATTCAGAGTTTATTTCAGTGGATATGAAGAGTGCTGCGATACAGAACAAAGAGAAAAGCACTTTTTTTCAGCAGACACACTAATGCATAATTTTCTTTCCCTCAAATAACACTCCTGCGACAATGACACAAATCTGTAGAAATCTCAGTGGGGCCACTCAGCAGTGTTCAGGCAGGGGACTAATCATTCAGCAGGGATGGCAACTCTGCTAAATAAATTCAAAGGTGACGCAGTTGAAACTTCTGAAGATGGATCATGACTGTGGGTAAAATGCAGTAACACAACATTCACAATTTACCGATTTCATACTAACAATTTCAGAAGGTCTTCTTGCAAGCCCTCTGAACTGCAAGAGAAAAAGAGGTTTCAAAGAAGTGTTCAATGAGCTGACAAACAGCAAAAATACATGGAATTCACATATTTTTCAGTCCCTTCAGCAAGACCTATTATAATTAATGTTCATAACACACAGTTCTCAAATCAAAATGAGCATGGAGCTCTGGAGGGCCAGTGGGCCAGTGACATACACTGTAGCTACTCCTCTGCTTGTCATGTATTTGCTGCATTACATACAGTGTCCTTGGCAAATACTGAATACCATTTAGACATATTTGCAAGCCTGCTAAAATATCAGCCCAGTGGACCCAGCTAGGGAAAGAGTGTTTAGCCGTGTGCCATGGTGTGTGGGGGACTAAATCTTAACAGTTAAAACTGGACACTATGGGGAAAATAAATGGGGCCTTGACTATGAGTGGAAAAAATGCTTTTTCTCAGCCAGGACTGGCTGCATTAGAAAGAGCTTTGGTTCTATAAATATCACATTTAGCATTTGTTTTTAATGTGAACATTTGAAGCAGTGGAGCATTTCAAGACAATGTCTGTGCAAATAATGAACTCGAAAGAAGCCCTCGCCTTTTGATCCTAAACAGATGACACTACATGACATTTACTGCTGTTTTAGAATGCTGAAACATTTCCTAGTGTAGCTTTGATTGATTGTAACTGTCTACATTTCTCTGCCATTTCCCCTCGTCTACATTTTACTGCTATCACTATGACTAGAAAACCATACCATTAATCAAAGGCCATAAGCAAAGTACATAAGCTTTTGCAGATTCTTCATTTTAAAGGTATACTATGCAGGATTTGTCAATTACTGTAAACAGACCATTCAAAGTTGGCCCCTCCTCCCTGGCTCAAAGAGAGGGCACAGCTATGGTCAAGAGATTGAGTCAATCAGTGAAATGAAATGTTATTTTCTGATTGTTTCACAGAGGTTACATTCTAAGGCACAAATAAACACACACCTCAGCACAACCCTGAGGGAAGGTACCACACTACCACATTTTGAATGAATGCAGCCCAAGCTCAGCCTGGCCTGCTGGTCAAACATACGCAGACCTGCACCTCTGTATACATCCATTAAACCAACAGAGAACATGGAGAGAGATGGAGACAGTGATGTAACCTGGTCACTACCTTTTTATAGAGTTCCTCACACCCTATGCACTGTTATTGGCAGGGGGCCACACACCCATTGCCCCAAAGGTTGCAGCCCAGTAACATCCCAAACACAGCAAAGGAAAATAAGACAATACAGGCAGAGGCAGAGTCTCTGCAGATAAATACAGTACTGCAGTATGAGTCTATACATAAACTCCTGAATATTATACCTTTAAAGATTAATAATATTATTTGAATATATCTGATTTGGAAATGATCCATTTAAATTTAATGAATTCCATTTTCTGGGCACTTTAATATTTTGATTGAATTATTTCATTGAATGTGATGTTTTTGTATTAACCTATCACTACCACTTTTATTCATACATTCACAGTGCTACTTTAAATTGCCTTATCTGCTGGACAGGATGAAACAATAACATATAATGTACTGTATGATTTTTGTGTACTTATTAAATTAGAAATTTAATCAGTGTGGGCCATTGTTGTTCATGATCATCAAGATGTCAAACATCTTGTAATAGAGTAGGACTTGTCACATGTAACATTGTCACAAGAATACAAAACACGAAAGCTTAGAATCCTGTATAAAGTAGTATAGCTATAGTATTTACCATGTACTGTACTTGCAGCCTGCAATACCTGTAACTGCAAAATGATTTAGGTATTGCCTCAGTAGCAGTAATGTGCTGGCCTCCTCAGACAAGGACTACGCTTATAGTCCCATCTGTAACCCTGATGTCAACAGATTGAAATCATTTTCCACAAGGAGCACACCTTCCCCAGTTTCATGGTTCTTTCCCATCCACCACTCCAGCTTCCCTGCCTTCATTCTACTTTAATCCCATGAGTTATCAGAGGTGAGCTCCCTCACCTTGGTGCTGCAGTGGACAGCATGGTTCCTAATCCGTCAAGGAGGTTTCTCTGGCTGACTGAGACAGGACTCTTATGGTGACTCAAAGTTACATGGCAGACCAGAGTGAAAACACAGGTTATTATGTATCGGCCAAAATATATGTAAGACAGATAACGTTTTTAGGAAAAATGAAACTTTATAACACTAGTCCTGTTGGGAATGTTTCCTGGAGATATTTGTAGACTAATCTTACCGCAGTTGCCTAGTGCTTGCTCATGGTGGGATCTGTCGGGTCTCTCTCTGTAAGTTTTATAAGATAAAGAGTACGGTCTAGACCTGCTCTATATGTACAGTGCCTCGAGATAACTTCTGTTGTGAATTGGCGCTATATAAATAAAATTGACTTGACTAACGATCAGATCCCCATCACTGAGGCATTTTTTTCTTATAGAAGTGAAACCTGAAATACTTCCAGGTAAGCTTAATGTACGTCCCACATTTGTATAGCTTGTCAAAGCGTGTTTAATGGTAATTCAACTTGTTCATCAGTCACATACTCACACACTCTCCTGTCAAGAGGTGACCAGAATGATCTTCTCTGGCAGGTAGCATTTTTCAGACTGTCTTCTTGAGCTCCTCTTTATTATGCAGTGAAGACACTTCAACTTATTGTGACTTGTCAAAAATTTTTTCTTTGTAACAACTCACAAGCCATCAGATATTAGGCTGCCTAAACACTGATTATCTAAAAAAAAGAAAAAAGAAAACAAACAAACAAAAAAACAACTAGCTAATTTGCTCATTTTGGCATAGTGTCCACATTAGGTATTGCAGGATAATGTGAAGACCACTAGCCCAAAAAGACTTTAATTCCACAATCAGTCATTACAAAAGATGGGGCCATATAATCCATATAATATATATAAATCCTTTAATGCCATCCTGTCAGGAAGTAAACCAGCTGTTTTCTTTGTACCAAAGAATGCAGAAGCCTCCGACTTTTTCAGACTATACGCCCTGTGAGCAATCTTCATTAGAATGAATGAGGTGGAATATCACCCAATCTTTCAAATGTAATATTCATAAAATACCTGTATAATAGCAGGTATTTTGTTTAGTTTGTCCTGGATAATGCTCAATGACTAGTGATATATCTCCAGTATTGATTACATTGCTGGTCAGATAATTGCATAAGGGCAAAACAGTGACTTCTTAAGGTACATTCAGACTCAATGCAAAGTGACTTTTAGAGGCAGCAAAAACATGAGTGGGTGTGAATTTGTCCCAGGTGACAAATTGAGGTGAAGATGCGATTGGGTGAACTAAAAATGTTTCACTTTTATCCCAAGGCTTTATGATTGTGATTTAAGTGAAGTCAAGTCAGTTTTATTTATACAGTGCCAATTCACAACAACAGTTATTTCAAGGCACTTTTCATATGGAACAGGTCTAGACCATACTCTTTATGATATTATTTATGATTACAGTTATTCCTTTAACGTTCCAGTTTGTGAATTTATGAGCAAAAATTCACAAACTGCTGCTGGACACTTTGCATGAAAAACACAATGGTTGGCTTCATGTTTAGTCTGAATTCACATTTAGGACTGTTATCATGCAAAAAGAGGACCCCAGGGTTTTTTTTTTTTGTTGTTGTTTTGTTTTTTTCCAATATCCTCAGCACATGGACAAGAGGGATGTACATGTGTTTTGCCCACTCTCAACCTGAGCCACCTTGCACACTTTGGACACTAGTCTCTGTTTCCAGGAAACAAGTTAGATCAGAGTACATTACATCAGAATGACCACCTTTCTGTCTGTTTCCATGGTATCACACTGTCTTCTGTTCAGTATTTGCAAAGAACTGATCGAACCAGTTATGGCCCTGAAAATAATTAAAAGGGTAGAGAAAATGAATGAATAATTGGGTAACTCTGTAAGGGCACCGCTATTGGGAGCATGCATGTAAGAAGACAAAGAAGCTACTGCTGTGCACAAAGTTTCCAGATGTTCACTGCCAAGCTGTGAAAAGATGTTCGTTTCACCTCTTGCTCTGTAAATTTCACAGTGTGACCTCACAGATTCGGATAGATGTTCAGTGGTCATTCTCTATTAAACTTGTAGAAGAAGTCAGCGTGTGGTGTGGTCTAGCTGAGGGGAATCTGGAGTTCGGTCAGTTTTGTTAATTACCTGCCTTATCCTCAGAGTGGAGACTTTAGTGCCCTGCCCTCACTGTGGAAGCTGGGAAGCTTTGGCAGGGAGGCTGGCTTGAGTCTTTCTCTCTTAATGGGCTACCTTTAATCCTAGTCCAAGAGGGAAAAGTCAAATGTCCTCTACACTGTACGTCACCATGTGATAAGTGCCAATAATGACTTCAAAATACACATCAGTTTAATCCCATTTCATTTACTGTACTTTCCCATTTACACGAACAGCTCCTTCCTCCAGATAGTGAGTCACATGTGGTGACTTTCTGTACAAAACTACAAGTTCAAGGCTCCGTTAGTGATCAGCTCATTATTAGAAGAAACAAAACCTGTGATCAAAGTGCCTCTGAGCGTATTATAATCACTGGTGTCAGACATGGCAGCGTACTTAGCATCTCGACACATTCACTCAGCATTAGTCCTATTGATAAAAATGGCTCCTTGATGAGAGAGGTCAAAGAGGAATAGAATAAATATATAAACAGGACTGTCATCACACAATAGTATATCAAAAGAACATTCTCCTCACATTCAACAGCTGTGATCTACACCTCCTCCTCGCTGATGCATAAGGAGTCAGCATGAGTCAAACCATCATCTGATTTGTGCAATATTTTCTTAGGTACAGTTTATCTCATTTCTCTCCTTCTATTTGTGCTGAATATTTAATGTCAAGTCACAGAATTTCATTTCCTAATATCAACACCCACACAAACTGTCATAACAGTTGCTCAGCCGGGGCAATACTATGACTCAGAAACACAGCAGAGATACAGTTACTCAACAGTGGATTTCAACAGTTTCACCTCTGTGGAACACATTCAGAAAACCATTAACGTGTTTTTCTTAATGTTCCATGGAAAAACTGGGCAGTAGATAAATAATACGATGTGAAATCTGGTAACACAATCTAGAACTTTAATAAGCACACTTTTCCATTTCCAATTCCAGTTGAATTTTGAGAAACTACTCTGATTCTTGCCTCAGATTTTGATACATGAAATTTTCCACATTTTCAGCAAGCACATAGCATTGGTTATGTATAGTTTTAGATGTGTCTCCCTTTACGATAATCAACACTTGTAAGGACCCATTATAGAGTGGTGCAGGAATGAGTCCTAAAACCCAGAAGTAAGTTAGCATTTTAGCACTACCAGTTCCCTTGTTCTAAAGTCAGTAGGTTTTTCAAATTATTTTTTTGTTAAATGCTAAAAATAAGAAGGTCTGTGGTCAACACAAGCTTAAGACATTTTCACATTTGATTTGACAACATAAAATACATCAACAGAGGTTGTTAACATCATGAAAAAAAAATCGATCTACTCACCAGTCCCCTTTTACATTGTTGTGTTTATACTCAAAATTGTGCTAATTTCCTAAGAAGAAAGGCTTTGGTAGAAGAGGTAGGCATGCTAAGTAAATTACAAGTTAGAAGCTTAGTGGTGGTGACGGTGACATCAAATGACCATGGTTTAGTTCTTTTATAGCCTAACATTAGCTTTTTACTTCTGGCGATTGTATTTAGGCTTCAAAAATCATAGCAGTGGTCTTCATTTGTGAAGATTATCTTGCTGAACAAACTGTCTAAGTATCACAAACTGTTGTTGGTCACAGAGCTCATTTTCTGCAATAATCCAAAAGCCAGTGAAAAAATCTCATTGGCTTTTTGTCGAGGGAACCAGGGTGATGCTAACTTCCAGGTTGGCCTATAAAAATACATCATCCCTGCACTGCTCTATACTCCTGGGTTTGCATTCAGGCTATCCAGTTTCTGCCTGGAAGGGGAAGTCAGTTACCATTGCTTGCTAATTCTAGCATGGATTTCAACTAGACAATACTTTTTTTTATTTTTAACACGTTGAGTGACTGGCAACTCCTGTACTGTTAGTTACTTGATTAATTGAATCTCAACAAAAAGTAACCAACGCAGGGAGTCACAGAATAATGTAAGTGCTCAAATAATAACAATTGTAATATAACAAAATGAGCACCTCAGCTGTGTGGCTGTGGAATTAAAAAGATATAACAAACTATTTTTAGCATCACAAAACAAAACCAGTGTAGATGTTGAAACTGCAGAAAAATCAATCAATCAAACTTAAATTTGTTTGTTTTTGCTATCTACAATTTTCACTAAATAGGTATACAATTAAAAACAATTACCAAGAATATATTGATTTCTCAGCAAGTATTTTATTCTAACCCCACCACTGAAATGGCAGACCATACTTTATTAAAAACCTTTTTATGTACTTGAACAGCCATAAAGCAGTTCTTACAGCTAATTTGGAGCTGAAACAAGGAGTTTCCAACATATGCTGTTAATAGAATATTATTTTTGCACATCTGTAAAAGCAGTTCAGCTGGTCATTAGCTTGTCCAGGTTGAAAATTGTGGTTTGGACAAAGGAGCGTTTACTGTATTCCCCAAAATCTGGATTTGTGTTCTACACTTAATTTATACCGAAATATGTGGAGCATGAACACATGGCTGTCTGCTGTTGACCAACACTGGGGAGAGATAACGACTTGGGCTTGTATTTAGCTTTCACCTTGTGTATGCGTGTGTGTATATGAGTGTGCTTTTGAAGCTCAGTACCAGTCTGACGCCAGCACCACAGGGTGTCTGGTCTCGGCTCAACCCCCAGTCTCCACCCCCCGTTCCTCCCTTCCACCTAAAACATAGGCCCATGAAACAACATACACACACACACACACACACACACACACAGTCACGCACGCACATGTTGCTGCTGGTGTGTTAATCCCATTGCTATGTAAGAGGCAGTACCATAGGGACTCTCATCAGCCATACCTGTCAGCCCCCTCTAGATCAACTCTCAAGCGGTTAAATGCAAACACGTAGGAGGCCCAGTCAGGAGCCTATACATCCAAAGGCTCAGACCTTGTCTCTGCTCTGTGGCGTCATTTTGAATCCAAAACAAATGTGTACATTGCATGTAAGTTAAGTGCAGTGGGTTCACACGCTTTAGAGATAACAGTTTTAACCTTCAAGTCCACCTTTAAAAACCACTGATGTGTCATTTCTGTTTGTTCAACATCTCATACACTACATGAGCAATCGAAATTATCTCCCCTAATCTGGAGAAGCAAAAAATGTCATCGATTGTGTTATCAAGAGAGTGCTAAACAATCTGTCATCACTCAGTTTATAATGAACTGGAATCTGACTCCCATCTAGTCAATTCTGATACAGTAGATTGCTCTAAATATAATTTATATGCTATGTATTAGAAAGTGTTCCCATATTCTTAATGAAATAGAATAAATACAAGAGCTGTCATTCAATACAAGTGAAACAGCCACAGGATTTTGTTTATCTTGTCTAAGCTTCCATTTCAGTGAAGAGAAAGTGGAGGCAGCCAATGCATGAGTGCAAAACAAATACACTGTTTTCCCTCCCATTGCAGCCAGTGACAGGGAGAACAAATAGCAGGGATTTCTAAATGCTCCCTCTCTCTTTTTTCCCTGTCTTCCACTCCTCCACCCTCTCTCTCTCTCTCTCTCTCTCTCTTTCCCTCCCTCTCTCTTTCCCCTTTTTCCCCTTCTCCTCTTCCCACTTGTCTGCAGATGGCGGATGCCATATTAGATGTTTTCTTTTTGCACATCAAACCAGAGGTCACAGCTGCACTGCTCCCAAACCAGCCACAGATGTGTCGGCATAGTTACCTGACAACCAGCGCAGATGGAACACTTTCTGAGGCTGGAAGTGAAAAGCACAAAAAAACAAGTGTTGTTTAGCCAGAAACTACTTTGGTTCCCCGGGGAGAGCCACCAAGATCAGAGAAGCAGAATAAAGACAAATTTGCTAAGTTTGTGTTGAGTTTCGCCACCTATAGCAGCTGGAGCACTGACAGGACTGAAATACACAGCAGCCAGGAAGGAGGGGGAGGGAGGTGTAACGCAGATTTGTAACTGTTTAGACAATGTTGTGTAAAACAGACAAGGTCTGGCTTTAATATTAATGAATTAAATGATTTATTTATGTTTAGTCTTTGACAGAACAAAGCGTGCATGCTATCAGGCTTGGTCTACAGAGCACTGAGGGGAGAAGGCCTTGTCAGCATTATGTTTGGTCTGTCAGATAGATTAACATGTTAAAATATGTACATATTAAAACCACTCAGCGATTTACATGATCAGGCTGTCCCAGGGTGCTGCGAGCGTGATTTCTGCACCAGGAAAGGAAGACTGATATGTTCTCAACTACACTCCAATAATGAGATTTACATCCCAATTTTAGCAACCACCTATTATATTCTGTGGTATGCAAAAGCCGTACGTGACTGAGACTCATAATGAACTCATTTGAATATGGACTGGACTTTTAATCAAATCTGTGTGTTCCCACTTAGAGGATTTGTGAATTTCTTTTCTTTTATTTAATTTCTTTAAGAAATTCTATTGCAGTCACCCTTTCATCAGTGAAACCTTTTACATATCATAGTCAATTCTTAGATGTGCGATGACACATAATACCTTGTGGGATTTACAGTGACATTATTATTCCGGGTTGAGCCATTAAAAATGCATAGATATGCAGTGTGTTAGTCATGATGGAAAACAATCATTTTTTCGAGGCTCCTCTCAAGGCTCTCTTCATTCGCTCTGGAGCGGTAAATCAGAGCTGTCACATGGTTGTCAATAAATCTCAAAGCACTGGATTCATTTGATATAGGCTGTGCATTTTACTGGCTGAAAAAGATGATCACACAACATACAACATCTTCATGGTTTAACATTCTGCTAGAAATATAATGACAGCAGGCAGAAAGAAAGTGCTAGCAGAGGCTGGTGAAAGACTGAAATGAAATAAAGATTTACTGTCAAATAGTGACACAGCAGGACAATAAAACACTTAATTTAAAGCAACACACCACATATGTCACATAAAGCTTGTGTCCTGTAAGCAAGTCATGAGTGTACTATGCTCCACTGCTTACTGTCACTGTTCTACTGTTGTTATTGATGATCAGGATGAATTATAATTACAGCTAAGCTAAATTAGATGTCAAATAATCTTGTCTTTTGTGCGTCTGTTCATCAGAAAGTAACACACTGACATTATGACATCATATGTCCCTTCATCATGAAGTTAAGCCAAAATGTTAGATTTTGTATGATCTTTTTCATTCAACCCCCCATAGCCAGACATTTCATTTTCTGTTTTTTACTTAGATGAGATTTGAAATGAGAGACTGTTTAGATCGTTGAGGTTAATTATGAACTGCAGATATGCGTTGATACAATTTTAAATTTCTATAGGCCACACTGTTCGAAAATTAGACTGAATAATTAGCTGAATGGTCACTCTCCTTTTGTGTATTTTGTGTAAGTTTGTTTTAAGTTTTCTCTGCTGCCGAAAGTGGTTTCTGTCCAGAAGCAGGTGGTTGTAATGGTTACTTTCCAAGAGATTCAGCTCATTGATTTATGAGAGGTTAGAATACGCCCTCTGTGCAGTGCTACTTCTTCAGGGTAGTGTGGAGGCTACAGTGAATCAGTATCGGAAAGTGATGAGATGGGCCAGTCAGGCCGGTAAAGGTTTGAAGTTTGATGCTCAACTCACAAAACATCCTCGAGACTTGTAGGCAAACAGCTGTTAATGCTAACATGAAGTGATAGGGAAAAAAAGCTTATTTAAGAGAACCAGATCTGTTCTTGGATATCTTTGGTTATTTTTGGTTATGAGATGACAATGAGCTCTTCATAGAGCCACCAACAAGTATTAATGTGGGACATGGTCACAGCCAAAAAAGCAGTTACATTCAAACAGAGAAAGTGCATCTAACTCACAGATGCAGAAAGTCATCCAGCAAAGCCAATGCACACTGTCTTTATTTATTTAGGACAGACATATGTAGCAGAGAAAGTTTTAATGCAGAAAGTTAGCAATAGTACTTTAAATAAAACAATTCACTGTTGTTTGCAAAGATGACTTAAGTTATCAAAGAAATAATTCCTTTGATTCTGAATGATCTCAGGGGTTTATCTCAGGGGTATGCTATATAATAATACAGACAGCAGGAGGGTTTAATAATTTTAGTGGCTATGGTCTGCCAACTAAATGTTACCAAATATTATTAAGGAAAATGTGCATAGGGACAGAGTACCACACAATTCATACAGCAGACAGCCTGGATCTGGAAGTATATGCAGAGAATGAAAACACTACTCACTGACTTGGATGTCACATGTTCCACTCACTTCAAACACCTGCACAGGACAACATCAGCAAAGAGAAAGAAAGATAGAAGGTTGCCTACAATCAGTGAACTTTTTTTTTCATGTCCAGTCCATCAAATTCTCATGAGAAAAAAAAAATCAAATAGCACTTTGACAGAGGTGAGGAGTGCTTCTTTAAAATGTGACAATCACAAGTTACGCCCTACAAATGGTTTGGTGGAAATAAATCAGCACTGCAAAGTTGTAGTGTTGACAGCCTGTTATTTTTTTTTATTTTTTTCTTGAAACTGTGTGTGTGTGTGTGCACGTTCTGGCCAATTTACGTGGATGACTTTGACAGGAATTTAATTGGATTTGTAGTTCATAGCACTGATATGTTTGTGTAAACACTTGAGCAGATACTACTAAAGTACAGAATTTGATACACTTGCTCTCTTGTGACTCTAATCATAAATTATGCTAAAATGCATGAACATATGGCACTTATGATGTTAAAATGGTGTCGAATTAATAAATGTTTTGTTTTTTTTGATGTGATGCACTTGAAGTCAACTTTTTTCAGTCAGTGACACAGACATAAATCCACGAGCTCAGACGCATCAGGCCGACGATGTGCATTCATCGATGTCCGATGGAGCCAGACTGGATGTAGTCCTTGACCCCAACAATCCCTGAGGAGTGAGGGTTGGAGCCTGGCCTATTGGTGTTTCCTCCCTGCCAGTCAACACCGCCTCAGCTGCCAGTAATACAGCTCCGACTTCAACTCTGACCCCTGATGCTGCTCTGCGGCTAGCCGACCAGCCAGTTAGGGCGGCCCGGGGGCCAGGCCTCCAGAGGATCCAGGTCTGTGTGGTCTGGGTGGAGCGGAGGGTTGCTGATTTTCTATATAAGCGTCTGTGTGTGCGTTCATGTGCACCAGTGAGAGAACAATAAAACAAGTATGCATACATTTGTGTCTTTATATGTATGTGTGGTTGCAGGAAAACTAGGCTCCAGCCAGGATCATATCTTTTCTTTTTTCCTATTCCAGTTCCCACTCTGTGCTATTTATCCCCAGGCAGACATCCTAATTACAACCAGTTTGGTTGAGTGGAAATGTGAACTCAGGAAGTAGGACAGTGCCAAGACAGTTTGTCCTTTGATCGGCTCACCGGCTGAGCAGCTGGTGGTCTGCGGTGCGGCAGGTTTGAGGGGCCACGGTACCCTTGAATGTCACGGTATTACCCAAGAAATTAGTAAAGTAAGGAAGTAATAATTGGAAATTCAGAACACATTTCACCGAATCAGCAACAGAGAAAGAATTTGGAAACAAGGATCTATCAACATGTAACATGTTCATTTAATGCAGGCCCATGAAGGACATAGTTACCCCAGAGTCTAGACCTGGTAGTGTTGGAGTAAAGCCACAGGTCTCCTGGAACAACCTCAAGACTATGATGGTGATGGAGAGGTGGTGGTTTACATAATATTAAGAATGAAAGGGTCGCAAAGGTGTTTAAATTACAGCAACCAATTCCCAGTTGACTGAAGGAATGCAGAGAAAGAGATGATTGGCCATATATGATGAAGGACTTGTGAACAGGAGGAACTAGGGGAATCGGTATCATTGGTACTAAAGAGGAAGAATTACACGAGTAGATAAGTTGATAAAGCAAAGGTATTGTTTACATACACTCCATTGTGTCCATTAATTAGACAACTATGTGTTCCCACCTGCTATAACACAGCACCTGGGCCTTTTCTACAGCTCTCATTCACACCTCTGACTGTCTGCTGCTTCATAACAACAACGGCTGAAAACCAAACTTAGATTAATTAGAAACAAAACTGAAATAATAACTTATGGTCATAATGTATTCCTATGGTATTGTTAACTTATCGAGGAATGTTCTCTTTGTTGAGGGAACTTGAGGTTGTCGTTGAACGAAACCTTTTTCCCCCCAGGAAGCTAATTTGCAATTCTGTTTACTATTATTCACGACTTATGTTTTTATGTATGTGTATCACCATTTCCAAAGAATACCTGCATTACAGTTACTGTTAAAAAGGCCATCATATCCTGGATAGTGCTACTTACATAGTTTAGCGCTGCTAATGGCAGCTATTGCCTCACTAGTTTATTTATAATCATGATATTCACTGAGTGTATTAGCATTAAAAATGTCAATGTATTCATCACATCCAGTATGTGAATCGGGAGAGATTCAAATCTTCTCAAAGTGGCAGTGATGTAAGGGCTCAACAAATTTGCCATCTGTATTAGTCAGAACTGAATGGCGTTATCTCAGTGCTCAGTCTACTCCACATGTGTAATGAGGGCTGCTGGAAGCCTTTCAGACTGCTGAGAGCAGAGCGGGCACATGTCTTCATCCAGCTAACTTCCAACTGACAAGGCTTCCCACATCTCCCCCCTCCCCTATCCACCAATTAGCTCCAGTATTAGCATATGCTCTCTATTTGCATGAGCAACGACTAATTCCTGGTGTCATCGCACAGCTGTCGAAGCAGATTAGCCAGGATAGCAGTCAGAGAGATTCCTGTCTTATCTTCTGTCTCAATGTTGGATTAGGCTTCAATGGAAAGACAAAATAAAATACATGTACACTGTCATTGCCTTATTGTAATCATCCATAAGGAGCTTCACTGCCACTCTAGACAAGATTTCTAGCCCCTGTGGATGGCGGCATTTAGCCTTTTTGAGGCCACGTGTGTGGACTCACATAGTGGATTCTCATTGTCATCAGTGCAAAATGAGCAACGTTGTTCTGATGTTGAGATAAAGTTTGAGTGTGCCCGAGGTATTTCCTGTTTACTCGTCTGATGAATAACACTGGCCTGGCCATCCGCCTGGGTAAAGATTATTTGAGAAATATTTGTAATAATGTTTCAAGTGTTTGTGCAGGGAGGATGCTTACAGCATGCTTGTTTTGGTTTACTGGTTGAGAGAATCAGAGTGTGTTTTGACATGTTTCTTCCAGTGAAAATGTTCAAGATTTATATTGGGATTAATTTTGCATGCAACCCTAGGCTGTGTGCCTGTAAATCCATCCTTCTGTGCATCTCACATTAAGCTTTGAACACCTGGTTCCATTGCTGCTGTCTGAACTCAAACATACATCCAGTATCCTATACGTTAAAAGACTATGGGATTACACCCATTGCAATTTCTTGTGACTGTAATGCCTACACACTACCAAAGTAACTAAAATAATATTATTATAAGAAAATGTGTTTGTTATGTAAACCTGATTCTGCCAAGAAGATTAAGATGTAATGTCAGGCATAAAAAAAACTTTGACTGTCTTGTAACTTTGACATTGTAAATAATAATTTTGATTTATAGACTCACAGAAGCGTAATGTTACCATAAAAAGAGAAACTTAAACACCAAAAACTAAGCATGATAGAAATAAAAAGTACTCATCATTTTCAAATTTGATCGCTATCTCCTAATTATCTAATGTCTCAGAATTCTGACTCACTATCTCATCATTGTATTTACTGTGTTAAATAAAATTAAGATAATTGTATTAATTTAGCAATATTTAGCAATCAGTTACTGGAGCCTTGAAAAGAAAATGATAAGTCTCATAAAAATAATTTTACTAATCATGAGTATCATTTTATTTATTAAAATAACACAAATTAATTAAAGAATGTCTCTTCTGTTGAATCAAGAAAAAAAAATTATGTGAGATGGTCCTAAAAAAATAAAAATAAAGGTACTCGTTTATTCTTTGCTATCCCCTAACTTTTACTTACTATCTCCTAATTTTCACTAGGTTTCTAATCATTTTGACTTCTGATGTACTGTCTCATAACTTTTAATTTCTAAGTCAAACTAAACTTAATTCTCTCAGTCATAAAAGTTTATTTCAACCAATGAAAGAAAAAATATGAAGATGAAAGGTTAAGCACAATTAAAAACAAAACAAAAAATACTTATTTAATAATTTCAGCCTATCTTATCTTACTATCCTTTATTTTTGATTTACCAGTATTTATTTTTCTTCACTAACCCTATCTGCTTTATTTTCATGGCAGAAATGGGCTTCCATACACTGTCAACCTCACTGTCATCATCTCACACACCCACACACACATACTGTATATGCATATCTACAGGTTTCATTGCAGTTAACAGAGAGATAAGGGATTAAATATGTATTGTTATTAATGTGAAGGGAGTGCTAAATGCTGCTGTGATTGATGACATTTATTGTAAAAAAACAACAGCTTGTAGGCCAGAGGATGGACTTATCACATGTAAGAAAAACAAAGATAAACAGTGATATCAGGGGTGAGTCCCCCTTGGCTCCAGCAACAGCTAACTTATTTCCTGTGTTTACTACAGTGTGTGTCTAAGTAAAAATGAAATATTGAGTTTAATTTAGGCTTGTTTTTGTGTTCAAAAGGTCTTTTCTTCCCCCTCTCTCTCCCTATTAAGTTTTGATCATTTAAGAGGTCACATGAAGACAGTTGCAGCAGCAAATCACTGGTGCTCAGATTTCCCTGAAAAGCCTCAGAATCCTAACTAGCCAAGAGTAAAAATAAAAGTTAAAATATCTGGGCCCAAGCTTGATGAACATCTTACCATAAGTAAGTTGATATTACAGGAATAAGTCCTCTCTCATTAACGTAACTAGAGAAGGAATGACACAATCCCCGGCGCTTGTTAGTTTTATTTTAACTTGGATCTCAGTGTCAACACCACAAGGGATTATTACAAGGCACAGTAGTATGTCTCTCTGTCTCCCTGTTTGCCATCACACTATAATGTCTGACAATTAAGATCTAATCTTTTCCACTGGCTCTCACAGCTAACATGCCAGCCCACCGCTGATCAAGATAAGCGACAATCACTTTGATTCCTGAATTAGAGCGTAAGAACTGCCATCCCCATCTACTCACATTACACATGTACACCACAACAATCTTTTATCCAACCAGTATTATCCTTGGCACAAGCTTCAGGTTGACGTGCAAAATGAGGAGGCCAGGAGAAAAAAAGCATTCCTTCTCTCTGCTTTTGGAATGTTTCAGTGTTTTTCAGCCCAACCTCAGCTTTTGTTCTGGGCTTTGCCTTTTCAATAATAAATAATGCATCTGGTTCATTAGTTTGTTCACTCCGAGGTGGACCGGGGAACTCTGTTTCACCCCCAGGTCATAAATCAAGGAGAAAAAGCTGTCAAGAATAGGAACTGGGAGTCACAACATGCCTTCATTGGCTCAGGATTGCCAACTGTCAGGTCCTATAGCATTTTTGGTACCCACATGTCCTCACAGGCACGCCGCTCGCCACTAACAATCAACCCCGTGACAAATATGTGTGTGAGATATTTGGCAAATGGGAGTTGTGTTTGATTTGTTTGGCTTTGAAAGCTGCATTTCAACCTCAGACAGAGTGGCAAGTTCAGCCTGGCAAGAAAACGTCAGTTTTTCAATGACCTGCTCCCTAATGATGACGGGAAATCGACCAGTGAGGGCGGCAGCTGAACACAAAAGCTCCTCCTTGTATTAGCTGTTTATTCCACTGATTATAAAAAGCACATTACTCTCTATATCACACAACCTCATGCTATGACACCCCACTTCCCTTGGATACATGGATTTGTCGCCCCGTGACACTAGTTTTGGAAGTTTTCCCCCTTTTTGTCTCCAGTCCTCCATCTGGTCCCAGCAGCCCATCATCGCTCTGTCTCTACTTTATATTAGCACCAATGGGATGATGCCACTCTTTCCATGGGCAAAAACCAAGCTGTGCTCTCACTCCGGCTCACTGTTGGCCAGCTTTTCCCTGTGTGAGAGTATACTGCATGCCTGCTCGTGTATGTATGTTACATATTAATTTAGGAAGTTGGAAGTCATTCTGTCATTTTAAATCAAAATAAATTTTGTTAATTTGAGTTACTTGCCCAGTGCATGGGTAGAGCAGGGCAGACATCCAGCAACCAATGCATCATACAGCATGTATTCCATTTAATAAAGCCTTTGTATGTCGTCCATTCATTCACTCAGAGTGACTCTGTGTCCAAGTTGATTCAGTGCGTGCCTGGGGTGATGATCAGCTGACCGGTCATGCTGCTCTCCATGATTAGATCTTACCGCAACAAATAATTTCAGAGAAAATCATAACAACATAACTCACATGATTGTCAGGAAAAAGCTAAATAGATGTGTGTGTACAGTATTGTGTCCTTCCCCTTGTGTATTTGTGTCTGTGTGTGAGTTGCTTGCAGCCTCTCTGGGTCTGTCTGGGTGGCAGCAGCCCAGGGAGTTTTGCTCTCATTAGGAGTGCCACGGGCCAACTCAGCCTTACTCCATCCATGACAAAAATTCTACATGAGAAATGGGGAGCGTGCGCGAGAGAAAGAGCCAGCTGGTGGGAACTACACACTCCCTGCAGCCTGAGCACAGTGTAGGGTCAGAAGCATGAAATGGGAGCTTTGTGTTTGACCATGTAAACATTTCCTGAACTACTTTTCATAATCTACCATGAATCATTATCCCTGCTTGGTTCCTAAATTAACATAGTAAGAATTAGTATTACTATTAGTCATGTAAATTCAGCAGTACAGAAATTAAATCTGTTATAATGTCAATGAATCATTTCTGCTCTTACCCAGCTGCAGGGATATGTGCGGTATGAAGGCTTGTAACAAACAATGTTTGTTTGTTTGTACCCTTGTTCTGAATGGCCTCTTTTGACTGTATTACACTGCATCTCTAACATCTCTCCAATAACTCTGCATGCTTTCCATACTCTTATAATCTCTGTGCAATTAATCTTAGAAATAGGGATAACAGTGTACACTTTTTGTATTCAAATCTCAAGTGTACACATGAGAAGTGATGAAAAGAAAAAGAGGAAGAAAAGCTTGAGAGAGAAGTAAACCCCCCTTCTCCACACACCTGGCCAGTCACTGTGTACAGTGGGCATGATTACTGGATTATGTTAGCCTGGCGTTGTAGGACCAGTTCACCATTTGCGAATGGGTCTGCAACCTCTCAGCTCATTTTTGATTTCCAAGGGGCGATATCAACGGTTGGAGGCCAAAATGCCTCTGAATCAGTCAGTGCAAAGAAACGTACGACGTAGCGCAGAGCGACAAGAAAATATGTGGAAGTGCTTAACCTCCAGTTCATTTCATACTGTCAGGACAGCAGATTCAACAAACCTCTCCACATCAGTGGCAGCCATCTTGGCTGTTCAGGAAAACACTTCAAAGTGGCTCCTCTGTCCGTCATTGTATCAAACCTGCCCCATTTTAGATAAAGGGTTGTGATTGGTGTGACCTGTCTCAGGACAGATTGAAATCTGTCTGAACAGGAGCCATCAGACCTCAGAACCTCACCCATCTGCAAGAGAGAATAAACATGAGCTCGCTGATTGGTCTAGTTTCCAGGATAGGATTGTGTGTTTCATAAGGTTACATTTCAGAGGTTGGAATAGTGTGCGGAGAGGGGGTTTAACACCAACTGCTGTACATGTAAAGTATGGCTTTAAGACAGTGGTTCTAAACCTGAGGGTCAGGACCTTGACAAGGGTTTGCAAGATATATCTGAGGTGTCACAAGGTGACTGACATCATAGGAAAATACAAAAGTTTTCTATAAGTATGACGAGGGGAAAATGTCCTTTGCAGGGCTGGTCAGAATCACTTGTTTTACATGTACTCTATTTAAAGGGACATTTTGTGCTTTCCAATTTAGAGTACAAATGAAGGATTAGAAATACAGAGAATGACTTATAACAAAGGTCCCTGCTGGACTCAAATCAGAGGACATTGCAGCTTAGTTGCTTTGTTTAAAAGGACTGTGCACCACCACACTGTGAATAAATAAGTATCTATAAAAATGTCTAAATCCAAACAGTTTTTACATTTTTTCAATGTACATTCATGAATGACAGTTGCAAACAAGAAACAACTGACAAATAAGTCAGAAAAGTAAACTGAGATGTTTGTACTTTTTATTCCACCATGAAAAAACATGTGAGGGGAGGTCTAATGAAAAACACTGCTGAGTTGCATTATGGGAAGTGTAGGGTCCATACTGAAAAAGTCAGGATATCTCGTCCTCTGCTCCACAGACTGTGATAATCATTTTTCATTTGTCTCTTGTGAGCCCACAGACCTCATGGGAGTGCTATGCTAAATACAGAGTACGCCTTTAAGGGGACTTGATGTCACATTTCATGTAGGTAGTTAATTTATAGTGTGTCTTTTTGAAAATATGAGGACAAAGCAAACACGCATGCAACCTACCCTGTAGTTAAGTGCAATCAGAGAGTGGAGGGGGAGACAGAAAATGGGTTACAAGAGTAGCGTGGGACACTTCAGAGACACAGTGCAGCATGTAAACATTTTGTTCAAACTCCATCAGTGGGACTCAAATTTACTACATATTCCCTATTCGGAAATGCATTAATAATTTGTGTTAACAATGACAGAGGCATCTGCTTTTCATACCCTCCAAAACAGACTACCAGGATGTGTGGAAAGAATAGAGAAGGAGGTCAAGACACCTGTTGTAGTCAGGTTTGATGTTCAATACCTGAGCTAACTGAGAAAGAGTCTCACATGAAGAGCTGGAGAGAATTTGATCTAAGCCCATCTGTTACATCCATGAATAATGGAACAGACAAGTAGTGAAGGAGATGTGAGGATTGACTAATCAGCCTGCTGATTGGATAAGGTTTTGAGAGCGTGTACAGTACGAGTTTGTATGCATGTACACGTCAGTCGCTGTGCAAATGTTTGGAAACACTACAACTACTGGGCAAACACGCACGCACAGACAGGGGGCGCCGTAGCAGCTCGCTCACGCAGCTGCCTGCTGTCGCGGCCGTGACCTTGTGCGTCGGCCCGACAGCAGGGGAAAACAGAATTTGTCAAGTAAGAGCCGCTGCTGATGAGGAAAAACACACATCCATATCCCACACATCAGTCAGCCAATCAGAAAGCAGGCCTGCCCTGGGAAACGAGGAGGGCAACAGAGTAGCAAGGCAGCGTCGAACACGCGTGTGCACACACAAACAGCAGAGAACAGAGCAGTCCAGGGGCGAATGCACGCCCACGCTCACACAGGCGGGGTGTCAGGTTGCGTCTGGCTGGCGTGTGTGCACATATGTGTGTGTGTGTGTGTGTGTTTTCCTCTGGCTAGCTCTCAGCTTTCACCCTGCTCGGCCCGCTAGCCATGTGTGCTTCTGCGCGTGTGTGTGTGTGCATAAGCCCCCGGCAGGTCAGATTCCCTTCTCACCATAAGACACAGAATGCAACGACAAATAAGAGTCTGATTAGTTCCTTCCTTCCTCAACAGCACAAAGCTCAACCTTATCCCTGAGCAAACACACCAACTACGCGGAGGGGGGGGGTCCAACCTGTGGAGTGCTTGTTTTGGGGGAGATGGAGGAAGAAGAAGAGCCAGGGGCGGATGGATTGATGGGAGGAAGAGGGAGGGAGTGTTTGATTGAGAGGGAGGGATCGATGATGTGAAAGTAAGAAGAGGGGGTGAGGAGGCAGGAAAGACGAGGTTTGGAGCGAGGAGGAGAGAGGATGGAGGGATGGAAAGCAGGCGGATTAAACATGCAGGAGCTCAGGTGAAATGGTATCACTCCTGCTGACCTGTGCTGAGGCTCAGAACCTGACGGGAAATGAAACAGGACGGAGGCTTGATGAATGCGCACTCCTGTTTGCCAAGGCTAATACTCTCTGTTAAAACACACAGTGGTATGTGCGCTGTGTGTCTTTATGTGTACTGAGGTGCATCGGGTGTCCATGCGTGTCTGTGGGCAAACAAAAAAAGAAACTGGCCTTGTGACGTCTTTTTCCAACCACGTAATCCATCCCTGACGGCTCGCATGAATTCATCCCAGTAATCTGGTTGTTGTTTTATGAATGAATCTGCAGTCCATATGTTCAATAATTCGCAGTAGCACAGTAAGTCAGGTCAGGGCCCTCATTCACAGCAGCGTTTCACAGCGGAAAATATTCCCTGATATCTTGACTGCAAAGGTCGACAGGCTTTTTGAAAATGAGTCTCTTTTTATGTGATAGCGGATGTTTTATATTTAAAGCGACATATAACTTCTGCTAAGCAACAGGAGCCTCTGCAGCCACAAGTGGTAATTAGGCACAGGATGCTGGTGCATTAAATTGGGCCCTGAGTCCTCAAAGCTAACTGCTCATGTGCTGGAAACAAAGCCACTCAGGCAACAAACACATGACATCTCGGTACAAACCAGCAATCATAGTGTTCCCTCGTGTCAAGTCAGCATACAGCTAATCTGACTGACCGAAAACATCTGAACCCGCAGCGGTTGTAAGCTAAAATGTAGCTTGACCAGAGCTTGGATGCTGCATAGTCCCACTCTCTGCACGGGAACACATTCCTCCTCATCCCTGGCTACCAGAACCGGAAGTGCTGTCACTCTAACAAAAAGCGCAAAACTCTGTTTAGAATTCTTAAAAGTTTCCTCACTGAATATTGGAGATGAACACTGGTTTTTCATGACTTCTACGTCACTTTAACTGATTTACAGCTCGGCATTACTCTTGAATTGCTGGGCCTGACCACTCAGTTAGTGGGAGACTGTTCCCATTCACCAAATTTACATAGAGCAAGAACCAGCGTTCAGGGTGCAGAGTGGGAACAGAAGAGGCAAAATTCTCCCTATTACAAGTCTGTGTACTATCAAAAATTATTCCGAAGCTGTTATTTTAAGGTAAAGTAGTTGCGTAATGTTGCTATATGTTTTGGTTTGGAGAAAAATGAAACAATCTCTGGTGAGAAAACTGGTGCAGTCTATGTTGTTTTCAGCCCGGTCATTGCAGTGGATTAGTTGTGGGCAGTACTGTGTTCCAAAGTGTCTTTGTGATGCTGTTTGTTTTCAGAAATCTTCAGAGCCTGCACATGTGGATTTCAAAGTGGTGTTAAACCATTTTTACACACGAAAATCAGTTTACCTGTTTATAAGGAGTATGATTCAGCCTGTATGAGTAAAGTCTTTGTAAAGTCATTTTGAATTGGGCTCGGAAGCTACAGATTTTTACTAGAAAGAGTTTTAAGTAGGAGGCATGGGGTTTAAAAGATATTGTCATTTACACTACCAGGAATGGAAGGTTCAGTATTCCCAGACCTGGACCTATACTGCAAACTAAAAGTTAGTTGATTTTGATCATTCTTTATTCAGGTCAGGTTGGATGGAGGAGATGCTAATATCCTGTTTTTGGAACATGAGGTTTATGTCATGAGTCAAGGCACAGAGTGCTGATGATGATGCAGTCAGTTACAGAGCTGGTTATTAACATTGCTGTCTGACTGACGGTGTCGTGGTTGGTCTATGCATGCTTTCCCACTGCTATGCCTCAATTGACCACCCTTGAAACTTCAATGTGACTACGGCTACTGTAGCCTACCAATGTGATGGCTAAAGCCAGCCAGACAATGAGGTCATGCGAGTGAGATAAAAGACAAGACTAGATTAAAGCTAATTAATATGCATACTCACCACCAGCTGGACAGGGCGTCTACTACAGTGGGTCTACATGTAGTTATTGATGTGTTGCTTTCAGATTTTTCCATCATTGTTTTAAAAAATTCAGTCAGTGATAGAAAGCATTAAATACGACCCGTGGGTTGGTTCCACGGATTCACGCTGTTAATGCCAAATTCTGACCCTACCATCTGCGTGCCTTTGGAGAAAATTGAGACTCATCAGACCAGGCTACATTTTTTCAGTATTCAGCTGTCCAGTTCTGGTGAGCATGTGCCCACCGCAGCCTCAGATTTCTTTCTTGGCTGACAGTATTTGAAGCCCATTCGCCTCAAGGTTCAACATGCTGTGCATTCTGAGAAGCTATTCTGCTCACTACAGTTGTAAAGACTGGTTATCAGAGTTGCCATAGCTTAGTCTGCCCTGTCATGAATTCATTTTGGCTTTTAGTTTCATGGTAAACTTTACATACCAGAAATGCCATAATAAAAACTTTTAAAATACTTTATTTCTTTATTTTATTTCTAAATGGTAAAGAAAATATTATTTCACTGTGAAAACTTTGTCATTAATTTAAGATGTAAAGTACACTGTGTGGTAGTGTGGGCCCCCAGGCAGCTCTTACTTTCATAATTTACCCGTCTTTGTGTCTCTTTCTTTTTTTCCCCACCCATTAAAAAAAGAATTACAATCTTGAACAGTGTCATACTGTGCTTGAATGTGCCCTTTGTGTTTTGACAGTGTTTGTATGTGTCCACTAGCACACGTTACAAGTGTGCCTGTATTTATGTGCTCACTTGTGCGTGTGTGAGAGAGAGTGTGTGTGTGTAGCGGGCAGCAGTCGTTAGCAGAGGAAATGAATAGTTGCCACCATCGTTCATAGTTCCCTAATGAGGCGGCTGGGCCCTTGCTTCTCCTCATGTCTCCCTGTTTTAAACGTTATGTGTGGCCAGGTCTCCTTCTCATCTCATGTCCTCAGAACACCCAGGGGCCTCATTACCCTACCGCCATTGTTTATTTGGAGGGAAGAAGAAAAGAGGAGAAGCAAGATGAAAGAAAGGTCTGTGATCGACTCTTTCCTGTGGCACAACCTTTCACAAGGCCAGGTTTGCTCTTGGGGTCTGCATTTAAAAACACACGGCACAGTCTTGGAGTGTGTGTGCATGTGTGTGGCTGCAAACTTTTGATGGAATTCACTTGATCAGCGCCAGATTGCTTCTTGGTGTCATCTAATCCTGTCTGAGGGTTATTGTTTTGCTATTTTTGGGGAGACCCAGCTCCCTTCCCCTGTGAAGTCCTCAGAGCGCACTTTGAATAAAGATGATGTCATGGCTTGAACCACGACCCTCGTAAGTTGTAATTAAAAATGAACTGCCTCTGATCACATTACAGGATTATATTGTTACACAGGAACATAGCTCAAAGCCTGACAGAGAGGATGAGAGGGGGGAAGACGGAAGGAAGAGAGTTTTAGAGCAAAGAGGGGTACATATCCAAGAGCGAGAGAAAACAAACTTTTTTTTTTTTTCTCAGTTAAATTATAAAAGAAGAATCCCTTTGAACAAATGTCAATAATGTTCAGTAGCTTTCAGTTCAGGGCATTTTTGTAGTTTAGTGTTGGTCCTATTTCTATGAGCAGCTAGCCAAATGTAGTTCAGTAAAATACTGCGACTGAATAAGTGGTTGTGAAGCCCTGAGATTCTTTCAGCATTAATGGATTCTTTATATACTTGCCAATTTCACTGAAGCTCAACAATTACACTGCAAGAAATCCACTGTAGCTGAAACACAAAATTTTATTTCCCTCACGATAGAAACTTTAAAAGGCGATAAAGCAACACAACAATGAGAAATGGGGTGTGGATATCGAAACAGTAGTTTAGATATCTAGCTAATTCATGTATTCTGGCGGATTTTGGGATCAACAGCTTTAACTCTCACCCCAACTAAAGTCGCGAGAAACCTGAGTGTCATGTCTGATGACTAGCTATCCTTCTCTGACCATGTTGCATCTGTCTCCTGGTCTTGCAGCCTTGCACCATACAGCATAAGAAAAAGCAGGCCTTACCTGACTCAGTACGGCACCCATCACTTGGTACGGGCCATGATTATCTTTTGCCACAACGACTGCAATGCCATTCTGTTGGGCCTCCCTTCACAGTGAAACCCTTACAGGTGGTTCAGAATGCAGCATCGTGTCTGGTCTTTGATTAACCTTAAGGGGCACATGTCACTCCACCACTCATTGATCTCCACTGGCTACCCATGGCTGCCCAAATCAAATTCACTAACGCTTGCCTACAAAGTGACTTCTGGGTCTGCACCCATCCATTTGAACTCAATCATAAAGGCTTATGCTTCCTCTTGACCACTGCTTTCCTCCAAGGATCAACGTTTGGTGTTGCCATTCCTGCACACACAGTAGTAGCACTCCAGAGTGTTCTTGTTTGTGGTCCTCCATGGTGCAACAAGCTCCCAAATACTATCAGAGCAGCAGGTTATCTTCAAGAATCACTTGAAGACTCATCTCATCTGAGAGCACCTCTTCTCCCAACTCTAACATCCTAACGCTGCACATCTTTGATCTCTATGCACTTTGCCTTATCGAACAGATTTAGTGTTCAGCGCTTACTTCAAGGTTTCCTACCACACTGAAGCTTTAGTGTTGTCACCCACTTGTTAGTAGCTTTGGATAAAAGCGACTTACCAAATGAGTAAATGTAAATAGAAATATTTAGCAAAACACTGAATGAGTATAGCTAGCTGTATTTTGAATTTGTCGATAAGATAACCTTTTAAAGCAATATAAGTTCAGCGTTGCTCACTTGGTGCTAGCAAAGGCTGTAAACAAACAGCGATATATTGTTATGTTGTCAAAGTTGTTACAGCTAACATGTTAGCAAACACTATTTATACATCCAACTGACATGAAACAACACAGGCATTAATTTTGAGTTGTGTTTTGCCACCTGACCAATGTTAAGTCTTAAGTTCACAATCCTTTTTATCTCCATTTTATCTTCACCAACTCCTGAGGGACGTATCTGGCTCTTCAGATGCAAAATGCTATGTTAAGCCAACTTAGTTAGCAGTTACTAACTTTATCTGTCAGTTGGTTTATCTGAGCTTTTTCACTACAGCTGTCTCTATGTCTGCAAATGGGTGTTGAGAGCTGAGAGAGTGAGCTAAGACAGTAAAGTTGCAAGCTGTAAAATCAAAACATTTAACTAACAAAAGTATAAACGCTCCAGAGAAGTTGATTAGCGCAGCTTTAAATAATGTGTTTCAAAGTCCTTTTTGGCAAAAGTAGTAAATATCTGAAGCAGAAGTCAACAATAACTCCTATAATGCACTGAATAGGACAAACTGATGATATCTGACAGTGTAATAGTGCTGCAAGGCTGGATTCTCTTCCTTCATTTCATTTTCTAAACTCTGTAATATATTGTTATTCATAGCTCTGCTGACAAGTTGTGACAAAGGTTCAAAAGGGGCTGTTAGATTAGAAGTGGTGTGGTGGAAATTAACAGCATTGTCAGATGAAATAGCAGGCATACTGTCCACCGTCCCTGTTCAGGGGTCACCTTGGAAAAACAGTGGGACTGATTATAATGATCACCTTTAGTAAGCAGCTGAAAGGAGCAGACGGGACTGTCTCATAATGTGCTGTTTTGCTTTGCTGAGAGACACAAAATCAAGTAAACTTATTGAGTTTTTGTTGTGGTGTAATCTATTGTGTGAAGTGTGTTAAATGCAAAAAGCCCACAGGACAGAATGTTCACAGAAAGTTGGAACTGGCAGTGCCCACCAAAGTGACATTATCAGAGTTAGATATCGATTTTCATGAATCTTTTCTCCCTTTTTTCTCAGATAAAAGCCTCACACGTCTCTCAGAATGCAGTAATGTATGAGTCAACTGGGTTTAATAGGAAAATTTGCATTTCAATGGCTGTTCAGTGCACACACACACATACACACACAGTACTTCAGGTATTGATTTGACCAATGTAAGAAAGCCAAACTATTTTTAAAACCCTTAAATGCTTCACAGTGTCACCATGAGAAGAGTGAAAATATTTTGGGGCACAGAAAGCAAAAATAAACAGATTTATTAACACCAGAGAAGAATTCACTAAAAACATATTGCTGTTTGCATAGCTGCGGATTTTCAATTATTTTTTTTAAATGTCTGAATGTCATAATGAATTACATGAAAACATATTTACTTAATTATAGATGCAGTGGGAGTGAATGGAGGCTTTAAAACATAGCACGGGGCTGGTTTATGTCATCATTATGATGAGCTTAGTTACAGTTAATCATCCTGTTATAACAAATATTATAAAATAAGAGTGAATGGGACTCCATAGACTACAATGTAATAATTCATAAAACATGATACAGTTCATCAATGTGCAATATTGTAATACTTTTTACAGTATCAAGGGATGAAATACAATGAGAGTGAATGAGCCACCATATACTCTGTATGATGCAACATACAATAATTCATAAACATTAAATGTCATCATAATACGATTCTGCGTCTATAGGGGCTGTATTTATTATTCATTCAATAAATATGCAAATGCCTTCAAATTTTATAAAAATGCAGGAAGCTATTAAAAATTATGCAGGACTTAATATGAACAGTAAGTTGCAAGTTAGTTGCAAGTGAGCACAACACAGAAGAATAACTCTAAGTGGTTGATACCAGTAGTTGATACCAGGTGACCTGAGGCAGTGTCACACAGCGGGATGGAACCACCGTTTTGAATGGTTATTGAGTATTTTTCACAGAACAATGCAAGGATAGATATGTACATTTGCATATTGTAACCCCTTGCGTAATTTTTTTTACAGTTGTATGGGAAGCACACTGAACTTTAAAATGTGGAATAATTTTGACAAAGCTGTGGATCGTGTGCACGTCTTTGTTTATTATCAGTTTTCAACAGCCTTAGGAAAAGAGTCATGAAGTCAGCTGTCCACTTTGCCATGATCTCTCCATGCCCTCCTGCTCTCCTCTCAAATCCAACGAGACAGAGAGCATGTGGTGTGTTATCACCATCTCCTCCTCCTCCTTCCTCTCTGTCCTTCCTCTCCATCTGATATTCTGTGCATGATTCCTTTGCTTTGGTGCCGGATTGGTTTCTGCTGTGTTTGGCAGGGGGCCTTGTGGACTCCCAGGGTTGTGTTTCCGTGTGTATGTCTGTGTGTAGGCATTATGCACATGCATCTGCACCCATGCCTGTATAAGGACGAGTGCTGGGTAGTTTTGTCTGTAAATCAAGCAGAGTGCCAGGTGACTGGTGGTGCCACACTCCTGATTTAAAGCCGCGACATGATTCAAATGACGTGTTGTCCATTATGTTGCACAGTGTTAGAAAGCTGCTCTCCACTGGTCAGACTCCCCACCCTCAGTCTGACCAGTTTTGCCAAAACCAACAATCTGAAAGTCTACACCAGCTTTTTAAAATGGTTGTCCATGTGTATTTAGGTGTGAAAAAGAGGTTTGGTTTTTAAATGGCCTGCAAAGTTTATTTAAAACATCCTCTGGCATTGTGCTCACCACTTAACAGCTCACCAGGAAGAGATTCCAGGAAAGTGTTTGCATTGACCAGCATTTGATAGCTCCTGCAAAACAAAGGATTTGCTTTCATGCAGAGTTTTCTTCCACTGCATTCCTGCTCTTGCTGTTCGTCTAACAGTTTAAAAGACTCACTGTTTTCCAGTGCAGCCATTATTCACAACCTCAGACTTAGCACAGGTCTTCTCTGGCTTAAATCTCTTTTCATGAGTGCATAGTATTTTGTATATCACTTGATCTAAACCAAAATCCAGCAGTGGAAGCACTTTACTTGAGTAAAAGTATTATAAGGTAAATATGCTTAAAGCCTAATAACTCTGGTATTTTTAACCTATTTTCCCATGTTGTCCGGTGTAAATGATTGATAGTGATAAAAATCTTTGGAATCGGTGCAGTATTGAGCAACTGCGAACAGCTGCTACAATGTAATCCAATGGGCAATTGTCCATGTCAAACTACATTCACTTAAGTGCCTGTTTTTGCCACTGACAGGCTCAGATTGTTATTATCAGTGTCTGTCAGCATTATGGACAGGATTCCTACAGAGACAGACCTTTTTATTAAAGAGTAAGATCCTTTTTGTTCAACCAGAAACATCGTTATATATCACTACCAGACTCCATTGACAAAAACAGCAATTTTACCAAGCAGAAGACAGGAGCTGCTGGAATGCAGCTGCCTTGATTGTTTAGTTTGTTTGTATTATTGTGTGACTTTTAGTGGTAGAAGAAGTATTCAGATTCTTTACATGGTAAAGTACTACACAATAACACCTACTCAAGGCAGGAGATTAGTAACTCCCATGGTTCTACTAGGTAAAATCCCTGTTTCAGTCTGTGGAGTCTGTTAGTGATTAATAGCGATATTTCTGGTAAAATAAAACAATTATTATAATGAATGCAATATTAAAAATGTTGTAGCAGTAAGGTGCCAATAAAGGGTTTTCTAACTGTTAAGCAGCTGGGTTAGTCATTGAGAGCTACTTTGTTTCTTTATACTAGTTGGTGTAAGCTTGGATTTCGGGCTCTTTTGTGCTGACAATGAATCATTTTAAAGGAAGAATGGAATTAATTGTAGCTCTGACAAAACAAAGCAAAGTTAGAGCAGAACAGAGAAGAAAAATCTCCCATCTCTGACGCGAGCAATAAGGCCAGGAGGTGTGTAACAAATCTGCAAATGACAAAAATTCCATTACACTGATTTTTATGTGCAGCTCCAGCCATCTCTGTAACAGACAGACTTTATCCCTGACTTTGTTTGGAAAGTACATGAAAGGACTGGCTTTCTGTTACAGTCAGACAAAGTGACTGCTGAACATGTTTTTCTGAAGCTTTAGTTCTTGTCCCTCTCAGGCTCAACATGATCAATGAGGCACACTAAAACACATATTTCCTCATTAGCTCCTTTATTCAGACGGATTAAAACCTGACATTGGCCTGAAAATCCTGCCTCTCCCTTCTCCGAGACCAGCAAATATCTGTTCAAATCTTCTCCGCACCTGGGACCAGTAGACCCAGCAGGGCCTCAACCAAACTCATGCTGGAAAAGTGGGAAATTTAGCCCAGCCCGGCTCCGCTCATCAGATCCTGTCAGGTCCTGTCAGACTTGCGAGTAAATGTCAAGCTCCCGGCCTGGATATGGCTGCTGAATATTTTTGGTGAGTGTTTCTGGTGACGGGTGGGGGGTGGGGGCTGATTCAGGAAAGTGTGCTCTCCTGCTGGAATAGCTGAGCATGGAAACATGTTCTCTTTCTCTCACTGTGCTACTTCGTATTGGGAGGAGGATGGAAGCAATTACCAGCGCCAGCAGCTGAGAGAGGGCCAAGCCTCTGCACATCAATCAGCATTACTCTGCCGCCACTGTTCATGTGAGAGGAGGGAGAGAGTGTGTGAAAGAGCACCCCCGAGTGGTAACATGCCTCACAACACCCATCCAGCCTAAATACCATCACAACTACAATCTGCTCAAGGGTCTTAAATATGAATGGAGTCCCTTTTTTCCTCTAAATTAATTTTCACCACCTAATTGCTATGTTCATTACCAGGGTACAATAATGTCAAAAAACCACTGTCCTGATTTAATTTCCATGGCTGAATGTGAAATGAGTTGGAAAAAGAGGCAAAGCCCTGCGTGTGCTGCTTGTCATTTGGTTCATGTTGAACTGCAAAGCAGAGGCAATTTAGGTTAATGTGGAATGAGGAGGAGGGGAGAGGTTACAAAAAAAGCAGGGGTAATTTGGTGTGGCAAATTGATGAGTCATCTTTTGTTCTGAGTCTTTGATTGACAAAAGAGCCGGGCAGCATTAGCATTAGAGGAGCCGGAAACGGGTCTCGGCATAAATTTGTCATTCTGTCACTCTTTTTTTTCCCTCTCTGTATGGCGACACACTCCCTCTCTCTCAGGCTTTATGTCTCTCCCTCTGTTGTGTAGTCCTCATGTGTTTAGGCTAATTACAATTCTACTAAGCCTGAGTGTATCAACTGTGACATTTCCACTGTTGGCGTAGCAACATTAGCGCTGCTCTCCCATTATGTCCGCATTAGGGACATCACACATTAGGCAAACTCTCCTCTGGCTGCACTTTTACAAAGAGGAAAGGAGGAGTTTGGGTGCAACAAAATCAGCCAAATGCTTTCAAATTTTTTTATTGTCTTCCCTGAATTCTGCATTGGCACTTCATTTAATGTCCCTAAAATTGCACCGCCGAAAAGTGAGTGGGAACAATCATCCTCCCCTGATTAGTTCTCTGCTCTTGGAGCGCGGTTACCCGAGCTCCATCACCTCATGCATACTAAACCAATGAAAGCGCACAACAGCCAAATGTTTATGCTTTGTGTCTCTAAGGTAGAATGAGTTAAAATAAAAGCCTGTTTACTGTGCGTTTTGTCTACGGAGGATTGGAGCGAAGCGATGTTTTGTGTGTGTGTGTGTGTGTGTGTGCGTGTGCATCACATTCAGGTCGTACTTCAAGGCCAAACTGGAGCGAGATGAAAGAGAGAGACAGGGCGCTCTGTCCTGTGACGAATGATTGTTAGATATAACTCAGCCCTAGAGGTAAACAAACGAGGCTGATTTTCCATGGGGTAAAAGGATTTGAGGGTCTGGATGTGTTATCCGTGATGAGAGACGGCAAAGTGTCGCAACACCAAGGCCACTGCTCCCTGAACTGTGTGGGAACATGGACATTTATATGTTTGATGTAGCTATTGATTGTGCTTTTATGATGTTATTAACTGACACTGACTCTGAGAGCTGATTTGACGCTTCAAAATGTTTTCACCTTTCAACTCTGCATTTCCTGGATGAGGGCATCCATTTTTTCTTGCCGTGGCACCGCCGGGCTCCTCATCCATTACAGGACTGTCAGTGTCGTGTAGAGAGGCACGCACTGCTTTTAAAGGGAATGAGACGAGCTGATGTGATTGGCCATGACTGGCGCCAGCCCACACCGCACCTACTGATAATTTATTCCTCCCTATTCAACCTCTTTTACAACTGTGCTCACTCAACAAGGATGGCACCACGCACTCGTCGGCTGTGAGAGTGAATGTACAGCAGCATGCATAAAGGAACACAAATTATTACATCACTGGTAATCCAAGGGAGAATCATTGCAGGATTTGAAGCCACTTCTCTGGAAGAGTCTCACATTGCCCTTCATGACATCTGGAGAGGTTAATATACTCAAAATAAGCCTCAAAGAATCTTTCAAAGGAAAGTTAAACTAGGACTACAAATACTTCTGAATTATTTAGGAAGCCTTGTAGAGAAATATACACAGGAAGTGTTTCAGCCATATTTTTCAGTCATCTGTCTCACACAAGATATTGTCATCAATCCAGCTGTCTACACAGGCTTCACAGGGGCTCATGTTTTAAGTGTCTAAACACAACATGGAGCGTATTTTCATGTGTTGAGTCTGTAACCTGCTATTTTGAAGTAACCCTACACACATGCATATCTATCTATATCTATATCTATATCTATATCTATATATATCTACATAGATATAGATATATATATACTATTTTATACATGGAAACACACATCATTTATTCGATAGCTCTAGTTACTAGTTAGTTACTAGTTACTTTTAAGATAACATTTTAAACTGGTTAAAATAACAAACTTTTAAAATGACTTCTGACATCTGACAAAAATCAGTGTAGTTGTGTGTTCTTTCAGGTGTCAGGTATGAGTTGTTACCGACTCTACCAAATAGTGATTTTCCCTCTAAACGTCTTAAATGGTTTTTGTTTCAGTGAATGTTCAGATGATCCAATATCTCACCAAAAATCAAAAAGAGTAAAAGAGAAAAAGTCCAGAAACTGAAAACAGATTTGTGGCTCAGGACTTTGATTTTCTTCCCTTACAATTTATTTGGTGTCCCTGTGAATAAAATTGTATATAAAGCAGTTCAAACTAGCTCCAGCTCCAGCAGCTACAACAGTACCATGCTGCTAACATACTGATGCTTCACTGCTAATCATTAAATGATGTCATATTTATCAGTCAGAGGAACCAAAGCACCACTTTTATACTTCAACCACAGTTTGCTGCCAATACGTTTACTTGAAAAAAGGGTCTGAGTACTTTTTCCACCACATTAAACACAAATGAATTTCATAATGCCACGTGTAATAAAAAGGCATTATGGACATCTTGAAAAGAGATTTTATCAAAGAGTTCCTCTTTAAGACAAGACCTTGAGATTAGATAAAAACCAAGATCCATTTTAAGGTCTTTATCATGGTAATATTATGCTTTAGTGAAGCGAATGTCAGGAAAATTTTCATTAATTTAGCACAAAGGCAGTTGACATACAATCATGCTGGAGCTCCTGGAGTCCTCGGGCCTCAGGGCCTTTGGCTGCTTTGCCCAGCTGGTAATTCAGCCTTGAATGCCACAAGTGCACAGTGGAACACATCTCAATGGAGAACAAGGACTCTTCTCTTTCACTGTTAAAAGCCCCTTTCGACTACAGTCAGAGTTAATTTGTGGGGAAATAATTTCTCCAATGTCACCCCATTTTGGAGAATATAATATTTCTATGGGCAGATCTCTGCCTGAATGCAATCTCATGGCAGCTCTCTCAAATATCAGCAGAGATCAGAGTCATTTTCAAAGTTAAGACAGTTAAGAAGCTTTCACTCCCAGGTCAAAAATGACCACGTTTTGAGATTTTTGGGCCATTTAGAAACAATTCCTTTTCGTTGAAATGCCTGATGAATACAGGGTCAGGACTGTGAAGCTACAGAGCAGCCACTAACAGCTGCATTATATCATCACTCAGTGGCTCCTTGATAGATGCCCCTTTTGCATTTTCTGTAAATCAATAATACATTTTTGAGAATATAATATTGTAGAGGGGTCATAAAATGCTGAAAATCGTCGCTATCAAATCAGTTCTTTCCACTACATGGCTACTGTCTCTCTACAGACCACAGAGCTGGTAAACACAGGAGAAGCCGAGGGTTTGAAATCATTAGTCAGACTGTGTACGTGTGACATGTACAATGGGAAATAAAACTGTAGGCGAGTATGACTAACTAATTCATTTGCGAGTAGCACCTTGGAAATAATGTAATTCTTTCTGACATGCTAATAACCCTGTTCACTGAGAAATCATGTTCCATGAAGGCAACACCTTTTCAATGGGTCCTGCGACTGCTTTCCAAATCCTGTCCCTCTCATTTCACACCTCCTATTCCCTTCTGCAGTCACAATGACATTCAAATGACTTTTCCGGCGTGTTAACTAACTCAACATGTTTTCTCACCTGTATTTAATAATGTGTGCCAAAAATCTCATCCTAACTGGTTTTTATATTAGGATCCTGTTGCCTTACTGTTAATTTTAATGGCTTCCTCACACTGTACTACACATGGATATCTCTATCCATTTTACCATGATCTTGGGGCATATAATAAATTAAAATGCTGTCAGGATTATGTTTCATAATAAATGTAGGTATCACCTAACAGCTATAAAAGTAGTCTGTGTGAGCCTCTTATCTGCTTGATCCATCACCTTCTTCTTTATAAATCTCAATTTATATTCTCAACTACTTCTAACTTACCTCTAGGAATAACAACTTCTGAAACAAAGCAGTCATCACTGTTTATGAATAATGTGTATTATACTTCCTGGCCACCCACTCGTAAGTCTCTGATCACAGATCTCTAATGCTGTTGGGCAAATTTCGAAAGTTAAGGGACTGTGAGAATGTCGTACAGAGGGGAGCAAATCGCTGACTCAGAGACTGCGAAATGACCCACATCAGCTTGGCAAGTTGGTCTCACTTAGCATACGTGCATCTGACATCGGATGGCGCTCTGGGAAATGTCCCCGGTCAGTCTCATTCTCGCAGACACCCAGAGGAGGACACTGTAAATGTGCATCAGCATGTAGGAGATGTTCATTCCCCTGTGACAACATTAGCTTCAAAATAGTATCACCACAGGCAGAGGATGTTTTAAGATTCTTTTGAAGAGTGACTGGTGGCTGTACGTGATAATGAAGCGAGAAGACCACCACAGAGACCGCCAAGATGTAAGGTTTATTCCCACTGGTGTTATGCTGCAGCCTTTTTGACGCGTTAGGGCTTGTGTTTGCAACCTCCAAAACTTCTAAAAAGACTAAAAAGAGGACCGATTTGGCACCACGCTTCTTTGACATTGTCGGACTCGTGACAGACGTTTTAAATAAAGGATTAGAATCGATGCAGAATAACCAGTGATATCTTTTTTTCTATTCCACACATTCTTCTTGCTTGTCAAAACGTGGAACATACAGCGCTATACGCTTACTTTTTTCCAAGGATGTGCTCCATATGCTCTCAAGTCCAGGAGCACATAAAGAACTTTTATGAAAATGTATCAAATAATTCATGCATTTACAGGCATTCATTTATTTAAATACACTGTGTTTACATAAGTACACTGCGTTTTTAATGATTTCCCCTTTAGACTGAACTTATTTAATAATGATGTAATTATTTATGCGATGGATGATGCCATCGTCTATCATCAATCATCACGATGTTGATGCTAAACAAATACTGAAGGTCATGGTTCAAAAATATTAGATCTATAAGCTTGAATTATTTTCATGACATGAATGAAAGTTCATTTGGAAGAATATCATCCCCGACACTGACATTACACAGTCCACTAATCTCACTCTGTTGGATTTGTTTGAACTAAAGAAAGGCATCATTTATGGTGTTACAGAGTGGAGCTTCTTCCCTCTCAAACTATCTTTGACAAATACTGACAGCGGCCGGCAGAGAGCACACAGGGGACTACAGATTAATTCACTTAATTCACGGCTATCATCAAGTTACTGAGAATTAACATTAATTGATGTAAGCCCTACCATTGGCAACATTTTAACATTCATTCAGTCATTTTAACTGACGAAAGTTACACTCAGAACCGGCTAAAAATGAGGAGCTGCTAGCTGAATGTTTTCCACACTAATTTGCTAATGACTATAAGCATCAGAGCTTAGTGAATCTGTGTGTCTTTCTAACCTCAGTGTCTGAACTCAGTCACTCACCGCTGCACACAAATAATATTTCACTTTCACACACTTTTTTAAAGCTCGACTTTAAAGACTGTGTGGATCAAGTGAGTTTTTTCAATGGAAAACATCAGTTCAGTGCAGTGGCTGTGTCATTGTTTTATCAGCCAAATACATCTAATGTACAAGTACATGATGATGAAGGAGAACTGTCCAGTACATCTTATTAACAGCTAACAGCTAACAACTGTTAGCAAAGGAGATGAAAAAACACCACAGAGGAGTTATGTTGTTGATTGGTGATTGGTCTGAGGAAGGATGGAGCCCCACACAGCTGAAGCAGTGTCATGAGGAGATGTAGAGGCATGTAGTTACACTAAAGGAAGTCTTTTCCATGTGGACACCAACAGAGAGTGAGTGCAGCACGTGTCCTGTGTTGATGTCCCTTCCAAATAGTATTTTCTGTAAGATTGCCCTCCGTGGTTTGGGTTAGGACACAGGTTATGTTTAGTAGCCAACCATACCCCAATGGTTGGGATGAGGTTAAGAATCACTGAAACAACTGGTCAGGTTCAGGGACACCTTTGGGCTCAGGACAATGAAGGCAAACACAAATCAATTGGGACAGACTGTGACCTAAAAAGGTTTTTACCTGCTGACAACACCAGTCTTACAGCATTAATTCTCTGTTGATTCGTTAGAGTAGTTGAACGTGATCATGTCTGTTTTGTAATGAGGGTTATACACTGTAAGGGCGTGCTCTTATATGCTGCTGAAACAGTAGAGATAAAAATTTCATAAGCCTAGAAAATGTTGGTGTATTAATGTCTCCACATGATCTGCAGTCGGCTGGTGCATCCCTAATGGAAACCTAGATAACTGAACATGTGAATTAAAATGCAAGATCCTTAACATATAGGAACATGCTGTATTATTCAGAGCAACAACTGCTGGACGATGAGGCTAATGTTTTGCATTGCATTTTTGATGTGCTGAATTTACACTGTTCATTGACCTTCATGATGGCCAGCGATGCTTTTATAATCTCCGTTAACGGAGGCAGTGTGGTCAACAGGGAGCAGCTTATGATGCTTGTTGGCCTCAGAAAACCCAGCAAACATCTCGGGAAACCTGTGGAGATGTTACATACATTACACTACATTTATCAATGTGCAAATGAAGCAGGCTCGTCTTAAAGATAAGATAGACAAAATGCATTTCTGATACTCTGACTGCATTTTAAATGTGGGTGTATGTACAAGTTAGAGAAAGACAGGAAGGTTAATATGTTGTGTGGATGAGGTTGAATGAGGAAGGAGATAAGGGTCGTTCAAACGGGCATGTCCTTGTGCGGGTTCGCCTGCGAACACATGCACACACACATACAGCCATCATTTCCAACCTGATTAGCTCTACAAGCAGCAATATCCTGAGGAGAAGACAGAGTGTTTTGTTCCACCCATTAGCGGCTTCATAGACAAGAAGCAAAGCAGGAGATTAAGAGCAACATCACTCTGATTCTGAGAGAATCTTTGATGAGGAACCTTTTCATATACATGCTATTTTGAAGCTATAGTGAATGCAGTACATATCAAACAGAATTTTTCTTTTCTCTGTGATGGCAGTGATTTACCATAAGAATTTGCCTGTGCTTGTCATCAATCTGTATCAGAGACCTTAATGAGAAAAAACACAAAAAACACATTTGACTTGTGATAGTGTCTCTGTAGAAATGAGAGTCTGGGTCCAAATCAAACCACTGAAAGTGCATCGTGAAATGTCAGAAAATGCATATACATTAGTGATGAAGTCAGTGCATTCTTCTCTCACCCTAAAACACTGACTATAAGGTCAGCACAGAATACTGAGAATATCCACTGGTTTAAAGCTACTGCAGCAATACAGATCAATGAACACCATAAGGTCCAGGTACTGTACATGGAACTTGCAGAGATAATTAAAATTCATTAGATCTAACAAAAGGCCAAAGTGAGCAAGATATTGTCAAGTTCTATATATATATATATGTGTAGTGTATCAACACATAAGATGTACTATATTTGCATATTTGGCTTCAGTCGTCACTGACCAATAAAGGAAGCAGGATTTATCTTCTGCAGACAGTTTTGTTTTTTTCATACCATGCATGTGCGTCTCCTCTGCAAAATTCTCTCTCACCAATTTAAATGCCAAATCAATAATTTCTTTCCAAACCATGTGCTTGTCACCTCAAATTTGCATAACCACTCTCTATGCCATCATAAATTTGCAAGACAAAAGTGTAAGTCACTGCAGATTTGCATGAAAAAAAAAATGTCACCACCGAAACTCCCCTTTTACCACAAATCTGCATAATACTCCCACTGTCATCATAAATGTTCTTTAAAAAAATCCCCCTGGCATGTTAAAATTGCATATAAGTCCCTTCCTTCACTACAACTTTGCATAAAAAACTTCCTGAATTTGCATCAAGTTTCACGTGTCACCTAAACTTAACACCTCATGTGGTTGTACAGTGGTGGAAAAAAGTTTTCAGACACCCCATGCATTTGTGAAATATTGCATCAAGAATCACTCTTAGGTCTTCAAGTGCAATTTCTTTTAGTACAGTCAGAGCCAAAATACTAAAAAAGCCATTAAACTTAAAGCCATTAAAACTTAAAATTGATTGGTTCCATAAAAATATATAAGAAATTTTGAGTATTGGGTCATTTTGGTATCAGTGATCCACTAATGAAGGTTGTGCTTTTTATTAAAAGACACTATTTTTGTTGCCGTGCTTTGTGTCTATATAAAGCCAGCACATTTGAAAGTTCTTCAAGTGCCTCAAATATTGCTTCACAGGTCAGGAGTGACATTAAGAGGAGGAAAAAGAGAGACCTCCAATAGGATTATGAAGAGCTGAAGGTAGCGTACATAATCAACGAGGAAAAGTTCAATGCTGAGCTGCAAGCTCAGAAAGATAAGGTCAAGGCTCTCCAGGATGAGCTAAAGCTCAACCAAGAGAAGTGTAACACCAAGCTGCAAACAGAGGAGAACAACAAGGTTCAGGACGAACCGAATCTCAGCCAGGAAAAGCTTGCTGCTGAGCTCAAAACAGAGAAAGAGAACAACAAAGTTCTCCATGACACATTCAAACTCAGTGAGGAAAAGCTTGCTGCTGAGCTCAAAACAGAGGAAAAGAACTACAAAGTTCTCCGGGACACACAGAAACTCTGTCAGGACAAGCTGATGTCGGAGCTCCACTTGGAGAAGCAGAAAAACATGGCTCTTAACAATGATCTGAAGCTCAGCCCAGTCAGGTTTGCAGCTGATCTCCGGCTGGAGAAACAGGCCATTACAGACCTCAAAGACGAACTCAAGAACATCCAGGCGAAGTTCACAGCTTAGCTTCAGCAAGAGCAACAGACAGTCTTGGGTCTTAAAGAAGAACTGAAGACCCTGCTCCAAAAGATGAAGGATGAGCAGGATGCTCTCAACACAGAGATTGAGAACTACTACTACTCTGGGTAGTTCAGGTTCTGAGAAGAGAGAGGGGGGTAGATGTGGTATCACAGTGTTAAAGGACACCTGTTCTTAAATATTCCTGTTTCTAATAATTCAAAAACTCTATTTGTGAGGAGGGAGCAATTACAATTTCATTACACGGCAATTAGTCTTTAGCACCAGCACAAGATTCTTCTTCTTCCTTCTTCCGTGCAATTAAATATTCAGGCGCATAAATTATGGCTTTTTAGCTCTGCCTGTATCCTCAGAAGTCTGTACTGGAAATTCAGTAAAAACGATTAATCATCTGTCCACTAGATACGACATCATGCATTGCTAGCTATATTTCAACTACAATTCATACTGTTACTGTGACTTTGTTGTTCTTGAAAATAATTCATCTGCAGTGTCTGTTTTAGCTGTGAATCAACTGTTTGCTTCTGTTCTGCAGTGATGATGAATGGCTGCCAGAAAAAGAAGTTAACACATGCTAGCAGTAGTGACACTGAGAGGCTAACAAGTCAGGAGTGAGGTTCAGCGTTTTTGAATTGCGTTGAACAGTATTAGAATATGTTAAAATATGTGAACACATAAGTTTAACATTATTAAAACTGCATAATATTTAATAGTTGTCACATAGTTTATCATTTTATTAATTGGTTTGTTAAATACATAGCTCAAAAAACTCAAACTCACGCTGTCCATCTGAGTGGACATGTGAGAAACTCTTTAAAAAATTGCATTGCATGAAAGATTAATCAATTAATGTGACCTGAACCCAGAAAAGTGGTAGGTAATTGATGCAGGGATTAACCAGCCACACAATAATCAATAAACACAGACCTCATCGAAGTCTCCTCGGACTATGTGGACGTCTCCGGCGAGGGTTTTTAGGTAGTCATATATCTGTCATGTTTTGGACATTTTGGGTCCTTTTCCTGCACAAAATGAAAACAGGTCATCTTGCGTTACATCAGTACCACAAAATAACAACATAAATAGCTGTACCTGAAGCAGGAGATTTGTTTTTCCAGTAAGCAAATTTCTATTTTTACTACTTTTTAAAAGTTGCACAGTAACCCGAAGTGCATAGTGCATTTCCTGTACATTACATTGTGTCCACACCTGCTGGGCTGTTAGTGCTAACCTTGCAGCTGACCAGGGGACAATGCCATGTGAGATCTGGGCCATCTGTAAGAAATATTCTGACACCACATATATACATCATGTACTGCTACTTTGATCAGATTTTGACGATTTCTTATATTTTATGTGCTTAACTTGTTTTGAATTTAAAACCTTTTTATGCAACTACCAAAATCATTTGATTGTACAGTGACTTGTAATAATGAGAATGGTGCTTCTCTTATTCCTTCTCCATGCCCTAAATGCCTGTTCCTACACTATGTAACTTGGGTTGATTAGATACTGTCTTGTTTGTACTGTAGGTTCTTCAATAACGACAGTGTAGTTTAACTTGAAGAGGATGCTTTTTTTGTAACCTCAGTCATAAACAAACTAAACCGGAATCAGACCAAGAGTAATACTGAACTGTAGATCAGTTAAAAGACTTACAGGTCATTAAAAACCTGTGTTCATCTGTGACAGTCAGAGAGGAAACTTGTTTGAAAATATTAAAAAAATTATAAACAGAGTTTGCCGTGTTTGTTATAGGGACAGCACTTCCGGTTCCGTAACCCAGGGATCATGGGGAATATGCACCGTTTGGCCGTGCTTCGGTTCAGTGAGTGGAACCACTCATTTGGAACTCTGGTTGAGAAATTGATAGACTTTGTTTTCTGTACATGCTGTACATGAGCTGTCATCCTCCAGAGATACACTGCTTCCAGTACCCTTAACAACTCGAACTTTAATGCACCGGCATCCTGTACCTAAGTACCACTTGTGGCTGCTCTTGCTCAGTAAAGGTTACATAGTGTTGCTTTATGAGATTTGTCACACACCCTTATTCTGCAAAAAAAACCTGCTCTAGCTGTTAGATTAGGAGGGTGCAGTAAATAATAGAATATCTCACTCTTAGCTGCCATTGAACAAATGCCATGGATTTATAACATTCACCCTGGTCCCAGAAAGGAAAGATATCATGCATAATAAAGCCCATTATTTCAGGGATTTGTGTCCATTTTGGATGATTCTGAACCTCAGGATTTATTTTCCTGTCTCAGTGTTCAGCACTAGCACAGAAATGAGTGTGCCCTATATGTAGTGAGACTGAAAGTAAGAGGGTTGAGTTTGGATTTATGGATCAGCATCTAGCAAGTTTGAATTTCATGCAGGAAACCAGAGTATGTCTCCCATCACAGTGCTGCAATCAACCTGTGTGTGTTTCCATTAAACATTAATCATGATTATCTTGTAAACATAACATTAACTGTAGTTAGAATGTAGAATGTGCAGTAAGGCCTTTACAGCAGCTGCTTTGGTCTAAATGATAACGCAACTATGTCCACTGGTTTTTGGTAAAGGCAAAAGTATTACAAAGCAAGAACTGTCACTTTACAAAGCCTGCTAGGTCATAATACAGTCTGCTAAAAATCAGAAGCAGTATTATTATGAGCCTATTTGTAGATTTGATCAAAATATGAGAGGGAGTCAGAGATGAGACCACAAGCGGATGCTTTGAAGGGGGCAGAACAGTCTCTGAGGAGAATGTGCTGGGTTGGAGAGTATGAAGTCAATTCCAGCCTTGTTTTTCACTTCTCTTTGTATTCTTTCAGATCTGTGTGGCCTCAATCCCTCTGTCTCTCACACCCCGCTATTTCTCTCACTTTTCTGATAATTAATAGGTTATTAATATTTAAGCAAAGCACAGAAGAACACACACTCACTGAGGGGAGAGGAGTCGCATTAAATTTGATTTTAGCTATTGTTTGTGAGTTCAGTGGCAGCACAGTTTTGGAAATTGCTCTTGAATATCTCTACTGAACTTTAAAGAGACTGAGCAGTTATTGAATGTGACTGTGCAGGGGCAGGAAGCAGAACTGATTTTTAAAAATATAAGAGGGAATAGGAAGATAGAATTCAATCCCACCACAAAGCATAATATTTCTATTACCAGCTGTATAATATGCAATAGAGTGTCCATCAATTTCAATCTATGGATCTAGATAGAAAAGCAATAGCTACGAGTTGCTGATCAAGGACATGCATTCTGTATTCCACATGCATGTGAGCCTGAGAACGGTGTATGTACGAACTTATCTCAAGTGGGAGTTGAGCTTCTCTCAGGAGACATAATTAGAGGGAAAATTTTTGATGATGAGAAATGCTTCTAGGCGGATTTTCAGTGCAGTGTATCTGGGATTAACTGTACATTACATGGGCTTCTAATCCATAGGCACACTAAACCAGGAATTAGCATGCATGATTAGCATTTTAAGCCAGCTATTAGATGAGAATAATACTGTAATTCACCTAAAATGGCTTGCAGTGTTTTGACTGCTCTATAGTCTGCATGAACTATTCCAATAACCTGAAACGGGAGACATAAACAGACTGTTGGAGAAATCCTAGTGGAGTAATACAGGCAAAAATTAACTACAGTATTTTGCAATGTTTATTTACTCAGGGAAGATTTTCCAGTGTGACTTACCTCTTTTTCAGCTGTAACCTGATTCTCACTTGCACAGTTATACATGTTAAATTTTTGGAGTTGCTCAGCACAACCAGGCTTCTACTTTTGGCCCGTGAACAGCTCCTCGGGAGCAAGTGGGGCTTATTAATGTCAGCTGTAGAGAGAGCAGAAAGTACTTCTTATTCAGATTCTCCTCACAGGCTACCAGATGGTCTCGATCTGAACTGGCTTCTTTCCGGCACAAAGAAAAAAAAAGTCTTCCCCTATCCTTTAGGCTAATGCTATCCACATATTGAAGGATTTGAGAGTGAAAATATAGAATCGGTTGAAGGAAAAGTCAAAGTTCAAAGTTCATGTTCCATATTCTACTCTCAAATTTCAGGGTCAGGAAATGGTCTAATTATCATTCTATTCACCTCTATAAATTATGCTTACATAACTGACTATCCAGTTATGCTTACTCAGAATCCTTCAAAAGCAGCAACACTAAAATTAATGAACCAGTGGAACCAATGCTTCAGCTCCTGCATGCTTTTTTAAATTTCTAGACACAACAAGGCTAAGAGTATATGTACTTCTGCTCAGTGGTGATTTGAGCTATATGTTAACATTGTCATGAAAACATGCTCGCAATGACAATGCTTACATGCTACGTGCTATTACAGGTTCCACATCTTAGTTCTGCTTGTCAGCATGATAACGTTTACTAATAAGTGTTAAACACACAGTACAGCAAAGGCTGGCTGGAATGTTAGTAGTTTTGCAAGTATTCAGTCTTAAACCAAAGTACTGGGAAGATAAAAAATGTAATCTGATGATGGTGCCAGATGAAAAATCATCACCACAAAAGTTATCAAAATTCATCTCAGTGACATTAATGTTTGCATGAAATTGGCAATCAAACCAATAGTTGTTGAGACATTTCACTCAGTGTCAATGTCATGGTGGTCAAAGGATCATCAGATTCAATAGGATTCATCCTCTGTGGACGCTGAATGACAGTACAAAACGTCCTGGCAACCACATTATTGCTAGGATATTTGAGTCTGAATGGACCAACCAGCAAACTAACATAAAGGAAAAGTCAGAGGATCACCAAAGTCATTGGGATTGATCCTGTGGGAACTATGAAATTTTGCAACAATTAGATATTAGATATTCACTGGATAAGTGAAAGTTTGTGATCACCTCAGTCAGTAAGATTTATCAACTGGGGACTATGGTCTGTAACAAATTTCATGGCAATCATTCCTGCAGTTGTTGAGATATTTCAGTCTTGACCAAAGTGGTGGTCTGACACCAACCAATATTGCCATCCCTAGAGACAATCTTTCATCAGCTATGTCAAGAAGTACATTACAATGTCAGAGACCTTGAGAGTTCTCAACTCCAAACTTTATTTAAAAAAACAAAAAAACTTTACGTTATAAATGATTTTTCCTTAGGGAAACTACAACTTTTGCAAACAATAGAAACCAAAAGGTCATTCTCTGTGCATTTCCCCTTTAACCTCTTCTTCTGCAGTCTCCCGCAAACTCAAGTCACCTTCCAGTTTTCTTGCTATTCTTCTGATTTCTTCAAGAACATCTCTAAGTGCAGACTGTATCTTTAAGAATTCATGCCCTGGCCTCCATGTTCCTCGAACCTCTCTGAGCTTGTCTTGTAGATGCCCTATTCCTGCATCAGTATTCCACAAATAGAGCCCACTTTCCCTCCTTCTGTATGATTGTGTTCCTGTGCAGGGAATAAGATCTGATGTGGCTGTCAACAGGTAGACCAGCAGCTCCCCAGACCTTAGCCCTGATTCCTTACATTGGATGGACAGGGAGAGGAGAGGAGCTATGGGTGTGTGTATGCAGGGCTGGTGTGTATTGGTCTAGACTGTATACATGTCTGAGGGAGACCGACAGATGGACAAAGACAGATAGAGACAAATATAACATCTGGCTTCAGGCATCTATGAACACACTCACTGACACACATACACTCTAAGACACAGTGCTATAAAATCATCATATTATAGACAATGTCACCAGGACTTAATTTTCATAATGCTCTGAGACACAATAAATTTGTGTACACTTCACTAGCAGCAGTTAGACAGTAAGAAGACAGTAGCTGGCTCAAGGACACTTTGGCAGAAAAATCGACCGTGTAGATTAGGGTTGAGCGATACATAATGTGAGGGATTTGTCTACCAGTTTTGATACTGCTACACCATTTATACCAACCCTATTGCCAGACAGAATGTTGTTAATGGACAATTCTATGTACCTGTCTGTGTTAAACGGTGCTGTGTTTTGTGGCTTATTTGTTTGTTCAGTATCCATACAGGGCAGGTCTCTACAGATCTCTGAACTGCTGGCTAAAGCTGAGAGCTTTTCAGTGATTCAAATAGGTCTGGTGTTTTGTTAACTGGTGGCAATTTCCATTGAGCTTCACAGGTGCAGTTAAGAATGTTAACATCATCCTCCTGTACCTGAGCCTGACAATCACCGACAGAAAGTGGCCATAGAAATTCTGACAAGCGTAAATGAGAGCAGCGCAACTATACACGTATTTAGTCCATTTAGAGAAGTAAAAAGTCTTAAATTGGCATGTTTTTTGATCAACATGACAAGCCTTAAGTTAACTGCTCCTAGCAACCGCTGCTGCAGTTTCTATGTCAACTAAAAATTACATCAGCAAGACAGATTATTTGAAGTTAAATAACCTTCCAGACAGGAAACTACTTACATGAACTCAATATCAGACTGCATAATGATGTGAAATGAAATGGCAGTTCAGTCTTCAGTCAGTCTTTAGCAGGCTTCTTACTTTCTGTCTGGCTACATAAAAAGCTCAGTTTCCCGCACTGGCATCAAACATTGGCGTTAGATTTAAACTGACCATTTGTTAAACAACCCTTCCTGAACAGCAATTGTCCAATTGTAGCTAAGCAACCATAAGCAGACATGGCAGGCATGTCAATCTTTGGATTTCTCCACATGTCAAAGTGATGTGCATGGTGCTAAGAGCAATATTCAGCTTCTAAAGAGTATTAGAGGGTGGTGGGCTTTTATTTTCAAGCCTTTCCACAAACCACAAAAGAAAAAATTGAAGGAATGATTCTTATTTCAAAAAGAGTCAGTTACAAACATTAAAAGTCAGCCAGAGTAGATTTTTTTTTACCACAATGTGGAGCCAGTGTTAGCTTAATTTGGTAACTAGATACAGCTGATAAAATCTGGTAGTGACAGTTGGCATTTCAGTTGTCAAAACTAACAGTTGCTGGCTAGAGAAAACACTGCTTTTGTATGCCACTATCTGAAATCAATGACACAAAACGCAGTGGTGCATGAGTGGTATTTTAATGCAGCAAACTCAAATCGACTGCTACCTCAGGTACGATGGTGTGGTATGTTGTGGGAGGAGAGGCCTAGAGGAGGGTGTGGTGATGCAAATCCAGTCGCAAACTATCATCTTGCTGCCAAGAATTAGTGTGTTTTGTTCCTCCCTAAAATCATGCAAGAAAGTAGTGAATGTGATGATGCCATGATTGTCACAACCTCTAACATGCCAATATGTATGGGGAGTGAATCTTAGTCAATTACATTAACTTAATTGCTGGGGATATTGAGCTTTAACTAAGTCTTCAATTTGTCAGGTTTTTATCTCATTGGATTAGACAGAATCAGACAAGAGTGTCTCAGTTGAATATACAGAAGACTTATTTTACCACAGTATATATCAATACCTTGATTGAAAATTTTATCCATATTGCTCACTGCTAGTGTGGAAGATGTGAATAAAAGCATAAGATTTATTGGCCAGACAATTGTAGTCCATACTTCATGGACAATAACAGCACATAAAGGCATAGAGAAGAGTATCATTGGCTTATTTTCTGCCCGCTAATGATTCCGTCACACTTAAGCAAGCAGCTAATAATATATTAACCCCCCCCACACACACACACACCCCATCACCCCCCAAAAAAACAAAGCCACAAAGGCAGAGGCCATCTACAGAATACTCACAGACCTCAGAGTGTTGATAATGTGCCAAAATGCTGTGAAATTAACTTGCTTTCCACCTTTAATTCCAAGTGAACCAAGGCAATGCTGCTGAGGAAACGGATGAGAGTGCAATTGCAAGGAAGTGTACTTGGGAGGAAGAGGAAGGAAAGAGAGCGATGAATGTGTTCCGTTGTGGTCCATGTTTAATTACATCCTCAAGAATAGAATATGAAGGCATCAATTATGCCCACTCACCTACCGAATGTTCTGCATTAGGTAAACAGGAGGATACTGTTTACTCTTGACAAATGTGCTCCAGAGAGCATGAATAATTGTGAAGGGCACAACCTCTGCCTTACACAGATTAATATTTATGAAGGCAATTTTGTCTTTTAATTTTCTCTGAGAGCCTAGCAATAGCTAGGGTTTATAGGTATTTATTGGAGGGAATCAAACCTCTGTAGAAGGACATCACGGTGTAATCCAAACGTTTCGGTTTTCACTCTTTATTTTCCTGTTTAAAGCAGGCCTGTCCCTGGCCTTTGCTTGGCTGAACCTGCAGATCGATCAGAGCTTACATCACATTTTATTATCTGAGATGAGAAACTCTTTCTCTGAATCTAACTCACACAAATGCACACATTGCCTCTTTTATTTTACCTTTATTCAACCTCATCTCAAGCTCTCTCTCTTTTTTTTTCTGAACTTTCTCTTTTAGAACCAAGCAACTTTTACCCATAGTTCCTAGGGAACTCATGCACTATGTATGGCATCGATCAGAGAACAAACACAGCACTTCCCTGCCTCCTCTGCTCACTTACCCTGAGACATTGTTTATCTTGTTTATTTGCTGGCCCGCCGCCTGGTCTCTGTGAATGTGTTTGTTGTTTGTTGCTTCCCTGGCAAAAAATCACGACAGTGAAGCACAACGCGGCACGGTCAGATCTCATGTTTATCTCAGCTGTTGTATTTCACTCCATCTACCTGCCAATCAACAGTCAGCCTGATACATAGAAACACAAAGAGAGACAAGGAAGTGAGGAAGAAGGGAGGTAATGCCCTTCAGTGTTCATACAATAAGATGAGATCAAGACTGAAATAGGTACAACTTTTTCTTTTCGCTATGCTGCCAGCGCGGAACAGGTTGTTATTTCAGGACTCTGTAGATCCCATCATCCTCATGTCATCGATAAAAGGTAAACCTACACATACACACACACAAACACTAAGAGAGAAATATAATCCTTCACAGTCACAGTTCTTTCAGCTCTCTCTCTGGAGTCAATAGTTCAGATTTAATAGCCATATAACCCAATGGGAAATGTCGAACCAGATCATTGTAGCTACTGTTCATTATTGCAGTTGCGGCTTCACAAACAATTCCAGAGACTTATTAGTGACGCACTTCTGCACGCAGACCCTTATTACCTTTTAACAAATTAAACTTCATTGGTTCTTAATAGACTGTAGTTTTGTAAAAGCGTGTGTGTCTGTGTGTGTGTGTGTTGTTGTATTAGTTCATTCTCGCTGGGAGAAATATGCAATTCAACTCTAACATAAATTTTAATTGATCACCTGACTCTCCACTTTATAGTGCAGTGAAATTCCTATTTCGCCACATCTGTACCCATAAACGCTCAAATGTGACATTCCAGTTATTTAGGGCTCGCACTGAATGTACAAAATATTGAGGAGGCCTGTTATTGAATTGAATTCCATTTTCACACCACCTAAGAGCTTCACAATCCCTCCTCCTGCTTCTCCAATTTCGCTCCCTCCTCAGTGATTGGCATTAATACAAATCAGCTAGCTATAATGACTTTTGTACCTGGATTCAATTTCATCAGTGTATTTCCAAGCGAAGAGCATTTTAATGCACGCTAAGTGTGCTGTATATATTTTGGCACACGGCCATCACTTTCCACACTGTGTTTTGGCAACTTATTCTCATCAATGGAGAGCTTTTCTGGAATGATGAGTCTAAAGAGAGAAATTCCAGAGGAATTGAAGGTGATCATCTGGAAAAGTTATGCCAGCTGTGATTAGAATTCGACTTTGCTCTCTTTGGAATAATCACGCTTGATTACATGTCAATAAGCATTCTTCATTAATTCCAAACCTCGACATTACAGACTGCCTTTGATTGTGGAGTGTTTTCCCTGGAATACTACTGATGGCACATTTGAAAAGCATCTGGAAGCAAATAAAGGCAATGCTAAAACTGTCTACAGAGACCCAGAAATTGATGCTTCAAAAAAATATTGTTGTCAAAAATATCAGACAGTTCTTACAGAGAGATAATAAAAACCTAATTATCCATATTTAATGTAAGATAGATACACTGCATGAGTAGATTTTTCAGCATTATAAATGACCTGGCTATGCTCAACTTTAAGCCAACATGGACTCTAGTTCTAAAAGTGCTCAGTTAATGGAAAGTGTGAACATCTGTGATAAGGTTAACACACCAGAACAAGCGAAAATAAATGTACAATAAATCACATGTAAAATAATTATTATGTTCTATAAATTGTGTTCTACTGTTATTCATTACATAAGACAAAAACTCTTTGATTGGTGTTAGTTTGTGTCGAACTCTTGGGCATGACACTTAGTTACATTATTCATTGAAATTTCTACCAAGTGTTTCCTTTTTAAAAGACTAAACAACCCCAACCTCCACACCAATGGCAACTATCCGTATTTAACATGTAAAAAAAAGAAATTATGGTGTAATGTTAACTCATCCACAAGTGAAGGCTTACTAACCAACCGTGGATAACAAGCATGCTAAATAGTTGCCATTAAAAGACACAGTATGTAAAGTAGTCAACTTCTGAGTTACCAAGAAGCCTTTTCACTGTTTTGGTGGAGGTTATCCACCTTTCCCACACCACTTGCTACTGTGCTAAGCTTAACATATCTTACAGCAGACTGTCATACGAACGTACAGAGAAGACACTGTCAACCCTCTGTTAAACAAGCAGAATCCTCATATGTGGAAGTAGCTGTGAAATGTTCTCTGGGACTGGTGATCAATGTAATTAGTGAATTTCAAGCCTTTACTGTAATCAAAACTCATTACTGAAAAAAAAAAAAACACATTACTGTAACGCTACTGGGTAATTAATTATTATTCAACAGATTATCATGATAGACCTCTCACAAGTCATTTAATAGGTTGGAATTGTCCAGTCCTGTATTATAATGCATAATTTTACAGTGTATTGATGAAAGGAAGATACACAAATGCATCTGTCAAATTTATTAAATGTATGAATCTTGTTGATCTGGATATTCAATACATGAATACTTGTTTCTTGTTTTTCCGTATTTCTTTTTTCTCGTTTTTTCTATTTCTTTTGTTGTTGTTTGATGTTGTTGTTTATTTTGTTTATGTCCTCAAATTGCATAATGTCCTCCAAAATCCTGTGAAATACTTGAAAAACCTAAACTGTTTGTATGGCACACTAATGCTATATTATTTAGAACTAAATTTAAACCTCAATGACTAAACCAATATGAGTCTAACAAATGTAATCTTCTGTATTGTACAGACTAAATGATAAGTTAGATTAATTAATAAGGTAATTTGTTAATATTATATTTAACTAAAAATCGGCCCACACTGCACTTAACTACAGACATTAGCACTTTATGTCAGCTGAAATCAGTTTTCAGGATACAGACTATAACAAGCATTGCTAAAGAGTGTGTGGGCCGTGTTAAACACTTACTCATACAGAGCTCGTCTCGCCTTCCTGTCTTAAACTTCTAAAATCACAGGCGTCTCAGTAGCAGCTGGAAGTCGCTTCTATTCAAATGCTGCAGTTCCCCTGAGCACACATGGCAGATTGTTAATTACGACAAGTCTGGGGGAAAATTACTTTATCGATTTGCAATCAGGCCAGCCACTCTGAGAGGGAATACAGAGAGGCTGAGGCCCAATTTGACTGAGTCTGATCTTTATATAAAACAGCCTTTTCTGTCCGAGCTGCCATAGCCAGTGTTTGATATCACTTGCACAAATTTACCAGGTTCTGTTAAAGTCTTTATCAGTTATACGCGCTGCTGGTGCTTTGCCACTGAGGTGAAATCACGAGCTTAGCATTCCTCCATGTCTGACAGTGTGTGATATGGCACTGTTGGCTTGTTGGGCTATAGCACCTCTGGGGAGTGCTAAAAAGTTCTGAGAGGGAGGATAGTTGCAAGAGGGGCCGGAGTGGCAAAATGGAATAGGAAGGAAAGAGGACAGATTGAATAGAGGGGAAGAGGGCGGAGGTAGAAATAAAAGAGAGGTCAGGACCCAGGAGGGCGTAGAGGACAGAGAGAAAGAGAATTCTAATGTGCCAGGCCAGAGCTAGAGAGAGAGAGAGCCACCTGGGCAATGGAGACATCCGGTTGACAGAACTGGCCAGAGTCCAGGTAAGAAAAAAAAAAAAAGACAAGTCAGAGATGGGGAATTAACTGATCTGCCAGGGCATGGCTTCAACAGCTGAAGTGTCTGGAGAACTGACAACTGTAGGTGAGCCAAGAGACACTGAGGAAATATGTCAGGTAATCAGCTAAAGCCGATGTCGTGAGCCATGGTTGCTAAAAATCTAATAATTTATAGGAGCGACTGCTTGATATGTTTCTCCGCAGAGTGCTCAGTGAGTGTGTGGCCAGTCCAGTAATATTTTGCTTGTGATGAGCAATGTATCTAAAAGTCAATACTCAACGTGCAAAGCAGCATAAAAGGTAAACTTATCAACCTCCACTACAGCCATACGCCTAATTTCCTTTTGTTTCAAACACTGATACATATAACTTCTAACCTGCCAACTTGGTTGATGTAAGGCCACGACATTAACACATGCACTAACACATATTTTTATTTAATTCAAATTTTTTAATATAAATCAATCACGTTGTTACATGAGGGACCGCATGTCAGAGAAAACAAGCAAACAAACCAAAGTCTTTAATCTATAATTGATCCATGTAGGCAGATGTTTTAGCCCTTACACAATAACTGCAGCATGTTCCTGACATCTGCCAATCCATTTGCCAAGACCAAAATGACTTTATTATCTTTGATAAAATATGTACCATAGCTGGTCCAAGCTACAGCATATCATAAGTATATTCAGCAGAACACATGATGAGATTCAGAAATTATTTCCTCAGATTGCCTGGGTTTGTATTGCTAATATGATTTCGTGGATGGACATATCTGCTTCAGAAACATTGATTTCATTTCGGAATGCTTTTCAGCTATACAGTAGAGCATTTTCAATCACAAGTTATATCTTTACTCCTTGTTAAATTCCAAAGGATCACCTTGCATTGTGAATGCTGATGAGCGCTGATTAAACACGCCCATGCAAAACACTCTGTGACAGCCAGTGATATTTACTGATACTATCAAAGCAATCTTTATTATCTCATTATCTCATTATCTTTGCATTCTGGTGAGCCTCCATTTGCTGCATTGTGCTAATGAGTCTTATTAACACCTTCTGTCCTTGAGAAAGAGGGAAGGAAAGGACAGGTTGATGGAGGGATAACTCCACCGTAGCTTAATTCCAAGTGGTGATTTGGTTCATATTTACCGGGATGTTATTCACAGGGTGTTGGAGGCTTCATTCATATCAAGCCCATAAGTGTGGATTTAAGTACAAAATGAGGAAGACTGCGTGGCTGACTGTGACAGATCATGTACATCAGGGAAGTGTGTGATTAATTGAAGTCTCATACTGCATTATTTTTATGCAGGCACGCTCATGCTAAGCATACAAATTTTTCTTATTTATTGAGACAGATGCAGAGTAAAGAGGGACAAACAGGTCATACAGCCATGCTAGCAGCCCTGTGAAGTTGTGTAGTGAGTGGTGCTTGAGTTAAATGCTAATATGGTCACAATGACAATGTTAACATGCTGATGTTTGAAGAGGTGTTAACCTGCTAGTTTGCTAATTAGCACTTAACACAAAGTACAGTTGTGCTTAATGGACCAGAAAGACCTTTGTTAGAAGGCATTGGCAGTAGTGGAAAAAGCACCAGATGTATTTTAGTTAGAGTCATAATGCTGCAGCACAAAATACTTCAGTATTATCAGCACAACACACTTAGGGTATCGTACAAATCCATTTACATCATGTAGAAAGATGGCCCTTTGAGATTGTACTTAACTGTAAATACATACAAAGTAGATGAAAATGAACAACTCAGGGAAAGTATGTACTTCAAAATTGTATTTACAGTACTTTTGTTTATAAAGAATTAGAAGAGTTTAAAACACTTATCACTTATGTCCTCAGATTGCTTCATCCAAAAGTCAGTTACTTATTTCAGACAAAACAGTGTAAGCAAGGAAGATCCCAAATTTAATTTCCTTACTAGAGTCACAGGATTCATCCTGACAACGTATATGGAATATATATTGCATTGGTAAGACCATAAATATAATAATTTAATACATTGTCTTTTTTTTTGTAATTAGAATAAACATATGGATTTTATGATGCTTCAGTGGACTTAAAGTAAACCTAATGAACATTGTGTATTAAGTGCTTTTTCACCTCTAGGTCAGTAAGGTGACACACATCAGTTTTATCAATCATAAGCCCTAAAAAGCAACTGTCAATTCGCAAACAGAAGCATAGCTTTGGATCAGATTAGTAATTGTCTTGTCCCTCTTTACAAGCAGAGTTTCACAGTGGCCTGGCTAACAAACTAAGCATCTGCCGTCCTCCCCATTCTCCGCCTCTAATGTTGTTAAGCATGATTCAAGACACTTTGTTACCATCGACTGCAGAGTACGATGCATGGTTACTGATCACTCCAGCAGTTTCTGTCTTTATAATGGGTTGGGCTGTGTTCTCACCTCTCAAACAAGTCCTTTATTCTCTGCCCAATAATCCATCAAACCAGGAAAGACGGTAATTAAGTATTACTCAGAGAGCAGGTAAAGTATTTGATAATCTGGCATGGCCTTCTGGCCAGACATTTGTCATAAGGTAAAACTAATGAATAACGTATCATGAGTCAGGGATGAAATATGAGAATTGCTGGTTCAGGTTAACTTCATATATGTCAGGCTTGCTGATGAATCATATGTTGGAAAGAAAATGACTCATTCTGTATATCCAAGGCTATAAATTCCCAAAATGAATTTTTCATTTTGCAAACTCAATTTCTGCTCCTAAAAATTGTATGAATGTCCTTGGCCCCTGTGCTCTAAATAAACCCTCTGCATTGTGCAATATTATCAGGATGAGGATGATGGGGCAGAGATTTGAGGGAGCCAAAAAACTCTCAAGTAAAAAGGTGTGTAGCTATTGTTTGTGTGTGTGTTCACATTGAACAGCCTATTCTACCATTCTCCTGCCTTTTATAAAGACTATATTTTCTTTGAGGTGGCCTTTATAGCATGTTCACAGTTGGGATTGTTTTACTGCTAACAGATTCATTGTGGAGTGTGTGTAGTGTCCCCTTATGCCTTTGTTGTGCCCTCTATTTGGTTTATACACACACTGATACAATACTAGACAACCTGAGAATATCCTTACAACTAACCAACTTGACCTCACATAAGTAATGTCATGGGAAATAAGATTTTTGTCCACTCAGTGGAGAGAATTATGTCTAAGACAGCCTAGACATTTTATGTTTAAGCTCATGAAAGATAAACAGCCAGTCACACAGGATTCTGAGCCTCATGTATGAGAGAAAATCAGAACATCAAGACAATATTCGCTACTTTGCAAATATTAGCTCAAATCATTTTGATCATGATGCAGTAATAGAGGTATATCCAGCTTTTATATGGTATTCTCACTTTGTTAGTGCACTGCCAAAATAGTTTGCTTGTCCATGCCTAGAACAACAATGTAGCCTTGTCTGATCTTGACAGAATTTGAATGTGCCTCCAACACTGTTACAAATCACTGTTGGAAAAGATGTAACAATGAAATTGTTAAGGTTTAAGCAGGTTAACAAAACACCAAGTTAGATTAGGAAATTTGCTGTTGGAGTTAAATAAGTACTAGGGGGTTCCGAAACATTGTGGTTTGGGTTAAAATGTGTAATGGTTCCTATTTTTAGTTTTTGCTTTTGCTGCCAAACATGGTTTCTGCCAGAGGTGTGGTGATGTTCACTCTTGCTGAGCTTCAGCCTCAGTGCTTCATACACATGAAGTTAGAATATGCCCTCTGAGCAGCCTCCTGCTTCTACAGAGCAGAGCAATAGTGAGTTCCTATCAGAAAGTGACAAAATGAGCTGCTCAGACTGGGGCTAGCTTTTTTTAAAGTTATTTTTGGCTTTTGCATTTATTTGATAGACAGTAAAGAGAGACAGTCATAAACCCCTCATCCAATTTGCTGTAGTCAGCTCTTCAATTCAGTCACCACAGGCATTTAATGTTTTTCTTCTTTGTAGTAGACTGTAAATTAAAATATTCACTCATATCTGAATTCTGTGTTTGCTGACTGCTGGGACCTTCACACTGTGATATCACATGAGACTTGTTTAAAGACCTTAAGGCTTTTCATGTAGCTAATCATATGAGAGCTGTGAAAAAACAACTAGAAGGGATGTTAGAACATTTTAATTGACAATTGAAAAACACAGCTAACACTTGAAAACTACTCACTGATGCCCTCTAGCAACACAGGAACACCCAGCAACCGTCACTACACCAAAAATTTAGACAGCTATAGATTCCTTATATTTTCTTTCAACTTCAAAACAACATTTTTGCTAAAACTGCTTCTGTCCATTTGCATTTTTATGTTGTGTTTTCACACAGTAATACTTTAATACTACACAATGACTTATTTTAAGTTCAATAAATATTGCCTCTGTACTTGAGGCTAATAATTTCCTTTTTACCATGGCAAAGGCATTTGTTCACTTAATTTCCAGTCTTGCAGAAATGTTACCATGATACACCAACAAATTGCCTCTACATTTTTCTTCAGCTTCTGTAAGCAGAGTGACACCACATGCTTGCAAACCGTGTTACAATTCACTGCAGAGCCAATGAGCCCTAAACACTACTGCATTTGTATTCACTAACTAAGACTTGTCTCTTTTAGATGGGCAAACGCAGGCAGCAAAATGAAAGGACGCAGCAGGAAGGCAATAACATGCATGTTTCCTGTATTACATCCCCTGTACTTCATGACATGTTTATGTGTGTTTTGGGGTTTGCCTCCTGTTTGTTGTGCATCACTGGGTGCAAGTGGATACAGTATGTGTGTGTGTGTGTGTGTGTATTTGTGCCTGTGTTTATGTGCGAGTATGCAGATAGAGTATTAGAAGACAGACTGCGCCTCGCTGTTCCCTCACAGACTGTGATTAGCTAGTCTCGGTGACAGAGACCCAACCAGCATCTGTGTTGTTGCCCATGACTCCATTGACAGGAGTCACCACGAGCTTTGACAAGTACGCCTTGTGTCACAGCACGCCTCCTACAGGAGAATTAAGGGCAAGACAAAAACCTGCTAGGATTCTGGGCTTCTCCTGAGATCAGACTGTGTTATAAACCATGGGCAGGTAAATTTAGAAATGAATGAGGCGCGATAGTGGGTTTGTTTGGACCTTTTCCCCTTTAATATACGATACTTAATTTACAGTAGTTTTAATTATTGCTACAGTTGTATCCTCTGCCTCCCATTTACAAACAGTTATTCTGAAGGCTAAACAACAGAGCACATAGGAATTAGAGAGCGGGAGGGGTTGTATACATCTTAATTTCAGTCACTAATATGTGGGAGGCAAGAGCAGCACACAGGCACTGACTATTCCATCTGATGCTGCAGCGAATTCTCATGGAGCTGAATAAGTGGCTGAGGTGTACATTTAACTTAGAAATTGTATTCACTTCTGTACATTGTCAATAACATTATTTAAAGTGTCATAGTTTCCTCATGGTAGAGAAGATCTAAAGTGTTTACTAAAGTGTTTCAGTTTTGACATGAGTCTGACTCTGATGTAGAAGGAATGATTTAGGTTTATGTATGAGGAGTCAGTTCAATTCTCAAGTTAGTTGTACTTCATGAGATTCCCAAGAACTATCTAGAACTGAAACCACAATGCTAAATGAACTACCCAAAAATCAATAAAAGTTGCAGTGCTAAACCTAACTCCTCAACTATAAAAATAGCAAAGTGAGAGGTAAAACAAAGCGGCTGCTCTTCCCCTCAGATGGCAAAGGAGTTAAACCGGGATGTAAGACACAAAACCAGTACCTGAAAGCAGTTACCTGACCTTATTATCTTTCCATACTGTGGATATGTCTGTAGTGGTAATGCTGGTCCCGATAGGAAGCTATAGTGCCTCAGCGCCTCATATCTGTTGAGGTCATTCGAAGTTACCACCTAAAGTACCATTTCTTTGTAGCAGCCACTCAATTCACGCTATTCTCTTTATCTGTCTGTGCTGCATATCTTCCCCACAGTACAGCCTCCTCAATACACGTGTGCATCTTATCTGGGCAGCACTGTCTCACAGAGGCACAGATGTTGAGGATTATATGACATCACTCCTTTCCCGGAGACAGGTAGGAGAAAAGAAAGCACCAAAGGAGCAGGAATAAATCATCTTTGTTATTATAATTCAAAAAGGTAGAGATGGAGGTTGATCAGTTAAAATATCCAGTACATTAGCAAAAGCAGATTATAAATGATATCATGTCGACCTGGTGAAAGTAATATTCAGTTCAAAAGTTAGGAAAATGCTCACAAGTCTCATTGTGTTGAGAATAAACTTCACTGTTTATTCACAGAAAAACAGAATTCAGTCAAATTCATAATCACGTATGCCATATCTCCTAGTAACTTTTTACCGTGGATTTAAGTAATACAAATCCCTATTATAATAAGAGAGCTAGAAACCAATAAATAGCAATGTCCACTTGTACTATACAGACACTTGTACTATACAGACATCCATATGTACAAAGCTTTACATTAAAGTAAGGTTGCTGTGCAGGGACACATCTAGGTGTAATACATGGCTAATGCTAAATATCTTGAAGACCCCAGGACAAAAATACAGCAAGGGCTGATGAGAATGTTATTAGTTTTGGTGTAAACCAAATACCTGCCAGACCAAACCTAAAATTGTGAAATGATGATAGATAAAAAAGATCACCAAACCACAATTACAATTTTCAATGTTCAACCAAATTTCATGCAAAAATCAAATTTATAGTTGTCAAGATCCATACTCAAAACCAGAAACATCAGCTTCATGGTGGTACTAGGGGAAAAGTCAGTGCCAATCTATTTAGTAGATGTTGAGATATTTCATGGATAAATATTGAATGAATGCAGAGTAAAGTCACAAAAGTCATTTCTGGCTAGCTGCCTATTTCATGGCAATCAGTCCAGTGGTTTTTGAAAATTTTACCACCTGGGCCAGGTATTATAGGAACAGTCAGGGGATCACCGCCTTAGGATTCATCATCTGGGTACCATGTAAGTTCATAAATGTTACGATTTCATCCAAAAGTTGTTGATATTTCACTAAATGGTAGTGTCAACATTGTGGTGGGAAAAGTAGGAGGAAAAATTAGAAATCATCAAATCAGTAGGTTTCATCATCTGAGCGCTGAATGTTTGCACCAAATTTGTGCCAATCCACCCAGTAGTAGATGTTGAGATATTTGAAGGGATAAGGAAAACACTGACTTGATGGCACTACAGTGGAAAGGGGAGCGATGAATCACCAAACCAATAGGGATTTATGTTTTGGGCACTAAGAATGTGTGTACCATGTCATAAGTAACCATCCAATGTGGGGACTGACCAGCAGACCCACATTGAAAATGTCTAGCGCTATATCACCAGCATGCCTGTAACATTGCTGTGCTTGTTAGATGCCTCCATATCATTTTTGTTTACCCATAGCGGCACATTCTCCAGAGCATTACTCAGGAAACAGTGAAGTGGGCGTTAAATGCGACCTCTCCACTGAACAAAATGACTCCTGCACTCCTGTCTCGAATTCGTTCTGACAGAGCAACACATGGTTTGAGAGTATGTCAGAGGGTGAGTCCAAACAAGCTATTACTAAGGCAGTGAGCCAGAAGAAATGGGTCGTATGAAAGGAATTTCAACCTCTTGTTAACACGTAATATGAGATTTGTACACACTTTTCTTTTTTTAGGAAAATTTGAGGAAAGAACCAATTTACCTTCCCACCGGCCCTTTTCTTCGCTGAACACACTCACACTGCCTCTTTGTGTTTTGTACATTCATCAAACTCCAAATAAAAATAATGTTACTGAAACTCTGTGGCTCATGTAGTTTTTCAAATAGTTAAAGTGTTGAACATTCAGAGAACAGCACTATTTGGCAAATGATACTTGCTTATAATGTTTTACCTGCATACAAATATCTCAATTCATTATAAGTTGCAGAGACATTTCTCAGCTGAATGTTTGGTACTACAGCTGGCAAACAGAATAGGTGTCGGGACAAAGAATAAATAAGCACCCCATTTAACGCCCTGTAAACTAATATTTGCCATACATTCATCATCATCATCATCTATTTCTCCACTTGAAGCAAGTATTTTGTGTGAGATACAATGTGTGCAGCACAAAACCTCAGACAAGCTCTGCTGTGTATAAACAAAGCCACCATGTTGATAAGCTTGTTTCTCCAGCAGAGATCGCAGTAGACCACAGTGACACTAAACCTGGTCGACTTTTAAGAACAAAATGGCAGGAGGAGAGAGGAATAAGTAGCCAAGGTCCTTTCTGCCCTGTGGCTGCTCACTGATCGCAGATGATAAATGGCTGAACATGAACCTCATTTGGCCTCACAGCATCAGGTGATAAAGCAGAGCCCTTTGTCAGGATGTGGAGCGCGCCTGCTCTGCAAGGACAAGGCCCCACACCCAGAGAGACACTAGAGGAGAGTGACTGCACATTCACTGCAGGCAGGCAGGGAGCGTGTTTGAGACTAGCAGTGGAAATGCAATGCAAGAGATGTGTCAAGACACCACTCTGTAGCCAGCAAGTTTAGAAGGAAGTATATTTATTCACACAGGAAGTTGCGTAACCAGCTCATCACGAACCTGTCAGAGAAACATACAGGATGAGCTAGGTTACACCTAATGCACTCTAACAGGATACATGAGCCTGAAATGTTGATGACTGAGCACAATGAAAATACCTCATTTTGGTAGGTAAACACTGCAGCTCTGTTTGGGGCAGAGGCAAAAGGGGAGGCCACGGCAAACCGCAGCAATAATTTTTAGCCCACTGGACTATTAATTATTCAGTGGGCTTTACCTAGGCTAATCACTTATCAAACATCCTTGCATAATGTAAATCTCCTCACGACAAAGGAAAGGAAAATCTTTTAATTAAAGGATGCAAGTAACAAAGTAAAAAGCCATGGCTAATTTTATTCAATCAGTTTGCAAATCATAATGTTGCATGTCTCAATTAGAGGATTTCAATGCCCTCATATCAATTTATTACCATGTGGTTTGGATTTGAGCCAGCCTGGTCTGTTTAAAAAATGCCCACCCAGCTTCCTATTATAAAGTATGCTGCCTTTGGGATAATTGATTTGGTTTAATATAATAGAAGACAGAACAGGAAAGTCTCTTAAAGGAAATAGGGAATGTCATCTGCCTTCCATCTCTAATATAACACATTGTACCCTCACCAATCTCCTGATCTCCAAAACTAATGAAGCTGTATTTGCACAGACTGACACCGATGAAGACACATTTCTACATGGCTGTAGATGTTCAAACTGATTATTTTGCTTTCAAGAATATTTCTATTTTGTGCACGTCATGTTTAAAAACATTTTCTTCTCTGCAGATGAGCAAACAGAAATGTAACAAAGAAAATGTCAGCTGTGACAATGACAATGGTTGGTTGTACGATGGCATAAATGAGTATTGTTATTTTTTAAAATCATAAAGATGTCAATTACCATCTGTACCTGCATTTTATTATTTCACAAAATATATGTTTTCATATGTAAACCATAAGGTGTTCCTACGATCTAGACTGCTCTATACCTCATGCTTTATTCTATTATACTCCCATGCTATGTATTTTAAGCCACAAAATAATGTCTATACACATGCACAGCATACCCACATGCTCACAGAGACAATGCTAACATGCTGATGTGCAGGTTTAACTCTTTACCATGTTCAATGATTCACTTAGCCTGTAGATTTGCTAATTAGCACTAACATACAAAGCACACAGCTGGTTGATGGAGTGTTGGGGATTACCGATTAAGGCTTATCCTCTAGGGAACATGAATTTCTGTACGCAATGGCAATCCACTCCTGTAGTTGTTGAGAAATGTCTGTACAGTGGCATCTCAATCAAGATCAACTTGTAATTGAGACTGCTGCTAACTTATAAAAAATAAGAACACGATTAAAAAACAGGGTTATAATAACATAAATATATTTACTATATTTAATTTTCAGAGTGATGTTTAAAACGCTTTTTATGAAAAAAACAAAAGTATGAAAGTTCTCCTCGGGCCAGTTTGCATGCACATATGAGATGGTCCATGACTTAATTTAGTCTGTTTCATCTGTTTCCTGTCAAGGTGTCAGGTTTCAAATCGGACTTTGAGATAAAAATAACAACAGTATAACATCAGGAACATATTACTGCAAAGACTTGGCTGTCCATGTCTGTTTAGAGCACTTATCTGTTTATATCTGAATCATGTACATCCCTGCTTACCAAGACAGATTCCCGAAATTTCCTCACCCTGAAGCCGATATGATATTCTACTCTTTTCACCAGCAATTAAATTCCACCACATAAGTTTACCATAGCAATTATTTTCCATAAAAATGCTAAAAGGTCAGAATATGAAATTCCACCCTGTACTTTGTGTGTATATATCAGTAAAATAGTATAGTTATAATGTCATGAGCAGAAGGTTTAGTATTCATGATTGCAATTGAAGCTTGAAAAACTTCAGTATCCATTTGACAAGTATAATTTACATACATTATCCACAGATTGTTGAAACTGAATTATATGTCTTATGTGAGGACAGGAAATGCAGTTGACTGGCCTCATAAATGAATTACAATATTAAGAAATGTTATTGTGCTCTTGTCTGTTCAGGCCATTTAGCAAAAGCATTTGTGCTCTTTTCGCTGGCTGAATGAGTGGCACTTCATAAACATAATCCAATAATGGAAATTTTTTTTCCCTACAACTAGTGCAGATCATGTAATATTAGCTTCAGAAAGAATGGACCTGTTGAACATATGTCATGTATGATGATTATTCTGATTATCCTTTAATCCATTGGTTTTCTTGCAGTTATTCATGCCAATATTAATGTCAATATGTCAATGCTCTAATTTACCTCCTGTCACCCATCGCCCATGCTAGATAGTAGCCATCTGCTATGGTGTGGGCAGCAAATCTATTCTAGCTCTATACTGCTGAGCTGATTATGAAATGATGTTTAATAGCAGTCTGCTGAAGTCACAGCTGGAATTTCCATAACTCATTATCCTGCAGGTTTAATGCAACTGTAATCATATATCCTTGAGTATGACGATAAATCAAAGATATTCATATTTAAAGGATGTATGATGTCTGTTAACAATTGTTTATTATTTTCATTGATGGGTTCAGATTGGGCCTTCATCCGCCTTCTCTGTCAGGTCTGGTACAAGGAGGGAAAAGCTGTATCACAAGAAAATTAGTTCGCGAAATGTTTTAGAGTCAAATCATATCTGTTCACAGAATGAGTTTCAGGTTAAAAGGGCTATACTTGTGTTTATGGCTCTGTAAATTAAAACCATGTATTCTACAGTATATTTTAGTCATTTGTACATGTTTTTCTGCATACAATTTTCAAACGTACCGTGCCTTTATGTTTTTATTTTTTTTTTTCCCTTCAGTTCCAGACAGCCATTGATTTCCATTCAGATTTGTATAATATTACATCTATCATAGCAATAAAGTAACTGAGAAAATGTAATGTAGATTGACTGTGGATAACACAACTGAAGTAAGTTTCAAGAACATGCAAACTGATTTTTATTACTTGCAGAAATGAGTGGAAACCAATGGATGCCTGGAACAGTTGAAGAAAAAAAAATTAAAAGTAGGCTAAACATGCAGAATTACTACTATGACCCTCCAGGCAACTGAAATCTGCAATACCAGTTTTTTGGTTGCTCATGTGCTGTTAAAACAAGCTGTAAACCCAACACTGACATACAGTATTATCATCTTTTAAGTTGCTATGTCTAAGGTGCAAACAGTTGAAAATTTACACATCCAGCAGACACAGGGTGTTCATTCCATTAACTATCTTCCTGACAGACTTTGGGACACCTCATGAAGTAAGTGTACAGCTGACCCTGTAGGACATCAATTCATGTGATTTATATTAGCAATCAGTATTTGAAGTGGTTCTATTCCTGCTATGAGAGCTAGATGCTAACAGCATAGGCCACATTCTCGAAAACAAACTCCTCAAGTGACCTTTCACTAAAAACGTTCAGATCTACTTTTCAAAATCTTGTCAGCTATGAAGCACACCTCAAGCTAACCAAATACTGGAAAACATATTTGGATGGGCTCAGTGCTACTTAATTCCTCCTCTCACTTACACATGCTCAGGAGGTTCAGTGAGTAGATACTGTTATTTTCATATATCTCTTCATCTGAGAAGTTATAATGATTTTCATATCTTCATCTGATGTAAGAAAATCTTTAATTACAGAGTCATGTGGCCCCAGGGTGTATCTGCAAAGCAATGAATAGGCATTAACCTCAGCCATGCTGCCTCTCAGGCCACAATCACAAGATGGGAGATAGGATGATGAGATGGAAAGAGAGGTGAGAGGAAATACGGTGATGAGGAGTGTCAGAGGAGCCTGTTGTCCAGTCGCAAGGTCAAGGGCTGATATTTATCCAAATAGGCACGCAGCTTTTGTCATCAGCACATCTATTATGCTAATAGTGTTTATTCTCTGGGGGATGTTTCGGAATGGGGAGAGTGCAGCATTAATGTGTACTTTGACTTTTCTGTAACACTTAAGACACAGTGTAAAGTATCGCAATCACATTATAAGTGAGTTCCAAGCATATGTTTTCTATTACGATGTTTAATCATAACAGATTTGTCACCTATATCATGGATAACTATGTTAGCTCTCCAATTAGCCCTGAAATACTTAACCCACCTTTAGATAGTATGTCATATGATAGTCTGTCAAATGTCGTAGAGTAAATAAGTCATGTTTCATCTGGTGGCAAAAAAAGACACTGCCTTATGTATATTCTATTTCCATTTCATACACCTGGAATTACAACACCATTATAGAGCATAAGTCCTGATATCTACCATTAGTTTCCATAAGAGCCTAACAAGACCATTACAAAATTAACTTATGCAAACATTTCCTTATCTATGGTTATTAAAACTAATGTTTGACAAAATAATGTTAACTCGGGGTCCATTTACTAGGCTTTATATGCTGATGACGACCAAGAGATGCAGCTAAAAGGCCAGAAAGCCTAGTAAGTGAACCTTGAGTGAAGATTTAGTCACTGCTATTTCTATTTTTTTTGCTGACAGTCAAGTATATACAGCGTTTCCCTCTTCACCCCTTGCTCCTGAATATATGAAATTACATTTCCATGTTATTAAATGGGATCCCATTGCTTGTCTAAACAATATTCACATTAGTGTTATCACATAGTGCTCTTCTGTCTTTACACCACTAAGCTCCCACAGTCTTGCTGCCTCCTCAGTGGTTAATTGAAAACAGTCCTGTAGGCCCAGTTTAACATCATTGCACCCTAAAGACATACAATGGCCTTAATTGATGCCTGCTGGATTTCCTCAGCACCATTTAGTAGTAATAGCTCACGAATTAATTAGAGAGGCTAAATTTAACCTCCAATGTTGGTCAATAGCTAATACTAGCTCTTACAGTAGATTTATTGACTGCTGCATTAGGTAAAAGTGAGGGCATTAGGTTGTTTTCTAAATGACAGCTCATTTATAAGGCATAGAGCAGCAGACAAATGAAATGAGACATTGGTGAAGCACTTACAAAAACATAATTTTAATATTGATAACATTAAATTAATAAGAAAAGTTTATGACTCATTTGTGAGTTCAATTTACATGATTATCACTGTCTCAGACTTCCTGAGAAAATATTACTAAGTTAGTCTAAAGATGAAAATGAAATAATATGTTGTGCTTTTGGGAATAATGGTCATACATCATTACAATAAACACTATGTCAAAAAACCTCAAACAAATATGAAACAGCACCATTTAGTCCATTCCCATTCTTCCTTTCTAATTTGTTACATCATAATTTGCATAAACTACTTGGATGGAAAAGCAGCTATTGTCTAAAGCAGTGAGAACATGTCTCCAAGGATGCTTGAACATAAATAATGCACCATGTTTATGCTGACAGTGTTCTCCATAGGGTATCTGTGAACGCAGTCCTAAAGCGACAACACTCAGCGAGGTAGAGCTGCAGCAGCATGAAACAGACGTGATGGACCACACTGTTTTTGTCTGGTCCTCAGCCATTTTGTAAAACATTGTAATCATCACGGGGTGTACTGAGGACAAAGAAATTGTCCCAATTGTTTTTCACTCCCGCTGCTATCTAGCCGCGCTGCTGCCTCTGCTGTGACAGGGAGTGTGTTTCGAACCTGTCTGTCACGTTGGATTGGCAGGCAAGAAGGTGCCTGGGTGTGTGTGTTTGTGTGTGTGTGTGCCAGCACAGATACATTACCTGTGTGAGTAGGTTGAATGGCAGGCTAGGTCTTGAAGGAGTGTTAGAAAAGAGTCACTCCAGTTGACGCACTGGTGTGTGTTGGTTACTGTAACATTGAGAATGTAAACTTACTCCCCACTATCTGTAATCATAATGCCAGATAGTTTGACAATTAGATATTGACACTGAGTGAATACTGTGTAATTGTACTATATCTGTCATTGTTGAGCATTTTCAGTTTATGTTGGGGGAAATACTGTACTTTTTACTCCTATATGCTGCTTTTTTAAAAAGCTGAATTTAAGCAACTTGAATTTGCGCAATCTTATAAAAACCTTTTGAAATTGCACAACTCTCTAAAAGGGGAATTAATACCACATAAAGTCTGCTGGGTGGATTTCACAATAAAATATTTGAGTGCTTCATGTATAATTTAAATTTCAAAATTAGGTATTTACTTCCTCATTATGGCATGTTTTTGCTTCCATATGAAATGCAATTTTTGGTGGTTCTTCTGGACTTTTAGTTTTTTTGTTTTGTTTTGTTTTTTAAATGCAAGTTCCTTGTATTTGTATATATTATTTCTACATTGTGGTACCCAAGTATAAGATCAAAATTTATCTTCAACCATTGAACCTCATACCACTGATATTGAAAATAACACAGCCAACATGATTTTGATTGGCACTGTGGTTTACACACCTGAGTGGTTCAAAGTAATTCTAACCTCCTTTTTATTGTGAAAATTTACAAGTAGATGTTGGCCACAATTCTTCAAGTGTCAGTTATGTATCTAGTCTATAAAGAGAAATCCATTTACAACGAAACAAGGAGGGGAGAACAAATCAGCAGTGTAAAACAGACTGGGTTGTATATAAAGGGAATAAAAGCAATAAAATCTCCAGTGAAGTCAACTTAAATTTACAATCCTTAAAATGTCACTCTTGCTCCTCCACAATAATAACTACACCATGTTTTGCCAGTTAAAGTAGGAAATATTTGCACTAGCAGTAACGTAAAGGCCAGTATTTCATTATGATGCAGAATTTTCTGTCAGTGTTGTTGTTGTTTAGCAACAGTTCAATCCAAATGTGTTGACAGTGGTGTGTTGTTTGTTTATACTGCCGTTACTGTTAATCAAGCCACACCCACACAGTCCTGATGAAACAGACTGCTCAATTTTTTTGAGTGTGACTCTTAATAACTAACAACTAGGGATTTTTTCCCACAACTTTAAAGGATCACTCCAGGATTTTTTAATCTGGCCCTAATTTTCAGCGTTGAGCGAGAATAGTATGCCTGGCAGCTGCAGAACATTGCTGCAATGTAATCCAATAGGCAACTGTCCATGTTACATCCACTTGTTGGACAAGTTGTCCTTGTCTTTCTATTAAAGACTAAGTTCCTTTTTGTTTAACCAGAAACACTGCTATATATCACTACCAGACTACCAGACAGAAAGCAGTATTTTTAGAACATGATTTTCTGGTCAACTGCTGCCTCGATCTTTTGGTTTGTTTATGTTAATAAGAGAAAATAAGGCCCAGGCTCAAGAATCCCATAGTTATCCTTTAATTTGATTGTTGCTTATTTAGTCATTTGTATCTTGTATGTAGCTGAGAGAGAGTTTCAAGGGCTTTAAAACAGTTGTGATACATCTATAGTAGCAGTAAACAGTGAGGCTGATATCAGTGAGACAGATTACATACATGAATCCTGCACACTAAAAATAAAAACTACTAGACAGAAGTAATTATTAATTGTCATTCAGTGTATTTAAATACACTGAATGGTTGCTTAAAAAAGAGGAAAAACTAAAAACAAAAAAACCCATCACAAATAGTCCCAAAAACAGGGTTTGATCTGAAATGAAAGTCACTCCACCAACTGAAAGGCATCAGATTATCATTCTGATCGTGTACAGTAGTAATCCAGTGGTCTGATTGCAGGTTTAAGCAGGTAATCTGTAAATCATTACAGTTTTCATTTTGAAAATAATCCCTGCAAACCGAGCTATCTTCGTGACAGTGTGGAGCACCTGCTCTATGGTATCTGTCACTCTTTCCTGATTGACAGGTTGCATTCTGGAGGTGAGCCATGAAACTGTCACCTCAGCAGGCGCCTGGGGGCCTGGCTATGCTGATATGATTTATGTAGGCACTGATTGTGTCAGTTGCTCTGCAAATTGATTGTGTCACACCTTCCTGTAAACCAGTGCTCTGCGGAGGCTCTCTGCAAGGCAGGGGCAGGAATCCTGAAGCAGGACCATTTCAGAGAGGAAGCTGGGGCAAAAGGTTTTTCACAAACCTTGTAAATTTTTAAATAAGTGTCAAACACCCTGATGGTACTTCTAAGTGTAAATTTTGACTTTGAGGATGTAGGTCAGCAAATCCTTGAACACGGTGAAGTATCTGTGCGGCTTCAAAGGAGCAGAAAGAGGTAGTTCCGTAACCAAACACACAGTTCATCACAAGGTTCAGTCTCATTCATTTCTAAGTAACTGTGCTTGTGCATCAGGCTGCTGCAATCAAGAGGACAGAATTTAGATGAATGCTCCTCTGGCCCTCATTTGGTTTTATAATTCACCCAGAGGACATCTGCAACTGGAAAAAGGAGAACAGTGTTAAAAACACAAGTACAGGTTGATGAGGCTTAGAGCTGTTTTAGATTAGACACAATCTGGGTTAAATGACAAAATCTATTTTTTATTATATTATTTTTATTCTATTATTATATGATATCTGGTTTAGCTGGATTTTACAGATATATTCAGGACAAATGTTTCAGTACTCTTGTAACATCGTGGACATGTTCTCTTATTTTATATTGAGTTGTTTATTGTTTGTCAAAGAAAAAACACATTATTGAAGGAAAACATTTAAATGTCTTCAATATTGTGTATTATAAGAAAACAAGTGATCCATCCTTCACCTATCAAATGCAGTAGTTATGGTGGGACACGGAGGACTGCAAGAACATTTTACAGGACTCTTTCAGACAAGACTGGCCTTGGTAAACAGTGATCAGCCTCTGTTGGTCACAGCAGAAAAAAAAACCTTTGCTCACAGTGGTTAAATAAATTCATGCAGTTAAACTTTGGCAAAAACTGACATGCAAATTCGTATTGACATTGTACTGCCATTGAATTTTACTCAAAAACAGCACCATTAGAGCCATCTTGCCATGAACAAAACAAACCACAATCAGTGGGAACCAAAAATGGCTACTTCCCAAAGCTTTAAGCACCACCTATTTTTGGCAACCAGATAACTAGACATGGACATCAACCTTTAATGAATGGCCTATTTGCTGCCTTGCCACATAAAGGACAGGCTATTTCTTGCATTAGCACTAAATGTTCAGATGATTCATGACTGTGAGGTAGTTTTGTTCCGATATACAAATAAAGTTCACTGTACCATTTTCTGGCGTTATCTGGACATTGTCACTACCACTACCCGTAAAAGACATTGAAAAACAAAGAAAAACTAGCTATGCTATCGAAAACGTGATTTTCTATAACCAGAATTTGCCACATCACTGTTGCAACTCTCAAAGCATCATGGAGATATCTCTCATGGAAACAAGTCTGAAAAAGAAAGTCTGGCCTCCCTACAGCAACAGTTGCTGCTCCATCACAGCATGACAAACCTCTATTCTTGGTTGGCATTTGAAAACCAGACCAGGCAGTGTCATTTGCATTCAGAGTCAATTTGTTGGGCAAACCTAAGAATGAATGCATAATGAATAACATTTTGCCATTCTTTTTGGCCCCTTAAAACACACATTACCATATTATAGCAAATTAAGTGTGTGTATATGATACGGTTACTTTGCAAACTATTGTTATAACCTGTCATGATTTAAATAAGCATTAATTAAACCACTTACTCAGAGAACTATTCTCCATGTTTGAGCAGCTGAAAATGCAATAAGTTGAGAGCTTGTTTCCAAAACAGAGTATGAGCCAGAAACAAGTTAATGAGTGAGTTCTCTGTGCAAGATTCAAGATGGAGGCCAGCCAGAGCAGGAACAATACAAGGTTATGGATTCAGGTAATACAATGTATAAAAGGATCAAAAGAGCCTTTAAATTTACATTAAAGCTGCACTAGTCAATATTTTTGTATTATAAACAGAGCAAATGACTATGTAATGTGAAAGGGGTCACTCATAGTACTGAACCCAAAGAGAATTATCACCCAACCATGCTATTCCCCTCAGTATTGTTGTGCATTTTAGCATCTTTCAGCTCTTTGTTTTGGTTGTAGGACCTGCAACTTTAATGTTTTATGTCTGTCTCATCTCTCTTTTCAATGTGGCTTACAAACACTGCAGACAGAATAAGCTCTCAGAGCCTTGTTGTATGTTATCTGCCAAGTGCAACAAAAGACAGGCACAGTTAGCAACTGGCTAGTGAATATAGTGGATTAGAATCTTCATAATGTGATATTATGTTGATATTATGTGTCAACATATTGTGTTTAGAGTTTTCTGCACTGCCACCAAGTGGCCAAAAAATAAATCAAAATCTAAGAATACAGGTTTAACTTCTGGTCTTAAATAAACTAACACTATAAGCTATTTGAATGTTTTGCAACATGTTTTGTTAGAAGAGTAAACATTAAAAAGCCCAAAAGAGAGAAGTCCTTCATGTTTTATGTGCCCAGTTTATGCAGTTTGGTTCCAAAGCATATTAAATGACCATAACATTAAAACAATAAAAAAAAACTCTATGTTTGAAATTCAGATGAGATTGTGTGTGATGGGTGTAAGCATGTGAAAGAGTCAGTTATTCTGCCCGCTGTATGCTGCTTTCACTCAATATTCAATAAGGTGTAAATATGATCTCCTAATCACAAATACAATCTGTGAGATTCTGTTATGGATCTGATAACTCCACAGCAAACAGCCAGTGTGTCATTGTAAACAGTAAATATAGCAGTGTGTTAACTGATGCCTGCATTATAAGGAATTAAAAATACAAATGAGTTGTCTTTTCAAAACTTTTCTATCCACAATGTCTGAATAGTTGGTACTAAAACAGTTCAGAAATTACAGAGTTGATCGTGCTTTTTTCAGTCTCTTTCATGTCTTTATTCTTAGCTGCTGTGTTTCTTGTGTCAGTTTGCAATCAAAGTAATTTCAAAAATTAGAGGTTTTGATGTTTTCACTGCAAGTGGCTTGATTGCATTTTCATTTCCTCGAAACATGAATAAAACTTCCCGGTAATGTCAACAAAAACTCCTAAGAGAATAGTTGGATGAAGACAAAACATGCTTAACATTTCTTGGGTTTTTAGACAGACTTTTTGTTTAGTAAAGGCTGTGGATCATATGCAAGTGTACGCACTATCCCACACACACACACACACACTCAGGCTGAAGTGTCCTGCAGAACAAATAATACCTCTGCATGAGCCATCATGCTCATAGTCATCAAAAGGTCGAGAGCAGATTTTGTCACTCACGTCCTGTGTCCCCCCCCAAAATGCCTTGGTGTCAAAACAGCACATCCCACACTGCAGACAGCATGTCACGACCCAATCGTCCACCCACACACCGTCACAGACTGTAATTGTCTCGGGCGAGGGCCGACTATACTGTAGATGACAGTGTTGATTTGTTGTATCATTGTAAAACATCTCCTTTAGGGAGTGTCGGTTACGGCTTTGGACTGTTTGCGTGAAATAGCTAAAGAATCTATAAAAGCAAGAAGTTATAAATACAAATTCCCACAGGCTGCTACTTCAAATGTCCTCATGTTTTAATATGGAAGTAATATTCTGGTGCTAAAGAAGATTAATGCCTCCAGCTGGCACGGCATTGCCATCTAGCAGAATTCATTTTAAGAGTTTTAAAACTGAAAAACATTGCCTGCATCAGTCACTGTATATGTATTGCTTAAAGGTATTAAAATTTAAGTGGGAATGGGAATGATCTGCCTCCGTCCGACTGTCTGAATCTCAATCTTTCTCTTCCGGATTTTCCCCCATGCCATCTTCTTCTAATCCTTTGCGTCTTTACCAAGTTAGGGAAAACTGTAAAGCTCTTAAAATATAGCCATGATGAGCGGGTGGGGCTTGTTGTCTACGGGTAAAAGAAAACTTGGAAAAAGTATCAGAGGAGTGGAAAGTTCGGCTCTGTGGAGCTCTGGGACCTGAATTCATTTGGCCAATCAGCCTGTTTTTACAACATCAAAGATAGAGAATCAAAAGAACAAAATCATACACATGGATTCAGTTAAAGCTGCAACAACATCATCCCTTTGGTTCTACAACAACTTGACTAAACTGCGAGAAAAAAGTCTCAGTTGCATCTGTGCAAATATAAGGACAGGAGATAAAATCAGTCAGACAGGCATTTTCTGGAGCCTCAAAGGGCCTGAATCCCCAGCAGGCACCTTCCACAATTACCAAAACAGAAACACACACGAGTGACGGTCACACACACACACACACACACGTTCACAAACCCACACATCTAAGCTTGTGAGAAACTCAATGGCCAGACCTCAGATCTCATCACAGGCGGCGTTGCCTGGTTACGTGCAGTAGGTTGCTCATAGAGCAGCCGTGTTAAGCGGGCTTGGAAAGGTCAGCCACAGGGTCCTGCCAAGTATTTTATCAAATCACACAGCTGTGTGGCTGATGAGGATTGGAGGGAGTGTGTCAGTGTGTGTGTGTTGAGTGTGAGTGTTTGGAATCAGCTGTGCTTGCTTGACTATCCATGCATTTGATGTTGTCTATAAACCCAACACCTACAGGGTTATTCTTTCTGCTGTTGTTCTCAAAAAAATATATTTCATCCATGACTGAATATACCTCGGAATTGGCTGATGTTACAGAGAGACAGCCACAGCAGGAAAAGGAGGAGAAGAATGAGAGTTATTAGTGCAGTAGCCCCGTACAGCGTGATTGTGTTGAGACTGTAAATCCCATCAGGTTTGGGGCTTTAGGATCCAGCACTCCCTCATTTTCTGATTGGAACACAGAGTCCTTTGAGGTTTCAGAGAGAGAGAGATGGAGTAGCAGGGAAAGGGAAAGTGCAAGATCAGACAGTGAGTCTCGATGTCTGCTAGAGATGCAACTGCAGCAGATGTGAAGACACAAACAAACAGCCTTCCCTCCGAATCAACAGCGAGAGCCGGCTACATTCAACTGTGCTCCATCAAGTATGACATAATCATACATCGTGGTGTTTTGTCGGTTATCACTCTCAGTATCACATATCCATAACGGGCCTTGATATATGGGTTCCTGCAGCACAGGCTCTTTGGATTTTCAATAAACTGACAAATCGGAATCCTCTTATAAATATTAACTCTGGCAGTTTTAAGGTCTCCAACTTAAGAGTCCATCAGGGCCACCAGGGTCCTTTCAGAGGATAGAATCATATTAGCACTTACCATCAGCAGGATATCATATGAACAGTGTTATGCTAGTCACTCAAGCTATTACACACTTACCTGTAAAAAATCATACAAGAATGCAGATATTTTTGGGAAGGAGCTTGAGACCAATTTTATTTTAAAAGTCAAGAAAGCATTGTTAACTATAAGAGCAACGTTTTAGGCACCATGAGAACCAGTGTCTTTCTGTTGAGACAAAACCAAACAGTATTTCAGTTCTCCCAAGTGTCCTTGTAGATGTCTGAACAAAATAATTATGAATATCATTATTGCATTCCAGTGGTGTTTCAGCTAAATCTGGTATTTTAGTTATGCAACAAGGTGTGCAGCAGTCCCATCATGGGTGGAGTAGGAAGTAATTTATACATTTGTCTTATTTCATCCTTCAATTGGCACAGTCTCAACAGTAAGTAGATATGTGGTACATTATCAGGGCATAGAGTGATTTGATTATAAACCCCACAGTAAGTGTGTTTATATGCTTATATGATGGAGGCGATGCCTTATCTAGATCACTACTGATTTTCAATGGCCAAAATAATTGTGTTTGTGTACATTTCATATAATCATGTCTGTCATTCAGTAGTGGAAAACATATAAAGATCTTTTACTATATTGTTTATTGTAAAAATACTCGATTACATGTAAAACCCCTGCGCTGAGAAAAGCATGGAGGTACTAACAGTGAAATGTATATTTTTATGTAATATTTTTATATTAAGAATGGATCAAATCACTACTTGTAATGTGAGAGGGGTTGCTAATGAAGCCCACTGAGAACCATCATGTGACCCTCCAGTTCCTTTTGGCTTATTGTTTTGGTTTCACAGCTCGCAGTATAACTCTTCTGGGTCACTCGTACGACTCTCATTAGCTTTACTTTCAGCTACAACAAGCAGATGTTTTTTACAGAAAACCTTTCAAAATCCAACGTATGCTAACTGTCCAGCACCAAATTGCTGAGAGATGATATATCCCTCTGAAATGTAGTAGTATCAGCATAAAGTATCATAAACTGCAAATACTAAATTACATGTACCCTGACTCAAGCATGAAAATGAGAGAGGAGAACATTACTAAGCCATATTCAACATCCTGAATGGCTTTATGTTGTCTTGACTATCAGCAATCTTCACTGCCATCGGAAACATGGGAGGAAACACAAATAGGCTGAGCTGACCAATCACATTTGCTGTAGCCTAGTTAGCTATGGAAGCTGTATGTAAAACAAAGCTGTGGTATAATACAACCATGTGAATGAGCTGTTACCAAGCTGGATGCTCTCCTCTCCAACTGCTTGGTGACGGCTCATTCATATTCACGCTTGTCACTAAATATGTCACATGTGATTTGCCAAGATTTTCATTTTACAGTATATCGCAACAATACAAAAGATGTCAATGCAAGTGAGCAGAAGCATGCAGCAGCTCAATCACCACTTTGTGCATGTTTGACAGACACTAGCTTTAGGAGGCGAGGATTGTGCGAAAGCATGAAGTGTGACATTGAAAAGGAATCAGAGAGATGATTCGACTTAGCAGGCAGCCTGGTGGTTGGTGGAATACTCAGGTGGTATATTATTCTACTTTTTTGTTGTTGTTGTTATTCTTCTATTTCTCCACTACCCCCTGCCTTGACTCGGCCCTGCCGGGTACAGCTCACCCGTCTGCCTGACAGTTTTTGCAATGAATACGTTTAGAGAATCCCCTCTTTGTGGAACATGATGGATGAGGACTATAGAAAATGCTTTACATTCACTGCTAATGCTTTCCCCTTGACCCGCTCTCACGACAAAGTGTATGTCTATATTTTGCATTTTAATGGGGTTTGAAAGTTCTCCTTTTAGCAGCTGACAAGTAAATGCACATCCTAACAAAGGAGGAGCCCTGCGTGCATTTTCATAAACACCATCTTTCTCCCCGGGAGAGGACCCAGTCTTCCGTGGAGCAAGATAGATCGACAAGCAATCAGCCAACTCTAAGAACTGCTTACTTAGCCCATCACCGTTACTGAACTGTGCTGCTCTTAATACAGCTGGAAGGGATTTGAAGAAAGAGTGCCTGTGGAAGTGCTTCAGAGTAGCTCTTGCCTCATTCTCTCTTCTCCTGTGACGTTTAGTCAGTCAAGGGAGACATTAGTGGAAGGAAATATATATTACAAACCTCCATCAGTCTTTGGAGAGTCATGAGTGTAATGTTGCTTCGGAACAATACATCAATCCACCCAACCTCAAGCTATAAAAGTTTGTTGAGCCAGTGTCTAGTGATCCCTGTGATATTCTCCCTGCACAGAGCCAGAAGGATCTAGTGTAAATCTGTGATCCAAAGTGAACATCAGAGTGTCTTTTCCACCGGAACAGGAAGGCACCAGAAGATGGGAGGGACGTGTAGAGAGCACAGATATTGGCAATTCACAGCAGACCCCAGAGTCATGTCTACCACTGGTTACAAGAAATTGCCTCAAACTTTTCTGTCAAAATATGTGTTCTTTTCTGCTTTCACTGAACACTGAATTCTTTTTTTCACAACTCACAGCAGATACAAGGGCATTTAGTCTCGCTATTGTGTGTTTTTCCTGTCTTTTGAATCGAAACGCCAAGCGATCTAGTCCAATGTGTACAGCACTTCAGAGGAGGCAGGTAGCAATGTGCCACGAGCTACATTAAATCAGGTTACAGTTATGCGCTGCACACAGGAAACGCTGGTTTTATGAAGCTCATGCGTTGCTTTGCGTGTCATGAAGGTGAGATGAAAGTGTGTTTCTCTGTAGCTTCCAGTCTCTTCGGAGACTGAGAGAAAGAGAGAGAGAATGATTGCAATTTGCTTGCTCCTCAGTTACAGAAAGGGGGATGGATGGCATGTTTGGTTCCATTAAATTTTTACTGTGCAGAGAGGAAGGAAAGCAACCTGGCTGCCGTGTGCATTCTTCAATTCTGACTTTACTGGTCCACTGGGGAGGCTGTGGTGAGGTTTTCACCAAAGGCTGCAGCGATGACAAAAGGGCTCGAGAATTCATTAGAGATCAGGAGGAGGAGAGAACTGTTCTAAAGAAACTGCTACTGTCCTTGAGGCTTAGCCCCCCCCCCCAAAAAAACATTTTTTTTAAGCAGCGGATCAATCAGTTATTAACACAGTCATTTAGTTCATGGATCCTCATTCTGTCTGGTCTTTGAGGTTGAATTAAGCGACAAACTAATGAACACATCAGTAACACTTGGCTTGAGGTGATAAGGGATTATAACACATCACATAAGAACATAATGAGGGCATTAGCATCATTATTATTAGGGACATTATATAATATTTGCAAAATATGCCAAATCCCAAAGGATTTAGTGCTTTCTAGGGCAAGGGCATGACTAATAACATTTTCATAAGAGACTCACTCCAGATTTTAAATGTTCTCTTAATAATAATTGTCATAATTTGTGATGCATGTAATTTTTTGTGACAGCAATATGAGAATATGTTTATGTGCATTTGCATCGCAGCATGAACACTATATTCAAACCAACTGAAGGATAACTTTATTGATGCTCCTCTATTATTTGACATAATTTCATCCTGCTCAAAACCAATTTGTTAAACTCAAAAATTGCACAGCCATCGAACGAGGCTGTTTCGTATCAAAGTCATAGAAATGAGAGAGAATTGTCTAATTGGAGAAAACACCTACATTCATTCTCTACAAAAATCTGCTAATGAAGAGCAATGAAACTTTACAGCTTGTTCCCATAAGTCTAGTAAAAATTGGGATGTCAGGTAGGAAATAAGCTCAAAGTCTTGAGGTTTGTCCCCACAAACACTCATAAAACTGGTTCTGTCATCGCAGATGGAGTCGGAGTTAATTCACAAGGCGTTCCCTGAGCATAATTGGGTCACCTAAGCAGTTGAACAGTGTCTTTGTACGTGCTTTAGCAGACAAGCAGTCCCCAGGAGCTTGAAGTGCACAAACATTTTATTTGCCCATTAACAGGGAGGATGTTAAGACAAAACTTTGACAAAACAACGCTCTCCCTCTTGTCCTACGGTGGTTAGTGGAGAGAGGAGGGGAGATTAGAGAGGCAGTGGGGAGGTTTAATTTGGGAAGGCTCGTAAACACGACGTGCATCTGCCGGTGTTTACTTAATGTTGCAGCTGCTGCTACTGTTTCTCTCACCAGATCCTGCCTTTTTTGCTCGGCCCGGATAAACTGGGGGAGGATTAAATGAATGTGCTGATGATCCAGCATGGGTTTGAAATATTTTATCACCGCAATCACAGCTATCATCATTATCGTCATCATCACCTCTGTCATCTTTATGAACAAAGTAATTGTAAAAACGTCCTTATGATGATTAAACGAAATGATGAGGTGAAGATTTTGTGTGCTGCTGTGATTTTGATGTACTCTCATGCTGGTCCAACTGAAATTATTAGCTACATTTTCATTATCAGATCAGTGTAATCCTATTTGCATGCATGTACAGCCACAATAACAAGGCTTCTGCCATTGAACTGAGGAGGAAGGCGTCTGTGTATTCGTAGTTTTTTTGTTTAACCTTCATGTACTATACTCTGTAGATGCTCAGCTCACCAGTACACATTACAATCTGTGTGAACCGACTTTCTTTCTCCTCTCAGCAGGCGCCACAACGCGCTAATCTCCTTCCAGCTAAGTTGTCCTAGCAGCCCATTACAGTCAGCTCACATCGCGCCGTGCCACTGGGCCCGATGACAACAGGGCCTGATAAGCTATGAACATTCCTCTGATTTTGGCAGCCTGATTGGCCCGTCTGGCCTATCAGACCCCTTCAGTGGATCAGTGCAGGTTGAGCAACCACAAGAAAGTCTCTCCCTCTGTCTCCGCCGAGTTTCAAACTCACTTATATTTTTACTTACACGTGGGTCATGTGCGAATAAAAATGTGTCTGTCTTTAAAGTGGCCAATATACTGCTGCAGATTGAAAGAGAGATTGCCAGGCTTAGCATCTGCGACCCTCCTCCTTCTTCCTCTGCCGCTCCCCTTGTCTGTTTTGCAGTGAGCCAATGTTTCTGGCTCTGGGTATTTATCTGTGGCCCAAATATGCAGCCCGTGTCACGCAGGGCAGCAGGCGTTTCAGCGACATCACAAAGATGGATTAAGTCATGCGTTAAATTGCCTCTTTGAAGGAAATGAATAAATAAATTTGAGGGACTAATTCCTTGACTGTGCACCATCTCTTGTGTGAGTGTGATTGCATAATGCTGGCTTAAATGTTCCCTCTGCTCTGGTCTGTTCTCTGCTGTGTTCTGTTGCTGTGTTAATTCTAAAATTACATTTCTTATGACCTGGCAATGTCAAAATGCTGCAACAGCATTTGTTTACTAAATTTATTAGCACTCATGAAAAAAGTAAAAAGTCATTTCTATGTACATTAAACAAACACAAAAAGCAAAATATGTACAACTTAAAAATAAAAAAAACTACTAAGGGTTGGACTCAGACTGCACCATTCACACAACAATGCATAATATCACCAAAATTAGACATTTTCTCTCTCAAAAAGATGCAGAAAAACTAGTCCATGCATTTGTTACTTCTAGGCTGGACTACTGTAATTCATTATTATCAGGCTGCCCCAACAAGTCTCTAAAGACTCTGCAGCTGATTCAAAATGCTGCAGCATGATTACTGACAGGAACTAGGAAAAGAGACCATATTTCTCCTGTGTTAGCTTCTCTACATTGGCTCCCAGTCAAATCCAGAATAGAATTCAAAATCTTCCTCCTCACTTACAAAGCCCTTAATGGTCAGGCTCCAGCTTACCTTAAAGATCTCATAGTCCCCTACAATCCCACTAGGACTCTGCGCTCCCAGAATGCTGGTTTACTGGTGGTTCCCAGAGTCTCCAAGAATGGGAGGCAGAGCCTTCAGTTATCAGGCTCCTCTACTGTGGAACCTTCTCCCAGTCTCGGTCCGGGAGGCAGACACCCTCTGTACCTTTAAGAGTAGGCTTCAAACTTTCCTCTTTGATAAAGCTTATAGTTAGGGTTGGCTCAGGCTTGAACCATCCCTTAGTTATGCTGCTATAGGCCTAGACTGCCGGGAGATCTCCCATGATGCACTGAGCTCCTCTCCCTCTCTCTCTCTCTCTCTCTCTCTCTCTCTCTCTCCACAGTATGGATACATATCCCATAAACATGTTACTAACTCAATATCTTCCCTTTCCCGTAGTATTGTGCTCTTCCGTCTCTCTCTCCTCTTCTGTCTCTTTCTGCAAGTATTTCTGCCTCTGGAGCTGTAGAGTCTGATCTGTGATGACAAGTCTCCTGCTGCTCCTACAACTCCACTCAACACCTGCTGCTATAATTAGAAATTACTTATACTGCTATTAGTTGTAGTGCTATGTTAGCAGTTAACACTTTAATTATCACTACTATCACATATCATGGAACCCGTGTTATGCTATGTTCTTCTCTCGCTATTCTCTCTCTGTGATATGGCACTATATAAATAAAATTGAATTGAAATTGAATTGAATTGAACAATAACCCCCTTAAAACTTTAAATTTCCTGCCAGTGCAACCTCCCTACACCCATTTGTCCCCCATAAAAGAGCAAGAATTCCAGTGATTTTACAAGCTGTGAAATGTATTTACTGTTAGCTAAACTACAACATGAAATGGTAGGTTGTTACTTTGAAACCATGTGTCTGTGAGATAGTTTTTTAGAGAGAGAATTGCAACAAAAAGTTAGTGAGGATTGCGTCCTCTCTGTGTTCAAAAATACCAACATCTGAGTCTGTTGGTCAGTACCTGAAATACTGTTAGCTGCGCACAACGCTTTGTTGTCCTGTAGCTAGGTGACAGTCGAGTACTGATTAAATGGTAATGCTAAAACTGCAAGCGTTGCCTGTTGAGTACTGGCTGACTATTGCTGAGAGATATTAACTAGAGACCATCTTGCAATGGGATTACACCAGCCATGACACCTGTCAACATGTTGATGTTCTGACCAATGAGTGCTCAGTAGTTATTACTACATCATTACATGAGTACTCAGTATTAATGGGATGGACCACACCCATCTTCAAACGCATTTTGATTCTTCTTTTTTTTTTTATTTCACACTTGTATCTTGCACAGTTGAAACGCTGTCACGGTGACATAGAGATGCAGCTGCCCACAGACATATAAAGACCTGCCAAAATACTCAAAACCAAAACCAAAACTAGTTATATAAGATCAATTATCATGTCATTTAAATCTTGTTTTGTTGTATTCAGCATATTCAGCATTCACACTATTAGAAGTGATGCCCTACTAAATTACTTTTGGGGCCATTTATCCCCTTCCCAGACAATCCAGGCTTATACACTATGTAATTTTTTTTTTTAACGTAATACAGTCTGTGCAAAAATTGTGAAAATTACTGTACAATAAGTGTATAGTTGTATGGTACTGTATGTAAATTTCACAGTTGTTCTTATTCATCATTTTTGCAGCTAACTATAACCAAACACATTTGACTGGGGAATGATGAAGGCAGTGAGTTTCATAAATCTAGTCTGTGCCAAGGGAGACGAGCTCTGGAGGTTTATCGAGATTCTAACTTCTGTTCAGACTCGATTCAACGCGCTGTCACTTGGCACTAGTGCATTCTTAATTGATGGTGAACATCTTTTTTTTCCCATATCTTATAATTCACTCTGCACGTTATCAACAGAATAGTTCTCTTTGTTCCTCTGTAATTTCTCCTCAAAATACCCTAAAGGTCTTCTCTAACATGGATTTAAATGTCATGCCCAATACATCTCATTCTTTCCCAGATTTATCTTGACTTGTAGCACTCTAGTGGTACACGCTGCACTGATTCATCAGACTATCAGTAAAGGTAATCAGAGGGTAACACAAAAATTAGTACTGAGACGCCCTAGGAAGAAACCCCATGTGACTACAATCATGCAAAAATTCTGCTCTGTGAATTCATTACTGCAGTGCCTGTACAAAAACACACTAATAATGACCAGCATTGTGGAAGCTGCTCCATCACACAGTGTGATACAGAAGAATTGAAACAAGGCAATGGCTCGACTGTCGGTGTATCCAGTTGATAGTGACAGTATCCTCACAATAAATCTACAACATGTATATACAAAATGTTGTTTTGTGTGGTAAAAGAGTGTATTGAGCTCCTGCTTATTAGATGTCTATTGATGGGCAGCCAGGTGAAGTGTACATCATTTGTTTTAATAAAGATCAAAATAACATTGTCATGCAAAATGAAACAGTCAGCTATCTGGAAAAATTGTTAATGAAGGCCAGTTGCTGTAGCTAGCTTTGGTGCGTTGCTAAAGGCATGGAGGATAGCAAAACTGTACAAACCTACCACAGACCAAAAATAGAATCTGGACCCTGTGACAAAATAAAGAAAGAAAAAGGAGTCAGGACGCATGAGGACAGGCAAGAAACGTCCTCTGTTGTGTAAACCCTGATATCCACAGGCAAATTACATAAAATGGTTGTTAAACATTTTTCACCATGAAGGACATGAAGGGTCAGATGAATGTAGACACAAACACACACACATACATACGCACACACACCTCTGTGGTTGTGCTTTTGCTATAGTGCTCCACCACACAATTAATGCTACACTCCTACAACACTATTGGACCCATGATGGACAGTTTTTTAAAAAGGATCTAGAGATGCCAGAGGTATAATCTTTGTCATTTCATGTATAGTTCTTCCTTGTCAAAACCCAGCACTTACATTATCCATAATGCAGCTCAACTGCCAGTTCACACAGTTCATTTGAAAATTTGGGTGTGTTATGCTAGTAGCAGCTAGTGTAGCCTCAAGCCAAGCAGAGATGGGGGGCAGGTTACAGAGGTCTGGTAAGCTCACTTTTTTCTACCCTCACACCCCTAGTTTTTATGTTTTGTTTTGTTTTTTACATATGCAGCAGTTCTCCCCAACTCCTGTTAACAGACGGATTCCATACAGATGGCAGAATGGCCCAGCATGGCTGTATATGAACAAGCAAGACACACAACAGGCCTGGTATTGTGCTTTGTTTACCTGGATTTAGCAATAGCTGAGCTCTACACACACACCACCAGCATGATGGACTGGCCTGTTGGGCTTAAAATTAAGTTTGTTTGTTGGTATTTAAGCCACCTATATGTGATCTGTTGTTTGTAGCAGATGCTGTGGTCTTCTCTTGTTCTTGTCATTTGGTACTGGGCAGGTTGTGCACAGTGAGTTTATCAGAACTTGTTTGCTGACAGCTGCCAGCAGGTTTTCAACAAGATTCGGGTCAACTACTAGTGTCCACATCATCCTCATAACTGCACCATCAACCTCATCCCAGGCACCACCCTACACAAGGGCTGCCAGTACTTCCTGTCCACACTTGAGACCAAAGTAGTGGAAAAGTACATTGGTGAGTCCCTGACAGCTGGCATCATCCATCCTCCTTTTACAGATAATTCATCTATTTCATCAACCATACCATTGCAGCCCCTCTGATGTCAATTTTCAGTTCAAGTGGAACCAGCAGGCAGACCTGGGTTTCCAAGCAGGATTTTCCTGGCTTTCACAAGCTCTTCTCTGCTGAAATGAACTACAGCACAGCAGAACCATGAACTGCTGGCTGTCAAAGTAGTGGGGACATTGGTTGAAGGGGGCTGAAGGCCGTTTGTGGTCTGGACTGACCACAAAAATTTGGAGGCTTGCACACTGTCCCTCATACATCAGTGCTTCTGGCGGTCCACCATGAGGATTGATGACTAAGGGTTTGTGGCTGACTGCCCCATCTGTTCCCTACGCAATGTCTCCAACCAAGCTCCTGCTGGGCTTTTGTAGCCGCTGCCCATCTCACATTGCCCCAGTTCCGCATCTTCTAGGATTTTGCCACCAGTATGCCATCATCTGGTGGTGACACAGTCATTCTATAGATCATTCCTTCAAGTTATTGTACTCCTTGCCATTACCCAGATTACCTTCTGGTAAAGAGACAGGGAACACATGTTACAACATGTTTCTCACCTGAGGGACCTTCTGGTGAGGGTGGAGTCCCAGAAGCTGGCCCCATGCTTCGGGGGGCTCTTCCCCATCTCTAACGTCATCAACCCTGCACTGGCCCACCTCTGGCTTCCTCGGTCGATGTGGGTTCATCCCACTTGTTAGACGCATTGTCAGACGTCTCCTTAAGTCTTGCCAGTGTGGGAGGGGGTTGACTCATTCTTTGTTTAAATTCTTAACCCTCGTGTTGTCCTCTGGGTCAAAGTGACCCGGTGGCCGACAATGTGCCTTCGTGTGTGTGTGTGTGTGTGTGTCTGTATGTGTGTGTGTGTGTAGTAGGATTTGTTGTTGCGCATGACATTCGTGATTCTGAAGCGGTTATCTTTTGTTTTTGAATAATAGTAAGAAGAAAAATGGGATCAGATCGTCAAACCTCCTAACTGAAATATGATCTAATTGTCTTCATAAACAGGCAAAATATAAATAAAACTCTGCCTTTGACAGTAGCCTCTTTCAAATAAAGGTCTGTTTCTTTCTTCAACCAAATAAATATTATTTGAGAAATAATGGCTTCAGAATGTTGTTTGATTTCTCTGTATAGTGTTCAGATTCAAAGAAAGGGCTAGATTACTAAAATAGTCTATTGTCTTTTGTTTGAAACAAAGTATGTGCTGTAAACATATAAACACAGGCTGACCAGAGGATGCTGTAGTGTGCAGTAACTTGGTGCTTGATTGACGGTATTGATGTTGTTGTACACTGGGTAATTTACTAGAAATGCATGAGAAAAACAGAGCAAACTTAAATAAAGTGATCTGGCAGGAGATATATCAAGAGGAATGATAGGCAAGCCAATTGAAAAACATCTGGATGGGTGTGAGAGATACTGTGTCTACCTTCAGCAGACACGATAGAGGGCAGAGGGATATCAACAGCTTGGCCTATTATCTGGTCTAATGGAGGCCCTTCTGTTAGAAACAAAAGCCCTCGGTTGTTTTGCATCAGCTCTTCTGATGATTGGCCGACGTTCGTCCCACGTCGATGGAGTCAATTAAAAGCTCCATCCGTCAAGCGGCTCCAGCTGCCTGACGCCGAGCCTCAGTGGGAAATACACACTCTGTCGCTCACTCACCAATTTACTGTCATGTGTGTCTTTTTTCTTTATTTATTTTCTTTCCTTCTGTCTTTCTTTCTTTTCTTTTTTTTTCTTATTCTGTCTAAGTCACCATGCCAGGCTTCTAAAAGCAATTTCATCCTTCCTGTGCTGTCACGCTCTGTGTACACAATTTCCTATTGTTTGGTTTTCAGTGTATTTTCTACATTTTCAATATATACTGAATATATTGGAAATGTACAGTGCATGGTGTATTTAATATGTGAACCTCATAAAAATGGTCTTAAAACTAATTATGAAATTTCAGGAGCCATGGTGTATTGTATGTTGAGAGGCATTTAATGAAAACAGGGGCTATAACAATGAGCTGATAAAAATTCACATCCACATATTTGTATTTTTCTCTAATAGGATTAGGAGGATTGTTCCTGCCAGCTCCTGCCAGTCCTCATCCTGGTGTTGGCACGCTACACCATATAAAATAGTACTGTATGTCATAACACACAAACACACTCATCACACACATACACACAAACACACACTTATGAGCTTTAAATATGTTTCTGGATAATAAACTGAATTTTCTTCCAGATATTGAATATTTCACTAATCACCGCATAGAACAGCATTATATTCTCCCAATACACACCTAATATACTAAAACTCAAACTACATTTTACAGTCCATAAAACTATCATTACTTCCAACTTAACCAACTTGCTTTATATTTCAGTGTTGGCTGGCTGCCATTTTAAAACAGGCTTTTCCCTCAGCTGCCTACCTAAGGTCTATTCGTCCTTCTTTGGCCTCTCTTTAGAGGACAGTGTCACAGTAAACAATGTGCAACACACTGCAAGGTTTCATTTCCAAGCTATGCTAACTTTAGCCAGCCACCAGTTATAGTGTTAAGCAACTGCGCTTATCAATCAGGTATCTAGATATCTAATGGAACAGGATGAAATCATATATATATGTATATATATATATATATACATATATATATACATCACTCAAGTATGAATAAACATTCAATAGCCATATCACCTTAGCTTGAGGCTACAGAACGACTTAGATTGTGTTCATTCACACAAAGTGAAAGAAAAGTGCAGAGGAAATAACTGTAGACTTTCTTCTCAGGTCTTAAAGAAAAACAAGAAATTTCCCTGTGCAAATAGACTGCTTTAGGACATTTATTACAACTGTTTTGGTCTACTTCAACATTGAGTTTTGGCTTTGCAGCTAATTGTGAGCAGAGTCAAAAAATGAACTTTGAAGCTGCTATAATCAATATTTTATATTAATGAAGGATTAACATGCTATTTATAATTTAAAAGAGTTCACTTGTAGCAATGAATTCACTCAGAATTATAACTTGAATCTGCTGTACCCCTCAACTCTTTTCAAGTCTTTTAGCTTGTTGTTGTGGTTTTATGGCCCGCAACTGTACTGCTCTGGTTGAACAACTAGCTGGTGAACACAGTAGAGGATTTAGCAGCTAGGGAAAACCTTGGACTTAAATTTGTGGCCAGAAACATGATTCATGAAAGCTTATGTGGCTCTGTATCTGCTGGTTGTGTGGGAAACTGTTTTGCTAACACTTTGTCTTCATCAACAGCATTGTCCCTAAGGTGGCCAATGAGTAAAGGGATGGTTAGCTCAAATATATATATGTATATTTAAAAAAATGTAGTAGTTAAGACCTCACCACACATCAGATGCCTTTAATTCTGCATGAGTTACTTTTTCAGTGTAACTTCCCCCTCTAGGAACTGGTCATTAGACACAGAATTACTCTGATTACATGACCATAAACACCTGATTATGTGTACCTGAGTTTCACTACACAGTTATTTCACTACTTGAAATAAGGCAGGAACACATATCTGAGTTATTTCACTGATACTACTGTTTATCTAAATGATATCTGACCTTTGCAAGACAAAAACAGAAATGTGTTGCCATAGTGAATGTCACTTTTTCACCCAGAGGACCCAAGGTAATCTCATAATTTATCACAAAGGCAAATCTGTGAGCCCCTAACCTTTATGTAAAAGAAACCATTCTTCCTTTTCATTTGACAGTAATCTGATTTTTTTAATCAGCTTTGATAACTGTTAACTGATTCTTTAGTGAGAAGATTGTTACTCGGTAAGCAAGCAGAGCTCAGTCTTAGACTCTAATGCTTCACTGAGCAATAGATCAAGGGCCAGTGATCAAGTGGAAAGATAAAACACAGACATCTGGATGTTTCTTTGGTTGTTTATCATGGACAAATGAGCAAAACAGTTGTAAAATGAGAGCCCCTCTTCACAATCTGGCAAAGAAACAGTCCAAAGCAAATAAAAAAACTCAGAAATTAAATGAACATACCAGAAAATATGTAACCAAATCAAAATGAATATTTAATGTGCCACAAGAACTAATATTATTTGCTTTTAAAAAAAGGGGGAAAAAATTACTTATTTGAGATAAATGATCTGGAACCACCTTTAATGACCAAGTTGGATTTCAGAAGACAGTGCTGTGAAATAATTCTCAACCCCCCCAACACTGACGACTTGCTGATGGGGTCTAAATTGACTGTGTCAGACCTATTCATCTTGACCGCCCCCCCATCAGTTCCCGAAAGCTGCAAGCTACATTGATTAAGTCCAACAATAGCCTTGTTAACACACATCCAGAGAAATAGCGGGACTGCCATTGAGCCAAAATAATTGCATATATTCAAAGTAAAGACGCTTTTGAACGAGACATTTTGCCTCTGAATATTGGATGTGAAATTTTATTAATTCACTTTGGTGATAATGAAAAATTCGCTTACTCTAGCTGAAATGGCTGTTTACAGAGTCAGTGAGCTTAATGCTGTAAATTACATGAGAGGATAGAGGCACTGTGGATATTTTATCAAGATTATTATTGTACAATATTTTGTGTTATTAGCTTTGGTGGTGTCTGGTAGTATTTTTACCCCTATGGACAGCAGTGTCTGTAAGTCAGTCGGGCCACTGGCACAATACTCAGATTGACTGAATGGATTACCATTAAATTCAGTAAAGGCATTCCTGGTCATCAGAGGATGAATCCATGTGATGAGGGTCAAAACTTGCAATTTTTACAATTTTGTTTTCTAGGTTGTAATGAGCATTAAGCCCTGGACACACCAGAATTTCAAAAAGTCTGGCATGGAGAAAGATATCACTGACACACTTTGCGCAAATGACCAACAGCAAGCTATCTAAAAAACAAGAACAATAGAGTCCAAAATTGGGGAAGCTATCATAGCTTATTAGCTATGAAAAGCTCCTCTGTTCTGCAAAAGAGCAATGATTTGCTGACAGTTATTGATGGTACAATTACATCTCTTGAAAAACACAGTGTGAACTTTATTGTCCCAATACTGACCAAGCTAAACTAAGAAGTAAATGAGTTGACTTAGCGAGTTCAGTAGCTCAGAGAGCTTTATTTTCCCCCTTAAATAACTTTCTATCGAACAAAATGGAGTGCAATTGTGAGGAAACATCGGGGAAAATAATAAAAAGATACTGGATCTACCGTGACTCGCTAAATTAACACTACAGTTCATTAACTAGCCCTGTCACTACATCACCAAGCTTCTAGCCACACAAATTTCCCATGGATGAGCAAATGTCACTTTGTGGTGGAATCAGCCTTTTACACCTCTTCTCCACTGATGAGACCGTGTCATGTTGTGGTTGTACACGCTCTCTCTGGTCTTCTTCACTGTTCAAAGCTGAATGACAAAGCAGCAGCCACAATACTAATACTGTTGTAAGTTGTAAGGTCTATAACCTGGCTCCCCAGACAAACAAGAAAATTACCCTTGCAGTTTGAGCACAAAGACAAAGTTAATTATAAATTAAATAGATCGTTAAATATCAATTTCATGTCAATTGCCATGCTTGAATAAATAATGGACATAGATCATGGCCCAGGTGAATCAATAAGTCCACTGGGATCACTGACATTATGTCTTCGTTTTAATGAAAAACTGTGAAATGACAAATGTCTCATTTGTAATGTAGTGACCTCAATGACCAGTACATCAAACACTAGAAACAGACATGTGACAGCTTAGACAGTCTGACCTGTGACTCAAATAATCCATTTATATGTTGATGGATAAAAATCATGTAAATTTGATCTTTTTCATTTTTTATTCACAATGGTTTGGTTGAGCTACAATAGTCGCCTTCCAGTTATGTCTGTTAAATATCTGGGTAACTTAGTAACCACAGCAACATTACACAATGCCTGAGCCATAACACACAAGCCACATCAGGAGTGATACAGGTAGCCTGTAGTAGCCTCCTAGCCAATGAAATTAGCTTTTGCCACGGCATCCATTTGTTTTACAAAACAAGAGCGAGCAGAAAATCCTTTCAACCATTGCTATTTTCAGTTACTGTTTGTTACTTCAGTTTTGTTAGTTTATACTACATGATTAGGACGTTCTTCTCAAACATTGATTTAGAAAATAACTTTATAATGACTTTTGTCAACAAAAGATAACAATGACAACAAGAGAGTTTGAATTTAGAATAGTGATGGAATTTGTTAGTGGTGGTGAAAATATTTACCCATCTTTAAAATCCAAGAAAAGTTGAATCGAGGGCAACTGGGCTTGGGTGCAGATGCTTGAAAATGTTTAACCACTCATCTTGAAGAAGCTTCTTGGATCACCTCTCAAGAAGTTTCCTGAAGAAGCCTCTTCAAGTTCTCAAGTAGGCACAACCAGGTCCAGTTACCCTCTATTCAACTTTTCTTGGATAGCAATGACCTGGATGACACAATCTTCACAGACACCCATCTTTGAAAATCCCAGATTTCTGTTAAGCACAGTTTGGGGGTTATCTCATTAGTTTTCATTAGCCCTCACTGAGTTAAATGATCGTCTTCTGTATGTTCATATTCACTAGTAATGCTCTTTGAGAGTTACATCCACTACAGAATATCTCAGGCTGTAATCACAAGCCATTTAGTTTCACTATTAACCAGTCCCATTGACCTGTCTTTTCTATTATGGAGCACTGCCCTGCATTAGCCTCTCTGCATCTGTACACATTAACCTTTGCTGATATTATTACACATGCTAATCCAGTTAGCTGGCTGCCATCGACTTCCGCCCTCTCATTTTGCTTCCTGATTTACTTACTCACTCTCTCTCCATCTCTCTCTCTCTCTCTCTCTCTCCACTTCAGCATGCAGGCCATCGGTTTAGAGCTCAGAAAGTCATCATTTGATAGCCTCTGGGCTGTGCTTATCTACTCCACGGTCATCAGACAATATTTCTCTCAGTTATCTTCACTCCCTCCATCAATCCATCCATCTGGGCAGCCCACTCACAAACTCATCCTTTACTCTGGATGATATGTTGAAAAGAGGTGATCTGTCAGAGCAAAATGTGCTTCTTATGGGGCAAGACAACGTGACTTTTTTAGGTTTTTTCTATCTTGTTAGTGTTGGTTGAGAGCAGGAGGCAAGGCAAGTTGTAAATGTGAAAATAAACAATGCAGAGAAGGCTGTCTTCTTGACTTCAGGCTTACAGCATCAGGTGTGTGCAGTGAAAAACAGGAGCTCCATCATAAAAAAAAAAAAGCCTGCACTCTAGATGGATCTAGAGGAGGCTCTTTGGATACAAAACTTGCAAAAGGAGCATTTAGCATTTGATTAAATGTTGAACGGAGTGTAGGCGTTTCACAAAAAATATCAGTATGCATTTTATGTTAAGGGGATGGCAATGTCAGTCAGTCAGTCAATGGATCAGTCCTCCACTTTGGTCCAGACTGAAATATCACAACAGCTATTATATGCTTTTATTATTTGTGCAGACATTCATAGTAGCCAGAGGACTGAGCCTACTGGAAGTGGTGATGTCCTAACTACTCATCAATGACATTCACATTTGTTTTTTATTCAAATATCTAGACAACTATTGAATGAATTGCCATGAGATTTGGACATCCATGGTCTCCTCAGAATGAATTGCAATAACTTTGTTGATCTAACTTTTCATCTAGTGCCACCATCAGGTCCAAAAAACTCAAACCCTTCAGTTTATGACAAAACACCTGCAAAACTAATGACATTCCCACTGGTCTCAGTTGTACTTTGCACTTACGGGCAGACTAGACCTTTAGTCTTATTAAATAAATGAGATACCCTTTGGCTTTGGGCAAAAGATTTTGTTGGATTGAAATAAACTATACAAACTTTTTTTTTACTTCCTTTCTTTTCTGAGAATTATGAGTCTTCTTCCATTTGAGCCAGATCCATCTGATCCACCTGTCTCAACAGGAACAGATGTAAACCAACAAACTATAATCAATATCTATTGTGATGCTAACTTGTAGGCTGACTTGTATTAACATATCTGCTGAAACTCAGGTTGACAACATGATGGGAGGGAAATCAGTTTTAAATTGGTGTTAGTATGCTACCATGCTGAACTAAGGTACAGAACATGGTAAATATTGAGGTTGCAAAAGACAGAGGTGATTAAGGTTGCAGGACTAAGCATTATACTGTAACTGCATCAGCTTCTTAACAATGTTATTGTGAACATGTTAGCATGTTAACATTAGCATTTAATTTAATACATCACTGTACCTAAATACAGTCTTGTTATTCATATACATATATATATATAAAAAATGCCACAACTGTCTTTCATGCTGTGTCTAACAAATGAAATGTCTGACAGTCAAATGTGTCTTTGTATATGTGAATTTTCACACGTGATAAACACACCTTTTTTTGGTTGATTAGAAAACCATGTTCACTTCATACATTTACATTCAAACTTATAAGTAGAATGCTCTACTATGCTGATAAGTGTGTCAAATATTTAACTAAGCCACTCTGAAAGCATTTCTAACATTTGCAGGAAGTAGCACTGCCGTTATTGTTACACATTGGACAAGGATCAGTAAATAGGAGCCTAAAAAGTAGTGGTGGTTTAAGTGCTTAACATGATTCAGGAAAAGTAAGTGGCTTAGTCACTCACTCAGTCAAGCCTGACCCTGTTTTCCATCCACTGTCCCTTTGCTGTTGAAGTTGAACCCTCCCTCCCTCTGCTGAGTGGATTCAGTCCTCTCATTCACTCACCCTGAGATAAAAATCAATGCTCTCCCACAGAGCCGTAATCAATAGCCTGGCTACCACTACACAGCCAGAGAGAGCTACAGGGAGCTTTCTCATTATCTGTGTTTGCGACAGTTCTTTTCCCATGATGGCTGAACATCTTGATTGACCAGAACTATTACTATAATTTCCAGCTCAACCAAGGTGTTAAATAAACAAACATGCTTGTTATGTTTTGACATGCTGGTACTCACATTTAAAAGCAATAGGAAAAGGACAAATGGGAGGAGACAAATTGAATTAGTCAAAACACTCGGTTTGCACATAGGTTTGCAGACTGTTTTGTTTTTATTTGCAGCTTCATCCGAGTGTCAGTCAATATCAAACCTCACAACGCATGAGTTGTGTGAAGATTTTACAAGACTAAAGGCAACATAACATTACAAGAGAAAAACAAAGGTCTTAAACTGTGCATTCCACGTTGGTTAGCAGAGTACTACCTCTCCAAAGGTCCTAGTCAGTGGTGCTGTGCTAACCTGTGCCACCTTAGCTGCAGTGCTAATGTTGCTAGCAGCAGACTGCTGAATTTCAGAGATTCACAGTGTTCTTGTAACCAATCTGTTAGCTGCATCTGTATGCTTCTTCATCTGGTCTCCGTGTGTCACCAAATTTGTAATTGTATAGTTCTGGCAATTCTGAAACACAAGTTTATCATTCATCTGTCAGTTCAAGCAGTGGTGAACTGCGATTGGCTACGCCCACAAAGGTTAGTGCCACTTGGTTCAAAGTTCCACAAATTACGACTTGTGCTGTTTTTCCACAATAATGTAAATATGCCTTTAGAGTCTGCAGCCATGCTAGCACCACCATGAAGCTCTACTTAGGTACAGCAGAACTTTGAGCTAAACGTTAGCATGCTAACATGCTCACAACAACAATGCTAACATACTGGTGTTTAGCAGGTTTAGCAGACTATGTTCACCATCTTAGTTGTGTTAGCAGGCTAACATTTGCAGTAGCAATTAGCACTAAATACAAAGCACAGCTGTGCAGGTCATAAACCAAGATACTAGACCTGATGATGGTATTAGATGAAGTCAAAAGATCCCCAAAGTGATGTTAATGTCATCCTCAGGATGTGGAAAATTTAATGACTCACCATTCAATACATTCCACTGAAAACCACATGTCAACCACAGTAATTAGGATAAATCCAAGTTAAGTAATATTCTGTTTTCATCTGTAAAGGATTTTATGTATCTTTTTGTAATGCTGCATGAGTGAAAATTTTAAAGCAAAGTGTGTGTGGATGCAGTATGGAGCTGTATTACTCCAGTGGTTGGTACACATTCAACAGTCATTATTATTAACCAGTCTCACCAGTACGTCCTGCACTTTATCTTTCCTGCTGTTGGCTGAATGTTTTTTTGTTTTTTGTTTTTTCGTTTTTTGTCATCACAGCAGTCCTGCATGAGTAACACAGGAATAATGGAAACAACAACAGATGCAAAATACAGTCTCCCCAGTTCTTTTCACGTCATACAGGGGTCATGCAGTTTGGGTCTGAAGTTTTCCAAAACTGGAAAGAAATATTCTATTGAGCTGAGAAATACTTCTGCTGAGCATAAAAGCCTTTGAGCACTGACTTTGAGAATGGCCTTGAGTAGTGAATTCTCTGTTTTTGTTCCAACTACGTACAAAGCCAGGTAGGTTTCTGAATATAGCTGTAATATCATGGGGAGATCTGGATGACAATATTTAATTAATTTTATCCTGTTCCTTTTAACTTTGAACTAAAACTGTCTGTTCTGTTTTTATGGAATGTCAGCCTGAATGCCAGGGTCCATTTTGTTGTGTAACAGTCTTTTTTTCTAGTGTCTTTGACTGAATAACTCAGCAAGTGTAAGTGATGCAACATTATGTCAGGGTATTTAAAGCACTTGCACTGTTTTGCACTCACACAGGGAAAATTCTCTGTTAAAGAGGTAGAGCTACAATTTTCTCCACCAAAAACATTTCATTAACCTAGAGAAAATTACATGTATAATCCAGTGTAATGTATATTCAACATTGTGGGTAAGTGGTATGCGCCTTAAAAGGGAACTCCATTGACTTTACACATCAAAGTCTGTTTACAGGTGTGAAGGAGAAACCGCTACTGCATATTACATTCTCTGCTTGAGCCTAGCAGCTGGAGGCTACATTAGCCACTACTAGCATAATATACCTGAATCTCCCAGTGAACTGCTGGCGGTTGAGTTGCATTGTGGGTTATGTAGGTGCCAGGTTTTAACAAGGAAGAAGCATGTGTGTAATACAAAAGGCAATAACTCTAGTTCAGTGCTACTTGACAGTGCAGTGCTAAATAAGTGGAGTATTCTTTTAACCATTAGACTACCACAGCGTCCCCTGCAGCACAACTTTATATCACAAGTGTCCTAATCAGTGTTCTAAACATCACTGTTCTCTCAATAAGCAAGTACGTGGAACAACAGAAAACATTTTCTGATGACTTAGCTCACTTTACCTGCATATCTAAATCTGCTTACCATACCTAATGAATAACATTTATTTGGAAACCAGTATTTTTGGATGACCTTTACTCTGGTAAAAGGTCTATTACTGTCACTGCTAAATGGAACATTAATTCCAGCTCTGATGCTGCATTTAAGCTCTTGTCAAAAAGCAAAACTTTCTCATTAAACAGACATCATGTGTCTTTCTGTTACTTCCTTGTCTGCTGAGAAATAAGGACTGAATAATCAGTATTTTAACCATTTACTTGGATGAACTAGTGAAGCAAGACAGCTGCAAGTAAATGCTAATTTAAAATAACTGTGTGTCACAAAACAAAACCCTCCTAGGTTTTTAAACTTAAGATGGATTCGACCATTCCTGCAATAAACAGGCATTTCAGTTTGCCATTTTTATTGAATAAGAAAGGCTAATTTTTCTTTGCACTCCCCTCTAGGTTTAACTCTCGTGTTGGGCATTCATATTTCTGAATTTCAGGAAATTACATAGAATGAAACTTTAATGATCAGTGCGGAGAAATTCATCAGAATAATCTTGTTAATTGTTCATGAACCTGTGAAAGTAGGTACAGTTTAACAAGCAAATACAGAAATAATGTCTGACCATAGCTTTATGTCACTGTCTTTCAAAATGAGCAGAATTAATATTGTAATTATCTTTCGTTTGGCTGTGAAAAAGTCTAACCAGTCTTATTAAAGACATGGGAATGTTATCTAAGTAAAACACACTTTTCACAATGATGCAATAGAGAACAAGGAGTTTTTTGGGGGGTTTTTTCTGTGAGAAGAGCTGACATTCCCACCTGTTCCCGAGATATTTCAAATATTACATTCTTTATATATTCCTAAATGTTTCAAGTAACAGAGCATATGTGGCTGTTTTAATGAAAGATCAGTAGGAAGAAAAGGAGGAGGGACACAGAGAAGAAAGAGAAAGGAGCTGCTGTCAAACTCGTAACTTCGCCTCCTCGGCAGTTAATTAAGGACCTTAAGGGCCGTACGTGGCTTTGAATTAATCTGTCCTCATTACTGTGGAAAAACTTGTCAGTTTATTTCCATCTTTTCTCTTTCAATCTGTTTCTCTTCATTTTTTCATCAGTGAATAACTTGCTCACTCACTGTTTCTAGTGGGGTTTTTTTTCCCTTTCCACAGTATGCATGGATTCATTGTTCATCCACCCAGTAGAATCTAATTTCTCCCCCATCATCTTGTCACCTCAAGTTTCAGCTGATAGCTTCATGTGAGTTAGCCTACAAGTCAGTGTCACAGTGGATATAGGGTAAGTTATGGTTTGTTTCTGTGGAGAAGTAAAATGGATCTGCCTTTTATTTGTTTAGAAGAAGATAATTCTCAGAAAAGGAAGAAAGTAAACTGTTTGCAGAGTTAGTCTCAGTCCAGCAAAATTCCTTCCCCAAAGCCAAGTGATTTAGGGTGTCTTATTTGTTTAAGCATATCTACAGCTACAATAGCAGCTCTGCGAGGCTCTAATTAGGCACTGTGATGCTTTGAGCTATATACTAATGTCAGAAGGGTTTATATACTGCAATAACCATGAGCCTCAACCATTCCTGCCACAAAGACGGCCAATAGGAGGCAAAAATTAGAGCAGTGTACAAAGTTTGGTGCCAGTCCATTACATAGATTTAAGATATTTTCACTGGATAAGGGACAACTTTGATCTGATGATGGGTTCAGATGAGAAGTCAAAGAGTCATCAGTAGTCAGACGGATTCAACCTCAGGGAACCATGGATATCTGCATCAAATTTCATGGCTATCGATCCGCTAGATGTAGAGATGTTTCACTCAAAACCACAGATGTCAACCTCAAGGTGGCAGTAGAGAAAAGTCTGGAGGATTCATCCTCTGGGGAACATGAATGTCTGTACAGAATTTTAATTTGGCCATTCATCCAGTAGTGAGGTATTTTAGTCTGGTGAACCGATGGAGAGCTAAAAGTAAATATTACCCAAGACGCCCTTTGTGGCCATAACACATTCCCATAACACAAAATGCACAAGAACAAAATATTGCCAGAATAAAAAGGATTAATTTGTTGTAATATACAAATATACAGATTTGTCTGACCTCTCCTTTTCTCACCTCTGCTCTCTCCTCCAACACCACTCTCACCAGCGTCTCAACCAGCACAGTCCTCCAGCAAGAAGAATGTCCACTCTGCAGTTATGTGAGCTGATATGGCCACACAACGATTTTTATTGGTCCAAAATCGCTGTGGCTTAATAAGTGTAATCTGTCGGCTAGCCCAAAGGTTAAAGCCCAGCAATATATCAGTGTCCCACTGCTATATTGCAGATCTGTAATTGCCTTGCTGGAGGCTTAATTGTTGAGGTGTATGTGGAGATCATTTGGAAATGATCCATCACTTAGTACTGTAATAATGAGTTTCCGATGGTTGGCTGGGCTGAGGCAGCCTCCCTCGCTCCCCACAGAGGGAGTTGTTGAACCAGAGCGCTGCACTGTGTGGTGAGGTGCAGCAGAGTGGAATCGTAAGATTGAGACTGTGTGTGTGAAGGGGATTTCAGGTTGGGGTTGTTTGTGTGTGTGTGTGTGTGTGTGTGTATTACTCACTGCACCACTCTTAATCAAACCAGCCTTATCCCCTTGCGTCCTCCAATTTGTAAGTACAAACCTGCACTGCATAAAAATCAGGACAAAGTCCGTTCTTAATCCATGAAGCTGCATCACTTTATATTATTATGAGAACAGGTTGAACTCACTCTATTCTCTCTCCATTTTTTACCTCTCTTTGCTGTGAACTGTCAAATAAATCTAAAGTGTCCCTTTCTATGAAAGAAAAAAAAAAGGACAGCCACTTTAAGCATCCTGCCTCCGGGATGCAGCTTAAGCTCATTTCTCAGCAGATGCCAGCCCTATCCACTACCACCAAACACCACTGCCACCATTTACCCAGTGGACACACACAGCACTCCAATTTGCAATTTTCATGTTTTAAATGTCAACCTGCAGTTGATTATGCAGTCTGCTTTGCCATTAAAGCAGCATCTCAAAAGAATTTAATGCACTTTGAGCGAAAAGGTTACAAGGTGCTGTTTTTGAAAGGCGCCCATTACCATGATAAAGAGCACACAATTTCAGTAATCAAACAAGCCTGCTGTCGCCACATGGCCCCACATACAACACAGCACGTAATGTGGGCAGTTGGTAGCTGAAGTTGAAATTTCTGTAATGTCAATTGATGAGTGAGAAAGAAAAACACTCTCTTTTTTCTGCTGGAACTTCATAACGTGACAGTTAATGATGAATGGGATGTCAGGAAAAAAAACGCCATGAAAAGCTTAGGGGCGGTTGATAGTAGTTGCTGCTGTCATTGTGAAATATCGATGTGAGACTGCGTCTCCAAAAACCTCTATATCTGTGGATTTACAATATGAAGTGAGAAAGTTGTCTGGTGTCTGCTCTGACTAAAGCAATTTACATTTGCTGAATGCTCCCTACAGCAGAGAGCCATACTGTGGTGACAGCTGCACTGTAATGAGATATGTTGTTTTGTTTACAGTGATATATGATAATCACCCCTTGTTTTGTTCTGTAGAGTCAGAAATGTTATTTCACTAATATTTTTTTCACTGCCCCAACTGCAGAAATTCATGATTCAATTGTTTTATTCAGCAAAGCAATGCAAAGCATGTGCTGTCTTCACTGTATAAAATATATGCCAAGAGGTAATTCCAGAGTGAACTATCACTGAAGATAATAAGGCAGTGCTCATGTTTTCCTAACCAGAGTGTATTACCAACACTTCCTGAACATCTGTATAGTTTTAGTCTGAATAGATGATACATGTAATTGTACATTTAAAATCTGTTATATGAAATATACATTTAACAGTTATACACATTTTTAAATATGTGTGACATACTGTATATTTTCATGTAATATATTTCAACATATTTTATGTGTTTATGTGTTTGGGTCCTTATGTTCTCTCTGATGATTCAATAGCTCAATACAGGCCATAATCTAATTCAAACATTTTTACCAATACTGCTGTAATCAAAGGCAGTAGAGTTCCAGGCGTCACATGACTTGATTTGTTTACACCGCCATGTTGGCAGGAAAAGCCTGAGTAAAAATGAATTGTGCCAGCACAAACTTCAGGCCGTCAGAGTTCACCTCACACTTTAAATCTGCGGAAATTGAACAATATATTGCAAAACTTGATGGATAAAACATTACTGACCCTTACAATGCCCCTGGTGTGCTTCTCACGAGTATTGAGTCAGCTGGACAATGTTCAAGATCTGCAGTATCCAGACATCTGCAATTACTTGATCAGCTTTGACCCCGCTAAATCCACGCCACAATGCATAGGCCTGTGAAACTAGAACTGATATATAATGAAAGTATATGAAATAAATAGGATATTAGAGTTAGGAAGCGTTGGATTCTGTACCTGATAATGAAGTCGTAGAAGTCGTAGAATCTGTTGCCTGTGGGTTCCCATGCTCCGTTTTCTTCAGCTCGCTTCCAGCACGTTTTATGGCAGTAATCCATTTCTGTCGTCTTTCAGGATCTTTGGGAATCTGATAAAATGCTCTCCCCTTTGCTTGTCCCCGACTATTCTGGCATCCTGGGGCAACAACAAGCCACCATGTTCACTTTTTATAAATACAGCAGACAAAGAGACAAGTTAGCTGCTAGCAGTGGTATGCCTGGCAGTAATTTGAACAGCAGGCTTTCCCGTCAACATGGCAGTGTTAGCATTTCGACTGAGCTCAATTACATATGATTTAATTAAGACAATTAGGAGTAAAAAATATTTTATTTTTTTTACAAAGAAAAGTAAATGTATTATTTGTGCCAATGTTTTTTCAAATATTAAATCAAGAAAATTATGTCCTCTGCCACACAAACAGTGGTAAACATAGTTTCATACGTGCACTGCAAACCTGAACTTTTCTAAACATTACCTTGTGGAGCTCTGTGTGAGAAGAAAAATGTCTGAATCAGTGAGACTGGACATTACTATGGACTTTATCCTGCCAGCTCTCTGGTATAAAGTCTGTGTAAGGTTTGATTGAATGTGTGAGTATAGCAGATAATTATCTAGAGAATTCACAGCTAGTGAGTGGGCGTGTTGATAACAATCTACCTGCAGGTGCCACCCCTCACCTAAACCAAAGGGAACATTTCCAGAAGGTGAGAATGTGTCTCATACGGACATCCTCTGACTGTGTGCTGCATGTGTGAAAGGGCAACTCTGGAGAATATGCAGACATGATTCTCCGGACACTGGCTGGAGTTTATATGTGAAAATGACTTAACTGATACTCTTCAAAACTTTGAAATCAGGGTTTTGTATTTTCTCTCTGGGTATTGTTTTATATAAATATATGTATAGAAAGCTAGTCATGAGCATATATAGCATATAATGAATTTAACTATATGAATCCTAAGCAACTGGAGGGCTAACTGTGAAATGTAATCACTCTCTTAATCATTGTTAAAATTTTCAACAGTCAGTTTCAAATTGGGTAATTTCAAAAACTTATTTCCATTATCTAAATATATATTCAAATATATGTAAATATATTTTAGGGTTCACAAATTAAATTTTTCAGGAAAAAAGTACTCCATAATCACGACTATATTCAAACTGCTCAAATTCAGTGAGCTCAAAATCAAGTCAGAAATTCAGGCTTGGTCAAATTCAGACGATATAATTCAAGGTAAGAAATTCACCTTTAATGCACTCAAATACAAGAACACCACTCACTATGACCTCAATAATAAATGTAAAATAGAGTTATCACCTGTCTGACAGTTTCTTGTTGGAGAAATGAAACAGATAAATTGTACAGAGAGATGAGTGGCTAGACCAGAGCAAAGCTGTGGTGTAGAAATTACACAGTGGCCAAATAAAGATGTATAGTAAAAATGGTGAGCACTCAGAAATGCAGGTTTTATGTGAGGAGGCTTTAACAACTTGTACTGGTATTATGACAAACACTGAAAATTTATAGGCTTCATAAAAGTAGAATTTATGGTAGCGCTGTTGTATTGCATTGCATTAAATTGTACAGGGGTGCCTAATAAAGTGGCTAATGAGTGTATATTATGTTATTTTTTTAATTTGTCATTTTTCTATCACTTCATTTTGTGTCAGTAGGTGGACATGACAATAATACCAGTACAGGTCTTTAAAACAGCAGAACATTTGAAACATTTTAAATATTTAACATATTACACAGTTAACTGTTCCATTTAATAAAATATGAAGTGAAGCAAAATTTATATAGAAATATTTTGCTCATGTAATTACAGCTGTATATAGTCTATTATTTTTATGTACCCTCAATAAATGTCTATATCTCTTCATGGGATGTCTGTAGGTGGACATAAAAATAATACCAGAACAGGTTGTTAAAGCCTTTGCACATAAAACCTGTATTTCTGAGTGCTCACCATTTTTACTATACATCTTTATTTGGCCACTGTGTAATTTCTACACCACAGCTATGTTCTGGTCAAGCCACTCATCTCTCTGCACAATTTAACTGTCTCATTTCTCCACCAAAAAAAACTGTAGCCATCACACGAGTGATTTATATCTTCCTCGTGTGTGTTTTTCCCTCTACTTCCTCTGACTTTTCTGGCAGGCTGAAATTGCTTTATTATTCCCCCAGAGTCTGTCAAATCCCCCAGCAGCTACAAACTCATCACCCATCACTGGCTCTTTGTCTGAGAGGAAATAAAGTGTCGGGATTTCCTGGGTGACAGATTTGTGTAATCGTCCTTCGTCCAGGCTGGGGGAACAACTCGGTGGACACAGGAGGAGAGCAGTGGAGAAAAGGAGTGAGATAGAAGGGCAATGCGAGAGGGTGGCAGATCAGTCTGCCTTTTAAAGTGAAAATTGAGTCTCTTTGAAGGGGAGCTCCTCAGGTAGTGGGGGTCCAGGACCTTTCTTTTTGAATCCTGAAAAGAGGAGAAAGTCACTCTTCCAGTCCTCGCCTCAATCCAATACTTTATTATGGACCAGCGGACAAAAAAGAAGACAGCAGTATTCACACTGAAGGTTCCCTCGGCTATTCTGGGTGATTTCCAGCAGTGCAGATCAATTCTATGTTGCTTTAGATTCATGTTAGGTTCAGGTGACACGTTTAGTCGATTTCTAAGTAAGTATAGGTCAGAGAGGGAGACGGCGCCACAGATACTTCTTACTAAGGTTAAGGTAAACTGGGAAATATTTGAACCACTAATTTGCTGAAATTGGTTAGGGCACCATGCAGATTTCTTTCTTCTTGCCAGTCTGTCATCTTTAAAGTAACAGTTCCACATTTTGGGAAAGTAGTTTATTCATGTCCTTGACAAGAGTGGGATCAGAAATTTGATACTGTTGTAATGTTAGTAGGGTAAATATGGACTTGGAGCCAGCAGCTAGCCAAGTTAAGGTTTTACAGTGTTTATAGTGTTTATGTGCCATACTTGGCACTTTCTTTTTCATTTCTTGGCTGGGAGCAGTGACTTCCTGGAATCTCCCCTGGTAGCCTGACTGAGGACGGGATCACAAGTGCAAGCAATATTATGCCTTGGTTTTATACATGATTATCTTTGTTAAATGAGCTTAATATGTGCTAATAGGCATTTTTAAATTTTGGACAGAACCAGGCTACCTGTTTCCCCTGTTTCCAGTCTTTATGATAAGCTAAACTAACTATCTCATGGCTTTAACTTCATATTTAAAAGGTGCTATATGTAAGTTTTCGCTACCACTATAAAGGCCAATGTTAGCATTAACAACTGTTTGCTTATCTAGAGCTTAAGCCATAATTTACAAGACAAGAGGTTAGAATATGCCCTGTTGGCAGCACTACTTCTCCATCTTCTCATGTACAACTTAAGGCAGTCTGGATGCTACAGGAGGGGATGCAGCAAGCTGGATAGCATGCTAACTTCAGTAGAAGAAAATAAGTGATAGAAATAGAGGCAAAACAGGAGGTAACAATGGCATTGTTTTTTGCACTGCCGGAGACAGCTCTTGGCAAGTAAAGGAATGAAGTTTGATGTTGAAAGAGCCCCTTAAATCCATGCTGATGATCAGCAGTACAAGTAAGCATCGGTCATATTCAACAAAGTCAGAACTGTCAAATCACATATTTCTTGTACAACTTGTATCGTAGTTACTTTAGCTTTAACCATGGCTAAAAGCGAGCGTTAATTACAGTGGGTAGAATTCAGTGAAGATGAACAGAAATATCTAAAATTGCAGCCGTGCTCACCACTGACCTCGTTGATGAATGTAGTTGTTCTCTATTATTTTTTCAAAGTTACAGGTTAAACCTTGCAGTCTTTCATTAAGATTTGTGGAAAACTGGGACACTGTGAATGGGTGTAATCAACCTTCAACCTTCATTCGTCATTTATTTTTGCACCCGCCAGGCAAAACTATTGTCCATTAAAATCACATCACAGGGGAGACATGGAGGTATGGAAATATGACTGACTGTTGATAGATGAAGAGCGTGAAAATTTCAGCCTGGGCCAACTTATTCTCAGCTCACCGTTGACCACATATCGAACGATTCTCAGTGGACACTTTTGCTGTAGAAGATAAATATTCTGATCCAAAAAGAAATTGCAAAGAAACTGAAGGACCTGAATGTATGCTTTCTCACAATAGGGGAAGTGTATAGCCTGTAGCCAACTAAAAATCAAAATGTCAAGGATCCCCTTTAAAATCACATCCCAAAGCATGTAAGTGAGTAAGGCATCCAGTGGAAACAAATCCTTGTAAGCAAATCGGGGGATTGGCATTGATTCCCTCCCAAAGCTCAGAGATATTATCCATGCTCAAAAGCATCAGCATTTCTTGTCTTCTCACTCATCGCTCTGACCCTGATTCCACCACCAGCCCCCTCGCTGGACTCTGCTCAGCTATTAGGCCTCACAGGCTGTTGCTCTGCAGAAAAAGTCATGTTTTTTCTGCAAACCTCTTAGGCCATTTGCATATAGAAGATCAGTTACTGTCAATGGTTTTTCAGCCCTGTACCAATGCACTAATACTTTATGTACCACTGTAGCCCCAAATGTGTAGCATCCGTATTCTTTTAAACAAGCAAAACTTCTGATTTCACAAAATAAACTCACTTCTGTCCCAAAGGAGTAATTAAACTAAACCAAGAGACTTTCTTTGAATTTCATAATTCATGCTTTGTGATTATTGTTCTTCTCGTGTATTCAGAGACGGATTTATTGACTTTGTCTACTCAGTCCGCTGACATGTTCTTTTGTCTTGGTTTCTTTTCTTGTTTGCTTCATGTTTTATTGTTGTTCTTTCTGCTTTGTCATTCACCATCTGTTGCGTATTTCAAACAGCCAACAATAGTATAGTGTTTCTAATTGTTCACTTTGCCATACATCACTCTAATCATCCCCAGACAAGAATATAACCAAAGGAGTTCATCTTGATAGAACATTTCAACCATCTACTTTATTGGACACATTTAACATTTATCACATTCTTTACATACACGATTTTAGTTGCTATATGAACTGGTGCTTAACATGTACAACAGCCAATCAGAATGCCATGACAGCAGGGGTAAATGGAGTCACCGTGGGATTCTCTCTGGTTTTTTCAACTTTAAAACATTAATTATGGATGGATGTAGAAAATACAGAAAATCTGACTCAGAAAAAACAAAAGCATGTGGATAAAATTAATAGTGCTGGAACTTCAGATAATTAAACAAAGCAGTGATGAAAACTGCTCAGTAGGTGCTGTGAGGATGGAGGGTCTCTGCAAAACAAAACAAATGCTAAAAAAATGCCAATGCTAGAGACAGGGAAACAGCTGAAGCAGGTCCCAGGACTGCTATATCAGAGATTATGCTCAGAAAAATATGTAGCATAATAACTGAGAACTCTGAAATTATTCTACAAACAGAGACTGCGAAACGTAACTGAAACCATAAAATTACTGCCCACAGGGACTGCTGGACAACTCAAAGAAAAGTAAAATATAGGAATGGACAACGGCTTATTTTCCAATGGAGATGGGGGATCACTTTTCAAAAAATAATTTTACACACTGAAAGCTCTCCAAACTGTATCCTCTGACTGTTGAGCTGCCAAAATCCAGAGAAGCTCAGAGTTGATAGAAATGTTGATAAAGTCATCTGTGTCGCCTTCAATTATTATCTAGAATAATTCTTCAAATAGATGTTTTCCAGCCTGAGAAGAAGACCTGCAGACACTCACAGGGCTGAACAAAGTAAATAAAAGAATATTAATAACAATAATCCATGTTTTTATTTCCAGTTAATACTATTATTCAACAAGAATATAAACTGTTTTAGTCGTTCAATGCATTAAAGGCATCATGGAGAAAGACTGATATTCGAACTAAGTGCTCCTCCAGAAGCTCCGCCCCCCCAGACGTGCATCGCCATGGAAACCAGATGAAACTGAACCCCACTTGTCCCTGATGGCATACTATTGTTGAATGTGTGTGGACATGACTAGAAAAGCGTTGTATAAGTGCAGTTCATTTACCATTTAAACTGACATTAACAAGTGACCGTGGAGAACGGTGGAATTGAATGTGTCCTGTAGATTTGTAGCTCAGCTAACAGGGATGGAGCACTTAGGTTGTGTGTTACATTAGCTGCAGAAACTAAGAGTAGACAAGACAGTTTCTCAGAGCTAGCACAGTAGTTGCAGACAGCTTTGCTCACAACTAAGTCTAATATTACACCAAAAACAAACAGAACAAAACAATACAGCCCTAATGGATCCACTAGAAGGGGCAGCTAGCAGACTATGAGGAGATATTCACTGAATTTGAATAGAAATGCATTAGATTGTAATTGCCTACCCTACGTCAAATAAAGCAATAATTGACACAATATTTCCAATTCTGTTAGTAGACTCCCATTATTATGACTTTTTCAGCTTTTGGCAATATGATATGGTCATACTGGTCATACAGTTACCCATGGGTGGAAATCATCCATTCATCCATTATCTATACCGCTTATCCTTTAAGAGTCACAGGGGGGCTGGAGCCTATCCCAGCTGACTTTGGGTGAGAAGCCATTCACACTCACTCTCATACCTACGGCCAATTTAGAGTCACCAGTTAACCTAACAACAACCCGGAGAGAACCCACGCAGGCACAGGACATGAAAAGTCCCAGGTGAACCCGGGGCTCAAACCCAGAACCTATTTTATGAATATAATTTGTATTTTCTGGAAGGTGTAAAACAGTTCGGCTACAATTCTAGGTGACATATGTAAACAAGACAACTAAAATTTAAAGCTACAGTATGTTACATCTTTGTAATATTTGTTAGTTGAAATATACTTCAAAACGTCTTACTCAAAGGCCTCAAAGGTTTTTGTGATCCAGACTTATTGAACAGCCTGGAAGCAGTGTAGATATATTCCCCTCTCAAGTTTCTGAGTGAGCCTTGCCCCTGTAATCAGTCAGAGAAGGCCAGAGTTAGTCAATACATGAATACGCAAATCGTCTACAACTCTTCTCACTCTGAGGCCTAAGTATTAGCTGCTGCAGGGCATCGTATGGCTAGCAAACTCCCAATTCCTGCATTAGCTGAGACAGCATTGACAACAGAGCAGGATGAGCAAGGAGAGGGAGGGAGGGGTGAAAGGGGTGGAGCGGTTTGCTTGAGTCTCATGTTAGCGCTAGCTTGATTTGCATATTGCAGCTTTATACACACAACACACACAATTTTGACATTGTTGTTTGAGCAGTTTCTTATCAACCCTGATAAAACAACAATAACTGAAAATGAGCATGACCCAGAACTCACAAATCAAATTCAAAAGTGGTGCCCTGTGAAAAAGATGCATACTGCTCTTGTCTTTTCCTGGAAGGTTCAGAGGAGCAGCCTGTTCCACCAACTTGGTTTAATTACATGATGTGAGAAGCCAGTGAGAGCTTGTTAAGCCTCTGATTGTTCTCCTCCAGAGCCCTTCGCCTATCTCTCCCCCGACGATGACACTGCCCAGCATCACACCAGCTCAATTATCCATGAAATATTCTCCCGCACGCGCCCTCTGATGACGCATTATGTTGAGAATGACTTTCTGGTTGTGCTTTTGAGCTCCAAGTGAAGATCCCGGGATGTGGGGAGAGGGAGACTGGAAAAGGCTGTGTACAAGGTGTCCCGTTTCAGTTTCGCCTTGTTTTTTTGTTTTTGTTCTCAATTAGCCGACTTATGGTGAATTGTTTGTCGGTTGTTTTTTAGTCTGTTTTCCTCTCCTTCCCCAGAGAACATTGGTATACCACTGGTCATGGTTGCCATGACAACAGCAGGGACACCGGCAACTGGTGGGAAGTTTGCTTATCATGGTATAGATTGGCCCTATTGTTGTATTTATACAGGGAGAGTGATTTTAAGGGTTTTTGGTGCTCAACAATATAAACACAGGACAAAAATAAGTTATGCCTTTGTTAAGTGTAGTGGGATGTGATGTGAATGGCATCTGTAGAAATTTGAAGTGATCCAGCTTTTTGTTATTCAGCACCAGCACCACACTGCAATTGCAGAACTCCAGCCTCATCTTTAATTCATGATTTACCACTTCTCCAAAAAAAGAAAAAAATCAGCTTCTACAAAATAATCCAGTTCTACAAAAGCCATGCATGTGTGTTCCAGCTAAATCTCCATCCCTGTTTGAATCAGGATACTCCTAAAAAGAATTCTAAAGGGAGTGAAGTAGCAAACTGCTGTAAGATGACAAAGGTTTTGCATCAAAAGAAAACACAGTAATGCCGGTGGCAATCACATAAGAGCCCCTCTGGAGACTGTAGGTGGCTGTCTGCGCTGACACAAGGACTTCAGAGTCCATTTATCTCCTGGTTGTTTAGCTGCTCGACCAACTCTGCACAACACGACCACCAGACAGGGCCACTTTGTCGCCGGAACACACGAGGACGTCCGAGTGGACCCATCACAGGGTCAGAACAACAGCTACATGCAGAGCTGCTTCGTCTGGGGGATAAACAAAGGGCCAAATGATCTTGGGAATAAAAAGAAACACGCTGCTGAGGTACAGCATACAGGAACAAATACAGTGTCACTTGCATACACACATCCACATACTATGCTTGTTAGTAGACACAGTCAACACATCACTGGGGGACAGCATCTCGATAATTACTTGATTTTTAGCAGATAAATGTTGACTTGGCCTTAATTTATTCTTAATGAAAATCAGATGTTAACAATGTGTGAAGGAAACAATGTGTTAAGGCTGAAAGTCTCTGCCTTTCTAAAACATTCTTTCTCACACACACAATCAAACAGACACCACTTGAGAAAACATACTTTGTGACCAACTTCAGTGATTACTTACATTTTTGGACAGAATTTCAGAGGTAAAGGGTTCAGCTCAAGATATTACTATGTGTCCTTTTGTGCGTCTCCATCTAAACTTGATAAGCAGTTGGAAAGCTCAGCGTGTATAGGAATGTATATAGGGATGCAGTCACTGTGGGTGATTTTTGGATCTCAACACCAGACTAAGGAAAAAAATCACTGTAAAATAAACTGACAGGTCAGGTTCATCCAAGTGGCAGCTAAAATGGCTGAGTGTTGAAGCCAAATGTGAAAGTAACTTGAAGCTGTTCTCACTAATATTTTCATATTTACAACTGATCAAATGACGTATGGAAAGTGAAAGGTTGAAAGAGGTTGGAGGTGGTGATGAATCCACAGAAAACAACGAGTCCAGAACAAGCAGCATTTAGCAGCTAAAGAGCCACATATTTCCCCTAAGGAGCTGGCGGAGACCAAAAACAGAACAAAAATGAAAGTGAATATTCATGCTACATTCATTAGGCAGCAGAAACACAACTGAAAAAGTATGTTAATGTTGCTCAGTGTCTGTTGTATTTGCTACAACGTTCGATATAACAGGTTTTTATGGTGATAATACGTCCAGTACGTCCTTGTCTATATGTGGAGCTCCCCTTTCCCCAGTGTCCAGAAAAAGAAATAATACTGCTTTATAGAATGCATTTTCAGTTATAGCTGCAATAAACTGGCTGCAAAATAAAAATGACAAAAATCGAGACTGTTGTAGAGACTGAGACTGACTGACTTTTCTCACCAGGAAACCTTTTTTTGACTCTCAACAGTTTACAGTTGTGCTTTTAATGTGTCATGGTGGCTGTTTTACTGTGTTACTAAGGCTTTGACCTAATCAGTTGATTTTAGTGACTTAGGGGAACAGGTTGTAAACACAGCACTGACATACAGATGAGGCCAAAATTACCGGTACTCCTCCACTTCTAATTAAAAAAAACACAATTGGCTCTTACATAAGCTGAAACTGACAAAAGTAACTGGCATCCACCATTCTCTATTGCGTATTTCATTGAACAGACACATCTGTTGGCATGGACAAAATTATTGGGACCCTTAATCTACTATTGTGCAGCACATCCTTTTGAGACAATCACTGCAATCAGGGACTTTTTGTAGCTCTTAATGATATTATACACTTCTCAGCAGGTAGTTTGGCTGAACTCTTCTTATCTCAGCTTTGTTGGGTGCCTTCTCCCAGCTGCAAGTTTCACCTCTCTCCATAGAGGTCTCTCTTATAGCGGGCCACTTCAAAATAGGCCATTGTTTTCCTTTTATCCATTCCTTACTGCTTTTAGATGTATTTTTTTGGGTCATTCTCCTGTTGAAGGAGCCATGACCTGTAACTGAGACAGAGCTCTCCGACACTGGGCAGCATGTTTCACTCCAAAATACCATGATAATCTTCTGATTTCATTGTGCCCTGTGCAGATACAAGGCACCCTGTGCCTGACACAGCAAATCAACCCCATAACATAATTGAGCCTCCTCCATGGTTCACAGTGGGGATGGTGTTCTTCTCTTTGAAAACTTTACTTTCTGTGAACATAGAGCTAATGTGGCTTACCAGAAACCTCTAATTTTGTTTCATCTGTTCAAAGGACATTCTCTTTTCTCTTCAAAAGTCCCAGCTTCATTCAGAAGACGACATATGGTGCAACTAGATGCTGTTGTACCTCCATCTCCAGGTCAGCCTGTATCTGTTTATGTTGTTCTTTTTCCACCATATCCTTCTTTTTTCCTCAGTTTTCCTCTTGCAGCCACATCCTGGGAGGTTGGCTATGGTTCCATAGAACTTAAACTACCAGATATTACTATATAATAATATTAACAACTGTGGTCACAGGAACATCAGACTCCTTTGAGATGGTCTTGTAGCTTGTCACCTTGACCATGCAATTATTTTCTTCTTTATCATCTTAGACATCTCTTTTTTTCTTTCTCTCAACCATGTTCAGTATGGTGCACACAATGATACCAAACAGAAGAATGAGCACTTTTCCTAGTTTAAAGAGGCAGAATGACTGATTATAAGATGTTAGAAATTTGTGTGCCTAATAGAAAAGAATAGTGTGCTTGAAATGTCACCACATTCCAGTCATTTATCACCACTTCTAAGGGGCAGCAGTAATTTTGGCCAGGCCATTTTAGATCTTTGTTATTATATTCTATGTCAAACCAAAGGCTTTTTCCAGGAAAATGGGGTGTAAGGCACATCTGTAATTATCACCATAAAAAGATCGCTAACATGTTAGTAGCAAGTCCAATTTTCAGTCTCCTTATATTTTCTCCTTATTTTCACCAAATTCTGAATGAAAATATGTGGCTCTTGAGCTGCTAAATTCTCAACTTTGTTAGCTAGTCGCTAGTAGCTAACCTAGCTGAACAGAAAACAGGTTGTAAAACCAAAACAATGAGCTGAAAGATGCTAAAACTTTGTATAGAGCTGAGAGGAACTCCAGAGGTGATAATTCTGTATAGGTTTGTCATCGTAAGTGACTTCTCTCACATTACACAGTCATTTGACCCATTGTTAATATAAAAATGTTGACTGGTGCAGCTTTAAAGAGAATTATGTTCAGGCTGAGTCTCTGCTTCAATTGTTGGTGTCTGCTCATCTCACCTCAGCTCAACCCAGCCTCTGCTCTGTTGTCCAAATTATAATTTTGGATGGGAGACACAAACAGAGAGATGTGGCAGAGGGGGAGCGATGGACATAAATCAGACCTGTGTGATTGAAAGCCAAAATCTGGAATGCAATTCCTGTCGGTCAAGCCAGGTTTGGAGGAAGTAAAAAGCAGGCAACCCAGAAGGTCATATCTTTGTTGAAACTGTTGAAATGACATCTATTACCAGGGCTCTGGAACATATTACCTGTTCTGCTCCAGGAAATCAACTTGTGTTAGCCATAGATAGGTTTGCGCTGTGTTTCCCGGCTATCAGGTGTATCAGATCCAAACTTTCAGCAACCTCTGCTTTGTCATGGAAACTATCAAAGACCTCATCATTAAAACCAGGCTCTTGTTCATGGGGAATGATGCGAGAACATTAGATTTATCCCGTGTAAGTGGATAAGAATTTCACTTATATCTGCAGTGATGAAATTCGATCGTTTGGCTCAAATCAGGAGCTCTAACTCTCGTCTAAGCTAGAGAGGGAGAGGATGGTGAGCGTGCAGTGCTTTGTTTGCTTTGATGATCACATTTCTCCCAGATATAAATATGAATCTATCTCCAAAAGTGTAATTGAAAGTGAGCACAAGCGTTTGAACCGTACCACCGGTCTCACTCTGCCACACTAATAAGCTACAATTCAGCTTTGATGTGGAAGTGTGTCACCTCCTGAGGAGAGGAGCAGAGGGAGGGACTCTCCTTCTCTCTCTCTCATTTTTTTTTATCTCTCCACAGACAGATATTATCAGTGTATCTGAGAGATCTGAAGTGGGATACATGCACACACACACACACACACTGCTATGTGCATCAAATTATTAATCACCATAACAAGGAATTATCAGCAGCACCCACAAACTGGCACAAAAGAAAGTGTCAGTTCTGACTGTGGCTAAAGGAGAGGTATCCATAATTAATTGATCGCAGATATGCCACACGAGACATGCAGCTTTCATGACAAATTGCCATGCATCAAGTGAAGAACAATAAGATGAAGGAATTAAAGTCATCACAGGAAATTCATTTTTCATTCCCTCACAGTGTTCCTCTCATCTGACATCTCTGTCTGCCTGTCAGTCAGTCTTTCCACCCCTCCCCTCCCTCCTCACCATTCCCCCTCATTAACACACCTTTCAACTGTGACATATAGATGACATTTAAATATAAATCACAAACATTAACATTTATAAACATGAGGGTTTTATGATGGCTCAGTAATGAGGTGTTATAAATCCCAGGGCCATGGTTCACAGTGCCAGTGGACACATAAAACGCCGAGAGCACTTTTAACAAGGACACAACACGACGTCGCTGCACTCTGCTGTCCCACAGAGACAATGTCGGAAATCCAGTGAAGCCACTAGATAACTGATTTATGAGCTAATCCTGCCAGTAAGAGACATACAGAATGATTTATATACTGTATGACATCAATTTATAAATCTATTTTGCAAAAATATACTGGATAGATAGTCACATGTGGCAGAAAGTATATGGACACCCCAGCATTACACCCTAATGTAATTAAATTCCATTAGATTAGACATTAGATTTAAAAAAAAAAATCAAATATAATGCGGGGTCTCATCAACATAATAAGGATATGTTTTCAATTAACATATCTTCAAAGTCGCAAAACATCCTTAATTGTTTTCCTCACAATATTTGCTTGTGGCACCTGAACCTTGATTAATGCATATATGATAATGTTCAGGCAATTCACAACACTGTTGCCTTAGCATTCAACACTTGTTAGACAAGGATTCACACCGTATGTAAACACAACCTTTGTTTGTTTACAGGGACCCTTTAAATACTGAAAAAAATAAGAATAAATCAATGCTGATTCAAAGCACAAGTGCGTTTATAGTTTAAAGATGCTGTGTGCAAGTTTTTGCCATCACTACGTGGCCAAAGTTAGCATTAAAATGTTAATGTTGGACTGAGAGCACACTACAGTGACTCACTATTGGTAAGTGGTATTAAAAGCGAAGCTGGTTAGCATGCTGACTTCAGTAGAAGAAAAGTGGTAGAGAAAGAAGTAAAACAAGAAGTTAACACTGGCGGTGCTTTCCACTGCTGGAGACAAGTCTTGGCAGGTAAAGGAAGTTTGACGGATAAGTGAACAGTTGGCTATGTAACAATAGCAGAAACTTACACATCGCACCTTTAAACCTAACCATTCATGGTACATAGGGGGTGAATGCTCATAGATGGTGTTAGCCCATATTCATTGATCCATCAGATTTCAAAAACTTGTGACCATGTGGGGGCATCTTTTTTGGTAACACCTATCAAAATTAAGAATGTGATAGCTGGCTAAAGTTTTTACTCAGGTCACAGAATTTGGTGCAGCACTGCAAAATCCTGCACTTTGTATACCCACCATCCACACTCATTATCTCCTTACATTTTTTGTGTGGCATAAAAATACAGCTCTTCTTGGGCCAAAAAAAAAAGGGGGGGGGGGATTCTTTCAGTGGAGCAATTACTTATCCTTCTAAATGGATTTGGCAAAATGACTAAGTTGTATATAAACATAATTTTTAGGAGACAGGATTGTAGGGGATGGATAGATAGATAGATAGATTGATAGATAGATAGATAGCAATTTAGTACCTTAATGGATAAGTGGTGTAAGAAAGAATCGAAGAGAAGAATAACAACAGCAGTGAAGTGCAGTTTGAATGATCCTTGTGCAAGTGAAGCCATTAAGCAGTGGGTCAATAGTGGAGGACAAGCAGTCGGAGTATTAAACTGATCATGACATCAAGCTAAAGGCAGACAAGGCCTCTGAAGACTTCCTTTTGGCAGCAATTTATTCATCTGCAGCAGAGCCTTTTCATTAAGCACTGGACATAATAGATGATCCATTGATTGTCTCTCTCTCTCTCTCACTCTCTATGTCACTCTGTCTCTACACGAGTTTCTTCACTGTCAAAAACTCTGCTACATTTCAGAATTTCTGACAGTGGTGAGCAATCAAAAACAAACATTCATCTTGATTATAGTCCACTCTAAGCCACGGGAACAAGATCGGTTTTGTCTATTCATCATGTCACCGCCTCACTTAGAACGAGCTGGACTCAACTGCAGCAATGGACAAGGCAGTGGCCTTCAAGCGTTTGAAAACCCACAATTCAAATTATTTTTTTCACCCAGTGAATCGGTAAAGAAAAGGATCAGGTTCAGGTGAAGGGAGAGGTGAGAGATGATGAAGTTTTGCCCTGAAGCAGTTTGTCAGTGATGATACTACCCTGTTTGACACCGACTTTTTCTACATTTCCACCAAATCTCAAGGCACACCCGAGCTTTTTTTTCCACAGTGTTGTGGTTACACCACAGGGTCAAAGCTGCACTCACTCGCATTCAGAGTGTTGAGGGTCAAATCAGCAACTGCAATATTTGACAGCCCTGCATCGGTGTATTGTGCTTCAGTGTGCCTCAGGACACAACAGTACACTTGTAATGTAACAGTTTACTGCAGGTGCAGAGTGAAGCAAGTCTTTTATGATTATTTTAGGTGTAGGCACCACATAACAGCCACTAGAGGGCAGGCTGTTGACAGAAGAAAAATATGGATGCGACCTGACCTCACCTCACAGGTTTCTTAGTGAATGTTTTGAAGCCTGGATTTGGGTTTAGCGCAAAAAGACAGGGAGACGCTGAGGTGAGACATGGAGGCTGCATCCACAGAGGCTTAAGGTGCTAGACTATCAGTTATATATTATGCATACATGCATTATTGACACAATGAAGGGAAATAACTTTTTATGTTGTGACAAAAGTTGGAGATTTTTGACTGGGTCTCTGTGTAGTCAGACATTTTTAGAGCCAGCATCTGGTGGCATTTAGTGATTTGATCATAATCTATTTCTACACTGAATTCAGTGTTTTTCCACATAGTGTTTTTAAAGCAAATTAATGTACTAAAGTGCTTAAAGGAATGGTTTGACATTTTGGGAAATTAGCTTTCTTGCTGAGAGAAGATTGATACCACTCAGTGTATATTTATTTCTTGGCCAAGAAAAAAGTGCCACAGGTTGTCCCATAAAATTACAACCTGTAATTTTACAGCTAGCCAGGCTAGCTTCCCTTGTTTTAAGTCTTTATGCTAAGCTAAGCTAAACAGCTGCTAGCTGTAGCTTCATAACTAACAAGACAGACATGAGAGTAGAATCAATCTTCTAGTCTCAGTCTCAACTAGAAATCAGCACATATCCTAAAATATAAAGTGTTCATTTGAAGGGTCACTATGCATAGCGGGCATAGTGAGTGACCACCAAGGGGCCCTATTGGACTTACATTATTTGATTAATGGCAAATTCCTCTGAATTTACCACAGTGTAGAATACCATCTTCCATCTTGTTGCGCTGGTCTTGCGGCAGGTCTCTAGTTTTAAGACCTGAATTATTTTAGTTCATATTGAGCTCATGTGTCGTAACATTATATTTTCTCAAAATGTTTCCATTCTTTTTGTATGTTATTAACACACACACAATTATATTCATTATCAATATGTCTGACAATTATTCTTTCGACAGTGTATAACATGTCAGAAACAATCAAAAGCAGCACATTAACATATTCAGATGGCTCGTCAAAAGCCCAAAGGTATTGAGTTTACTATCATAGAAAATGGGGGAAACTGGAAACTATTTGAGAAACTGGTGCCAGTGAATTTTCTGCATTTTTGCTTACACAACAGTTCAAACGATTAATAATTTATCAGAATCACCAGTTAATTTTTTGCCAATCATTCATTTTTTTAACCAACTGAACACATGTCCACAGCACTGTTTACTGTCTGGGTGCCCGGGGAAATAAATAAACTGCCATGTACTCCCCCTCAAACCAGTAAGACAGTTGTCAACAGTATGTTCAAGAAAGCATATTAGCTCATTTCACAAAATTATTACTATCAACAAATAACTTTTAAGAATAAGTTTAAAATGCAACTAATTAACAACTTTCATTCTAATGCTTTATGAATAAGAAGCGTGAATCCCATTAACAACACTCAAAATAGTTTAAGCTAAGTAACTCATGATCAGTAAATTATGATCTATAAATCAGGACCATTACATTATCATAATTATACAATGTATTAAATCATGACAAATAACTTAAAAAACATATTGCTACACACTGTGTTTCATGATTCATTAACATACAGTGTATCTCATTAATTGACATCTGTCTACACATTAACATCATATTTATATCTAACTCTAAATCAGATGTGAAATGGCACATAACATAATTAATCATGACGTGTTAGATACATATTAGTGACTATTTTTATGTGTGTGTAAAGTGGTGCATCTCACTGAGCTGTTACTAAGAATCCATGTGTTGTGTCATGTGTCACACTGTGTGAGGAACAACACTAGTGAATGACAGAAGATATTGACATGGTTTACCATTACTGATTGAGAAAGACTTTTTTTTTAAAATGATCTTAATCCTAAACCAGTGGAAATATAATAACAGGACACGAGTTTCACAGTTAGCTGGCTAGTATCTAGTGTGGTTGTGTTAAGCTAATAATATGACATATGGATATGAATATTAATGTTAACGTGCTCTGAATTGATGATTAACGTTTTGTTTTTGTTGTCTCTGGCTCATGTTACTCATATATCAATCATGCAGTAGTGCACATACTAAAAAAATTAACAGCTTGGAAATAGTTTCTTAGTTTCTTAAATTGTAATTATCTACTACATAGTTCTTGACTTAGAGCAAATACTTGTTAACTGTTAATTAGAAGTTAGAGTTTCCTCAAAGCTCTGATCTTTTTTCACAGTGTGTCCTGCTGTTTTGTGTGTGTTTTAAACACATTTTAATTGGACAACAGCCATTTTCTCACTGTATTACATCAGTGCCCGATGCTCCTAACGCGCTGCTGTTTCTATAACTACTTGTTCGTATCCTCATAAGTTTCTTACCAAAAGATTTAACAGGAAGGCCACAGCTCCTCAGTCGCATGGATGAATGTGACAACACTCCTGGGAGGTAAAGTTTATTTGGGCTGCTCATGTCAACACCTGCAGTGTATCTTTTATGATCTTGTAAATCTTTACTGATTGCCTCTACCTACAGGTCGTAGGTGGTGAAGTGCTATATATATATGTGTGTGTATATGTGTGTGTGTGCATGGATGTCCCTAACAGGTCTGCAGCAATTTCACAACGCATTAGATTTGATGGATAAGCCACACACTGCCACACACCTCAGAGCTGCAGGTGTAAAAAAAAAGAGAAAAAAACAGTCAACACATGTATCAGGAGCCCGGAGAGAGCGGTGTGATTCTGTAGGGTTGATGCGATATGACAGGGGAATAATAATAAAACGCAGCTTCTGTCTTACCACTGACCTGGATTGATACATTACAACTGTGATACAGAGGCAGTCAATCCTCTAACACAGCGGGTTCTCTGTTGAAACGCGTTATGTCTAATCCCATTTGTCAACAGCAAAGACACACTCAGATTTTAGGGTCATGGCGTCGAACAACGCATTCAAACATCAAGACACATACACACACAGTAGCAGTGTGTGTACGTGTGTGTTTTTGTGTGTGGGCACAGACGCGTAGGTCAGCGCAGTTAGTGAGTGATGTGCTTTGGACTGTCAGCATGCGTTACTGTAATAAGAAATCACAACCAAATGCCCCGTGCATACAAACATTTTTAGTTTTTTCGGGAGTTTATCCTCTCTCTGCCACAGAGGCCACAGCATAAAAAGTGTTCTCACGGTACATCTCTGCTTTCTGTGGCAAGGCAGACATAAATAATAAACATTATCAGTTGCCTTATTGTTTGTCTTTGATGCAGGAGCAGCCTCCTTCTGTCAGCTTAGACTCTTGCCTGGTTTTCTTTGTTCACTTTGATGCACATTTAACGAGGTTATAACCAGTGGCGCAGCTAACACACAGATGATAACAGATGATAGGAGAGAGAGAGCCTTTCCATGACCTTCCAAGCATTCAACTCATTTGACTTTGATGTGTAAAGTAGACCAATGAATGGCAGAACGGCTGTGCTTTAATTTTGGTCTAAATTACAAACTCAAATGAGTGGAGCATTAAATGAACAATGGCAAGGTGCAAGAACCCCCAATTCTGTTCCCATAACACAACAGTGCCACCTACTGGTGTGTGTGTGTGTGTGTGATTGTGTGTGTGTGTGTGTGTGTGTGTGTCCTGCTGAGTAAAGTTAAATTACACCTTTTTTCCCCCTCATTTTTAACTGGTACTTATGTGTGTGCTGCCTGTGCCTGTGTAAATACGTTAAAAGATCCCCTACAGACATGTTTGAAAATGTATAAAAATACTGCAAATAGTAATGCGTTCCTGATGTCTTTTCCACAAAATCAATAAACCAGTAAAACAAATCTTAAAATTACATCCACTGTTTCTCCTTCATTGAAAAATCCATAATCTATGAATATGAAAATATTTTCTATTTCTCCTACATTACTGAAAAGTCCATTCTCAGGGCTCTAGGGTGTTTTAAGTTACCACATCACACTGAATTACATACTGGACCACAACTGTCTTCCAAGCTAGTTGTGACGTCATAAAAATCCTGATCGTACCTGCACATCTTCAACTAAAGGTGAGCAGAGAGACTTTCCACATTCAGCAGGCAAATGTGAAAACAGCCTTCCAGTGTCAAACATCTGAAAACATGAAATAACAATGAGCAAAACACATTGATTTAAATTTTTTTTAAAAAGCCATTCTCTGTATTTTTATCCAGTAATTATATTTTTATCTAATAGCTATTATTGTAAGTGGTTTACCTACATCACAGGAAAGTTATGCATACATGTAATCCACCACAATTTTATTTAATCAGTAAATAACAAACTGACAATCAGAACAAACAAACATTTCCTTCTGTCACTGCTTCACATTAAATACACTCAACCAGAAAAACCTTTCATTGTGAAGTAACTGCAGGGAACATGATGTGTGCCACTGCGTATGAAAAATGTAATGTGTAACAAAAACAAACAAACAAAAGATTATTCATTACAGATTGAGAGTATAATGACATTACTTTACAAATTACCCATAAAGTATTTAGTTACTCATTACTTACATTACTGCACAAAACATACATTTCAGCCTACATTTTGGAAATACTTACTGACCATCAATAGCTAGCTTAGCATTAGTCCAATGACTGACTGCACTCAGCAATCCAGAAAGTCCTGTCCTCACAGTAAAGCTGTGGAGGTCAAACATTCTCCTTAGTTAACGACTGGAGGGTAACGTTAACAACAGAAACATGTAGAAACAATGTATAACTAATGCAATTTTAGAGTTAGTGGGAGTCATATCAGCTGCCTCCACACGCCTCCAGCTCCTGTGCCAAGCTAATACAAACCAGACCAGGCTGCTTACTAAACCCAGAGAGACCAAACTGATATTAACCCATCTGACTCCCATCCTGTCTAATACAGTAAATGTCATATTATACAATAATGGACTCAGTTATCTTTTTTATGTTACCGATCTATGACTATGGATTTGTTCTTGTGCTTCCTTTTTCCTGGACCAACAAGATTTGTCTGAGTTTATCCAAACTGATTTATGCCTTGCTTTGCAAACAAATGCCATTTTAAGTGTTGCTGTGACGTCATATGGTGTCCTCCAAATAATGACACAGAAGAAATGAAAACCTTCACATGTACATGGCCTTACATTTATAAGTTAATCTGTAATTGTGAGCCCTGAGAGAGAAGAATACAGGTTTAGCAGCCAGTGACAGCCAACTGCATCTTTATAACTTTTTTAGTGCTATTGCTGGGTTGCAACAAATTGGACTGTTGTTTCTTCATCCATCACTGTTACAGTAACCAGGGGAATGCATCCAAAACAATATGCTAGCAAGCAGAATACAGTTTCACCTTCCATCCCCATTCATTGCTCCCCAGATTCTGGATAAAACGTGATTCAATCGTCAGACTCGATCATCTTCACTGTATCCTCCAACGATTGAAAACATATAGAATGGTGCTGTAGTTGTTGTAAGGGAAATAGCAGGCATCTGACTTTACTGACTGATGTAATTCTTTGTTTTGAATATGTGCCATCTTTGTCACTGTCAATCAGGAGTTAATTATTTGAACCTTGGAGAGTTTGTTTGATCAGTAGAGTTCATTTGTGCAGGTGAGAAGAATTTTTTTGCACTAGGTAGCTGCACTGAACTATCTGTAAATTATCTCTTTATCCGTCTACACAAAATTACCACATAGCAGGGTCAATGTAAGGGTTATATTGACATTTCATAGTCAGCAATTAGACATGCTAAAAACAAGTCAAGCGCATTAAAATGATCTGAAAGAATGAAGTAAAGTTTTACTATAAAATGAGGTGCATATTTAGCGGTTTCTTTGTGTGGAAACGCTGCTTGCTGAGTTTGTCTGTCAGTAATTCCATGCTCTATGGGTAGCTTACAGTCGATTTATTAGAATTCACTATAATTTGCTAAAAACAGCTGACGTTGTGAACCAAAACAGTAAACTGAGCTGAAAGAGGCTAAAACGCTCTGTGGAGCTGAGGGTAACTGCAGAGTAGGTGATAATTTCTGTAGGTTCATCACTTCAACTTACCTCGTTCACATCAACATAGTCATTTGGACAACTGTTAATGTAAATAAAAATGTTGATTACAGCAGCTTTAAGTAAATTTACACTGTTACCAGATTTGTTTTGAGCCCCAGAATAGCTGCAGTGACTTTACACATGTCGCAGTAACTTAAGTTTACAACCAAATGGCAGAAATTCAACAAAGTAAATCTTTCTATTATAAGTCAGAAAACAGCCATAGGTGTGATCTTACCGTATGACAGCTGATGTGTGAACAAAGAGAGTGTTTCAGCAGTTCCTCTTTCAGATTGCGTCAGTATGTATTCTGAATGCCATGCATGTGTTGAAAACTGTGTGATGTCAAAAAACCCTGAGAACATCCAGTTATCTCATCAGTTCATTTTTAATGTCTTTTCCCTTCCCTTGTCTGTCAGTCAGTCTCACTGCAGTGAGATGCTGTTGCTCCTCCCGTCACATCCGACAGAGCGAGCTGCATGAGAGAGTGTCAGACTGAAATAACTGGCGTTAGGACGCGTACACTCTCAACCTGGCGGTGTATGCATTATAGATGCCCACTTCACAATGTGTCACATCATGTCTTGATTTGCATGCGTACCACACATTTGATCTTCTTCAAGCAGGAATAATAACCAAAGTGGAGAGATCTGAGAGATTTTCACTCGTAGAAGAGGGAGAATCGTGGAGCTCAACACTAATGAACACATCTTTGTGCCGAGGCTCAGAAATAATGTTGGGTTTGTGATGTTTTCAACAGCGGGGGGTGGGGTGAAGGGGGGTGGAGGGTGCATACCACAGTGCAGACTTCACTTTGCCTATATAACTGAAAGTTGCCTTTACAGTATTTGGCATCTAGAAATTTTCAGCTCTAATGATTCTGACACTCTACACCTTTATAAGTATACACAAACCATTGGTTTACTCCGATCTATTAATAGACAAAAATATACATGGATGCGGATCTAGATATTAATAGTTACAAATGAGAAAAAATAACATGAATAATAATGTGGTTCGAAATGATCAGCAGTTTGCTATTGGTATAGCAACTGGAAACAAAGGGGGGCAACTGATTATTTAACCATGCTAGCCTCGTTGTAACATGTTAACCTATTGGTCATTTGCTCTAGGTTAGCCCAAGCTAACAGTGCACCCAGTCAGTTCACTTTAGCTGAACTCCAGGCACTCAGCACAGTTAACAAACAAATGGTAACTGAACACAAAAAGGCTCACTATAACTTGTTGGCCTAAAGCTGTAACATTTGGCAAGCATAAGCTACACTGGTAAACACATACAGGGTGGAGGGAGAAACAGCTTGCCTTGACACAGACACTCCTTTCAATCTCATCTGTGTAACCTTACCAGCAAAGTACACTTTTTGCAAAGTACTTACTCAACACAATCCAGAATGAAGCTGGGTACTGGGAACTAGCCAGGAAACTGCCATCAGCAACACAGTCCTTACAGTCCCCTGTACTGAAACGCCATTATTGAACCACTGATCCTTGATTAAAAATAAATATGAAGTTGCTAAATATCTAATCTATTGGTCTGTTAAAATGTAATTACAACAATAAGAGTTTCCATGATATTGTGTCATAATCTTCTTTTGTCATTAATAATAATAATAATAATCCAATAATAATTTACTGCTCAGAAAATGCAGGATATGTTTAGTTGAGTGCCTATGGCTCAGGAGGTAGAGCAGGTTGCCCACTCATCAGAAGGTCGTGGTTCAATCCCCAGCTCCTCCAGTCCGCAGGCTAAAGTGTCCTTGGTTAAGATACTGAGCCCCAAATTGCCCCCAGTGTATCACTGGTGTGTCAATGAGCGTGTGTGTTAGTGTATCCATACATATATGTATAGAACAACTGCTGTATGATTGTGTGTGTGAATGGGTGAATGTCAGCTGTAGTGTAAAGGGCTTTGAGTGGTCTGTATGACTGGAAAAGCACTACGTAAGTGCAGTCCATTTAACATTATACAAAATACAGTCCCTGTGAGACAAAAAGCTCTAAAGTTGTGGTTTTATCATTCATAAAACCTTTATAAGATATAGATTAAAATTCAACTGTCTATGCATTTCATATTATCCTGAAAAGATCTCTTGTATTACATTATGAAACTGGGTCCAATGAGAGACTGTGAAGCTTTAGGGTAGCGAGAGAAGGTAGTCTGAGGTCGCAGTGAGTCAGGAAGCAACAAGACTTCAGACAGAATAAGTAAAAATATGTGAGAGTATTTGAGGACATTATGTTCTCTGGTACACTCAGTTGTTTCCCTTCTTGCCTGATCAAACATCACAAGGCCTCGCTCCTATTGATCCATCAAGAACTGCACCACTGGTAGTGCATATATTCCCCCATTAATTACATATACTTCACATTACAGCTAGCCATTTTGCAAACCATGTTGTTGTGTTTTATCTTTTTTTTTTCTCATTAAAGATTGCTGTTTTACCTTACTGTTATGAGGTAATGCAGTGCATACTTTTCAAATTATTCTTGCTGATAATGTAACGTAATTTTCACTGTGATAGATTACACAACTCAAGTAAGTCTCAAAAGTCTGCTAATTGATTTTCATGCCACCCAACAATACTTTAAAAAGAAAAAAAAGATAAGTATAATACATGATGTTTTAGTGAAGCTAAAACCTTGATTCAGGGCCATACAGAGTTCCAATCAGCTGAGAAATGCAAACCAGCGCAGCCTCTGACAGAATTCAGTGCTGCTCAGTCTTCAACAGAACCTGTTAATGTGCAGCAGGCTGGACAAATTGGAAGCATTTCAACCCTTCTGAAGGGCTGCCCACTCAGCTTTCTGATTCAGACACTTCTTACTCATGTCCATTGCAGAAGTCAGTGGGGGGGTGCTGACAGGAGAAGCAAAGTATATGTGCACTGATTGTGTGTGTAAACACTTCTGCAGCAACTCCTCTGTTGACAGGTCAAAGGACGAAGAGTCGTGTGAGGCCGATGGCCATCAGGTTACTCATCCTTTCCCGGCCAAGCAAAAGACAACTCTTTAACTGCAGAGATTTAGCTACTAGATAATACCAAACAGTGTTTTCCTCCAGCTGACCCACATGACATGATATATAGAAAAACTAAATTGAGTATCTCAGAAACAGAGCAAAACTCATTTATAATTTATGACCTAATATAGACATACCGTCAGGTAACCCTGATGGGGAAATATGAGATTTGAAATATTGACCCACCAAGGACAATGTGTGAAATTAAATACAATTATTCAATCACACGTTAATATTTTTAATGTCTTTGTATTATGTGCTTGATGTCATGTTGCACAATGGATATAAAAATTAAATTTAACAGAGTCACGTTTTTTGTGATCTTGTATTATCTTTTCAAAGTAAACCTCACAAACCTCATACCTGTTGTTATGAGACAGGTAAAAACATGCACAAGTATGTTTACAGCTACTACAACATCAGTATGATGAGTAATGAGTCAAGGATTTTTATCATGCAAGGATCCTCATGACACCTCTGATCATGATTCTCATTTTTCCAGTGTGTGCCTTTACATAGCTGTGGGGTTGTTGATCTTGCCCATGAAGAGGATGTTTCTAGTGGAGCTCTCCAGGATGAAAACCAAGAAAGGCCTGTCAATTCTGACAGTTTCTGGCAAAAAGCGGTACACTAAGTCGAAGATGTTGGTGGCTGCTGCCTCTGTTCCCATCTCAGTGACACTCAGAGCAGCCTTGTGGGATGCCTGTGGAGGAAGAAGGAGGAGGACGTCAGAGTCTAACTTGAAGCACACAGCATGTCTAGGAAAATTGTAGAAGCTAAAAGGTCTTTTCAGCATCTCCACTGGAGAGATATGTAAACTTGTCACTATTCTGCAGTTGTTCCTGAACTACTGCTAATACAGTGGTATGGGTTTATTCCCTTGTTGTTCATAAATACTTAAATTCCCATATCAAACCTAAGAAATATTTGCATTTCCTACCTTTGAGACTTCAAGCCTGATTGTGTCAGACATGCCAGAGAAGTCGGCATTGCCCCCAAAAGCATTGGTTATGCCCATCTCTTTCAGTGTGTTATCCAGGGAGGCATCAACAGAGATGGAGAACTTTGGCAAGTACAGTTCCATGTATCTGTGAAACACCAACCCACAGCAGTTCGTGAAATAGTCTCGAAAAGTAACATATTGATTTTGTGTACATGAATGTCTATTTGCCATTTTTTCATGACAATGAGCATGACTTTCAAACACATGCATTCCAACTGGAAACTTATTTTTTGAATGACTCTACACTCATTAATCAATACATTGTATGTCATGATTGTCTGACAAACTACAAGTCGTGCTGGCCGTCTCTGTAAATTCATGTCCACGTACGCAAAATCAATAGATTACATTTTGTGACTATTTCATGACCTGCCACGAGACTGGGTTGGATACACAGAACATCACCAGCATCAGCTTAGTTAAACTGTATGAATCATGAACACATAACTTGTTGCTTCAAGTAAATCAAATATATCTAACCCAGTCATCATGTTCTTAATCTCTAATTCATCCAGGTTGATCCAATAATCAGAGTAAATTGATCTGCTGATTATTGTATGTTACCTCCAGATCCCAACGCACCAAGACATTCCTTTCAAATAAGCACACTGTTACTGTATCTATGATATCCATGTATGAGGATTCAGAAATGAGTTAGATTCCTCTTACTTCATGGAGACTGAGTCTCGCCAGTGTCTGATGTAGTCCTTGTTGATGTAGCCCTCCACCTCCACCATCTTGCCTTCATCAGGCAGGATGATCATCATGGAGGTGCTTCCATTGTAGGGCAGCATGATGACGGTGGTGTGGTTGGCAGCATCCCGGTAGATGTTGTAGAAACCGGTTCTCATCATCATGTCCACTTGAACTGTGGTGGTCCTGTCTGCATGGAAGTCTGCCTTGTATGTCTGGTCAGGGCTGAAGGGATACTTCCACTCTCCTGTATGAGGCAGTGGGAGATGTGAAGATGACAGTAATGTAGGTACAGTATTTCAGTGGAAATTATTCTTGTTACTTGTTTGCAAATGTTGCAGCATGCTCTACAATCATCAAAAAACATAATTTTACATGTGGTGAGTTAGTGTTCTTCCCTGTTGGTCAACAACACAATGAAACATGGACTTGAACTTGCTTCTTACCTCTAAAGTAGACATAGTTAATAAGCACCATGACCAGTGCAGGATCCAAGTCCTGTACCATATTCTTTATCTTGTCCTGGGTTTTATTAGCAATGAATCTGTTGATCTCAGCTGCTGCCTCCTCAGGTTTGGTCAGGTCAACGTTAAAGATCTCACCAGAGTAGTAGTGTTTGACATCCTTCAGGAACTTCTCCAGAGGAGTGAAGCCAGAGCGCACTGCAATGCCGTTACCGACATCCAGCTGCTGGTTCTCCTGGTTTTGCCCAAGCATGTGGAAAAGATGCTTGTATGCTTCGTTGACCTGAGTCTGGTTTAAGGCGCTGTAGCCCAAGGTGGAGAACAGCTGGCTGTGGGTTTCGCCACGGGCCCCTGCAGACAACATGGACAGGGCATTGGAGATGCCCAGCGGTGAGTAGAAGATGTTCTTTCCGGCAGCAGTCTTGGCATTCAGACTTTTGTAAAGGGCAAAAGCAAAGTCAGCGTTGGGAGAGGACAGCTTGTGGCAGCTCATCTCACCCTCGTGATGGTGGTGGTCTGCCCAGGCTACAGCTAGCAACAGTGCTACAAGGGCACTCATAGCAAAGATGCCATGCATCTTTACAACCTGTCCATATGAAAAGAGAACCCAGATAAAGATGTTAGTTGGGGTCAACCACAGTAAGTCATAGCAGTATTTGATAATAAACAACCTCATAAAAAGACTGAGAACAGAACAAACAAACAAAAAGAAGAAATAAAAAGAAATGATAAGAGTTATCTAGGACATTTTATATAATGTAGTGAATGGAAACAATAAAACTGACAGCAGTTACTGGCTCAGTGCCTTTTAAACAGGACACACTAATAATATCATGTTACCTCTAAACAGTATTACTCTTCCACCGTATCATCTATCATTTTGTCCCCATGTATTCATAGCTTCATTTCTAAATGTAACTCATTCCCAATGTCACATACTTATGAAATTTACATGTAAGTTCTCAGAAATGATAAAAAACATTCAGTATATTTTAGTGAAGAGCCATTAGTCATACCGTTAGCGTCCTCTTTGATGCAGTTTGGCAGAAACTTCAGCATTACATGCAACAGAATACAAATGCAAGAGGGTCAGCTGACAGTTCTATTACAAATTAACAGGGATCAGCCTGTTTTTCCATCCTGTTCCAAGAGATTTCTGGCAGGACCATATTTACTGATGTAACACAACTCACTGAACACAACATGGGGAAAAAACTGTTGGGCTTTTGGTATAAAGCAGGGGTGAGCATTGTGTTTGGATATGCAAGTGAAAGTTAGGGTGTGCAAATGTGAAAATTTATTTGGGTGCATCAGTGGAAGTGACTCCAAGTTCATAGGATTCCAATTAGTAAGGAGCATTTTAATTGGTTCTTAAAGAGACCAGTGATATAAATATGGTTTTGATGTTTATAGTGGATGAAGCCTCTTCACTGTGTCTCTCTCTCTGCTGCTGTCTGTGTCTGTGTTTGACCGAGGGTGTGGCTGAATTCCACCACACACACACACACACACACACACACAGACAACAGCAGGGCAGAGAGGCTGCGGAGGATAAATTGACATTGAGTGAGCAAATACATTACTCTTACTGTACGTGCAATAAAACCTTCACGAGTAAAAAGTCAATAAGAGTAATTTATCAAAACACCTGTTAAACAGGCATGACCTTACAGAAGAGTGATATTTTCAGCTTTGCCGCAGTCTCCCATCCCCTGCCAGTAGCTATTAGCAAGCTTGTTTGGCTTATACCAAACTGCCATGAACAAGCTGAAATAAAAGCTGACTGTACGTAACCACACTGTTTTAGCCAAATTTGCCACAAGACAGCAGCGACAAAGTCCCAAACCAGCCCCTCCTCCCTCTACAAGTGATGATTTCTGTCACTATGTCCTGTCCACCTCTGGTCCAGCAAATGTTTCAGTCTGTCACCTCTGTAATGTGTGGCATCAGTGGGTTTATGTAAAAAGTTATTGAGAGCATTGCATGTATTGAAGAACTGATGGCTTGATGAATGGGCAACAACAATATGCAACTTGAACAAAAAGATTTTGGTGATGGACATTGCTTGAGTGTGTGGTGGCCTCCACAAGCATTCTGTTATTTCCAGTGTTGTCTTCTTGACAACACAAATTACTATGGAAACATTCTCTTCTCCGGTGGGAATCCTTATTCCATCTACCTTGATCATGAACCATGAATCTATAATTTCTCTCGCAGTTTCTTTGCTCACAACATTGCTCATTATTCAGATTAGCTCATTTAGCATCTCATGACTCGTGTACTTGTCATTATGGGGGGAATCAACTTCACAATTTGGGTCAAGTGAGGGTCTTTAAAGGATAGAAAACACCCACTCCCTCCTCCTGACATATTATCAAAGGCATCTAATTTTGCCCTTAAAGTTAGCTGATTAGAAATTAGAAACTCTACGACATCGGTAGTAGTAAAAACACAGTACTGATTTTTCTGGAGCTGAGCTGAAGGGTACTTCTCAAGTCGTACTTCCATTGGCCAGCCCATTCCTGAATCATCAAGTCTCTGCTGCCAACCCCTCATTCATTTAGAGAGGGCCTGTCCATAATGCTGATGCTGTACATTTATAGATACGAGAAAGCAGGAACAGATTAACCATAAGCACAAGACAAATTAATAAATCAAATATGACAGCCCACCCCACTGGAGTGCTAACTCTGAGTCAACTCTGGAAAATCCTGTTTCGGGTCTGCAGATCTGGTAACTGTTCTGTGCCTCGACAGATCAAACAGAGCCATGTTGACACCTGAGATGGGATGTAACTGGCAGTGATGGTGACTGAGGTGAGGTGAGCACCTGTGTGCCCCAGAACCCGCATTAAAAAGAAAAAGTGGAAAGGCACAAAAGGCCACATTTTCTAGCATTACCACTGGCCACAGCTAATAAGTTAGTGTAGTGTTGTTCATGTACTAATTAGCTACTGTGACTGGTTAACTTTCACTGTGAACCATACACTTTAAAAAGAAACAGAAAGTAATGGATTTCCTTTTGTTTCCAGATGTTGACAATTCTGTTGAACTCTCCCGTCTTTCAACTTTCAAGGCTTAATTTCCCTCCATTGCAGCAGGAAAACTGTGAGTTAATCATTTCTTAATCCCTGAAATGACCTGTTTTCAATGGAATTTACATGATTTTCAGGTTTTTTTCCCCTCTGGCAGTTAACTTTTAGCTGTGTAGCAAGTAGCAAGACTGGTAGATCTCATGTTTTCCTACCCTGGGACCAGTGTGTTCTGTAGTTTGTTGACATCAGTGTATGATTTCAGACTCTCAAATGAGCCTATATTTCCCTCTTTCACTCCCTGCTCCCACATCCCACTTTCCTTTTGAATGACGTGATTTCATCTGCAAGCAGTGGAAGGTGTGTGATGATGTCCTGCATCTGCAGATTTAGTTCAGTGAGTTTCTGCAACATACCACTGAGGTATGCAAGTTTCATGAGGAAGTTGTTATCTTTAAACTTATGGGCAAGTTCATTCCCCTCCTCCTCCAAGAAGATCCTAATCTCATCCTGCAGTTCAAACACCTTGACAGCCGTCAAGACGTGCTGTGAAATAAAACAGCTGTATGATCAGATCCCATTTCCTCGCACAGTGTGGAAAAAAAAACGGCTTTGACTAGTCTTATTTTGATGTAGTTTGCTGTGGCAGCGTTGCCTGTCATTACATCGTCAGCTCAGGACTCAGGTGTCTGGATGCAAGTGCCTATCTGTGTTTCATACAGTGTGTCCACCACAACTGGGGCAAATGTGCTTGACTCGTGCAAATACCTACATAGTCCTCCCATTTCAGATCAGCCTCTTTAAAGCAAGCGTCAGTGATTTTTAATAATTTGCCTGCAGTTGCTCTGTTAGTTACATGTTTGACAAAAAGTGAATCCTCCTTCAGATCAATCTGACATATGAATCTCACGCCTGTTATCAATAAATATGATGAATAGTAGTTTCAGTCACTTCATCCATCTGCAGAGCAAAATGATCTTGTCATCTTGTCATGAAATCTCATCATTAAGCTGTCCTCCTGTATCTTTTGACATCATGAATGCAGTGTTGTTTTCTTGTCTTTATTTGATGCCTGCGACTTACGGAGCGGTCAGTGTCGGCTCATCGGCTGCTTTATGTTTACTTGACAGTCCTTTCGCAAACATCCCCCCATGCTTTGCTGGCAGTGTAGTGCCAAATGTCATTTATATTTAACCGTTGCCACACCTCCTCCTGTTCTAACTCCAGGCCCCCCTAATTGGTGCGCCGCCCAGTCTGAGATCCATTGTAGTATATGATTATGTATTTAGACCTTTCGACACCTAGCCAAGTTGAGATAAATGATGATAATAGATGTCATACGGGTAGACTGCAAACAGATTAACTACTGACATTTCTGCTGTTTGTGATTGATCTGTTGTCATATTCATCAAACTACCCTCAATTCATCACCTTCCCAATTGGCATAATATGACTGTACCATCTCTACAGGGCTGAGGAAAGAATTATCACTCAACTCGGTTCCTTTTAAACAAGACACACTACTGATATCATGTTACCTCTACCTCTTACATCTACCTTGGCTAAAATAAAATGTATGAAAATATAAATAAATATGTCACAAATGCCAGTTGTTCATGACATGTCTTTATTTAATGTTGAACCATGTTGAAATAGCAACAGCATAAAACACATTGGCTCACTGTGTTAGCAGATGCTTCAAGTGATTGTTTTCATATACAACAGTCAGCTGGATACAATATATAATGATGTACTTAACCAGGTCTACCCACATTCAGATGATAATTAATGTGTCATACTGACAGACTATAATCATATCAATACACTGATGACAGGTTTGACGTCGTATTCATCAAACTGTGCTCTGTCCATTATCTCCCCAGTTCTCTTAATATCACTGTGACATCTCTAGTGGGCTTCCAAATGCTGAGGTAACAAGATGTTAACTCTCATTTTCTTAGCATCTTTACATGGCTGTGGGGTTGTTGATCTTGCCCATGAAGAGGATGCTCCTGGTAGAATGCTCCATGATGAAGACCAAGAAGGGCCTGTTGAGTGTCATGGTGTCAGGCATACTCATAGGCATAACTTCAATGGTGGTGGTGGCTGCCGCCTCTGTTCCTGTTTCATCCACGCTTAGCACTGCCTGGTGGGACACCTGTAGAGGGAACCAGGAGGACGCAGTCAGTGTCCAGTTTTAGTTAGAGCAAGAAATTTTACATGCTATAAGCTAGAAGAAATGTGGTATTCCTTCATGAGTAATTGTCATGAAATAGACATCTTCCTCATTACCTTAGCAAACATATTAGGACATGTTTGCTGATCCTACCTTTGAGACTCTGAGCTTGACCTCTTCAGACATGCCAGAGAAATCAGCGTTGAATCCAAAAGCATCAGTCATTCCTAATTCTTTAAGTGTGTTGTCCAGGGAGGCTTCAGCAGAGATAGAAAACTTTGGCAAGAACAGGTTCACAGAGCTGAGAAACACAGAACATCACCAGTGTCAGAATCACTGGAACAGACATTTGACTTACGGCTAGTTCAAATTGAGCTGTGCTAATGATGGACACATTGAGCAAATGAAATATATTTGATCTATTATTTGTTATTTTCATGCAGTCAGTGGTTATGATGTTTCTTTGCATAAAAGCCCAGCACACAAGATATATTCCCTACAGTGATAAAGGTAACCACATTGTAAATGTATCTATGACATACTTTCCAACCACCAGGATGAGGATTCAAAATATATTCAAATTTCTCTCTTACTTCCTGAAGAGCTTGTCATGCCAGTGTCTGATGTAGTCCTTGTTGATGTAGCCCTCCACCTCCGCCATCTTGCCCTCATCTGGCAGGACGATCATCATGGAGGTGTTGCCCTGGTAGGGAAGCATGATGACAGTGGTGTGGTTGTCACTGTCCTCGTAGAAGTCATAGCGTCCCATTCTTCTCATCATGTCCACCTGAACTGTGGTGGATTCATCCACGTGGAAGTCTGCCTTGTGTGTCAGGTTACCATTGAAGGGTCTCACCCACTGTCCTGTGCAAGACAGTAAACGGACATGGATGAAAGCAATGTAGATATCGTATCTCTCAGACTGATTTATTTCACCTATATCTGACATGCTCTATCCTCAAACAACACAAGGAAATGTGCATCTGAGCTTGTACAGATGGAGTGTCATGACAGCAGTTGGCTATCTGCATGCAAGGTCTGGTCTATGTGTGCTTGTGTCTTACCTCTGAAAAAGACATAGTTGATCAGCACCATGGCCATTTCAGGGTCCAAGTCTTTCACCATATCTTTTATCTTGTCCTGTGTTTTACCGGCAATGAATCTGTTGATCTCAGCTGCAGCCTCGTCAGGTTTTCTGAAGTCGACGTTGAAGCTCTCACCATTGTAGTAGTGCTTGACATCCTTCAGGAACTTGTTCAGAGGAGTGAAGCCAGAGCGCACCGCAACAGCATTACCGACATCCAGCTGCTGATTCTGCTGGCTTTGGCCAAGCATCATGAAAAGATGATGATATGCTTCATTGACCTGTGCCTGGTCGTAAGCGCTGTAGCCCAAGGTGGAGAACAACTGGCTGTGTGTTTCACCACGGGCCCCTGTCGACAGCATGGACAGGGCGGTGGAGATGCCCAGCGGTGAATAGAAGATGTTCTTTCCAGCAACAGTCTTGGCATTCAGGCTTTTGTAGAGGGAAAAGCCAAAGTCAGCGTTGGGAGGGGACACCTTGTGGCAGCTCATCTCACCCTCACTGCTGTGTGCAGTGGCATGGTCATGGTGGTGGTCTGCCCAGGCTACAGCCAGCAGCAGTGCTGTGAGAGCACAACTAGCAAGGATATCACGCATCTTAACAGCCTGCCCAGGAAAAATCGAAAGAGAGTTAGGTTCCACCACAGGAGGATGTTGTAGTACTGTTGTAGGTTAATACTTGTAAATTAAGCAGGACACATCAATGATATGCCCTGTGATGGACTGGCAATCCGTACAGGGTGTACTCCACCTCTCGCCCAATGTCAGCTGGAATAGGCTCCAGCCCCCCCGTGACCCTTAACGGATAAGCGGTATAGATAATGGATGGATGGATGGACATCAATGATATGATCTGCTTCTAAACAGCTTTACATTTCCAAATTATGATATATTTTGTCACTATGTCTTCAAAGTTATCTAATCCATATCTAACTTTTACCAATAAATGTAAGTCCAAGTTACTTAAAAATTAAAGTTATTCAAAAACTTTTCAGTAAAGCGCTATGCTTACCTTTAATGTTCTCTTTGCTGCAGACAGTTTGCCAGAAACGTTCTCATTATATAGAGGAACTCTGAGAGTCAGCTGACAGTTCAGTCAAACATTAACCAAGACCAGTTCCTCGTCACCGTCACGTACATATGTGGTTGGACAATCTTCACTGATGCAACACAACTCACTCAGCACAACAGTGAGGGCAGTGCTGGTGAGATAATGGATTGCTCTAGAATGTGTGGAAATGTATCTGTTTTACAAAGTATTGCTTCACATACCTTCATGCTCATCACATCCTTAGAGAAATTAACTGATGCACTCTAAATCACTGGCCTTTCAGTATTCAGGGAAACATGAATAGATCAGATGTTTAGTCTGTGTAATTTTCACTTGAAATCATCCTGAAAACAATAAATGGTGCAAATTTCATAAAATAACATGGCTAAATCAATAGTATTGGTCAGTGAATTCAAGGTCTGTTCTCTGTTGACTCTGTTGTCTGTTCCCTTGAAAAGTTGACTTCAAATCTTAGAATAAATCTAAGTCTATCTCCAGTCTTTAATAGGAACATCAGTATTTACATTTTAACAATGTTGATGCTCATCAAAATTTCTATTTACAATGAAGCAGATAAACTTAGTGACTTTATAGTAGAGCATTACACAGCTGATGACCCAGATTATTTCCTTCAGACATTAGTGGGGACTAAATAGAACCAAGGGATAAGTAAATACAGCGCTTACTGTACATTAATAGGTTGACAAAAACATGACTCCATGCTCCAAATGGGCAGCTACTGGGGTGTCTTGGTGGTTTACAATGAGCTAATGGCAATACAGGGTGATATCATCAGCATAATAATGAGCATAACTGAGTCAAGTTGGAAAATAAATATTATTTATGTGAAGAGTAAATAGCAGTGGGCGATCTTTGAGGGACGTTTTTATCAACCATCTGGGGACAACAGTTGAACTCTTGCAGAGAGATATGATTTGAACAAGTTGTAACCAGAAACATCAAAACCACAGAAGAATTACTAATTTAACAAGTGTGAGCTAATGCATTTGTAATGGTTATCATGGTAATTATTGACAAAGTGTTTTCAATAGATTTTAAAAAGTCTGTACAGTCTGAAATCTCAGGATATTTCAGCCTCTTTTGTCAACAAGGTTTTCACTGAGTTTTAAGGATATCACAAAACTAGACCTGCATTAATACACTGAGCATAAAACAAAGGTGGAGGGCCATCTTAAAGACCTACTCTTGAACTGTATTTCATAATTTAAAAAAATCAAAGATCTCACTGGAATCATGTTTTATATGTACAATACAAATGAATATGTTTGCAGTAATTGCAGCCCAGTGTGTTGCAACATACAGCTGCCATCAACTTTTAGTGCTAAATGTGAGTATGAGCTCTGCTGTCACTCTCAGACTGATGTTGTGAGTGTGTTAAAAATGTCATCAACAACAGCAGTTGCAGTGGTTTTTGTGCTATGAGCAGGTCTTGAGTGCTGTGGGTGAAGGACATCATTATCCTCCAGGAAGATGTGCAGTTGTGAGCTGACAAGTGACTCCAGGATTTTGTACAGACACGACTGCCTGGTTATAGGTCAACAGTTGTTTAACTTTACAAATATCACTACTTTTATGCAAAGACAGCATCTGAGCAATGTTCCATATAAAGGGGCCAGAAGTAAAGGTTGAATTGAAAATGTGTACCAGTGATGCATCGATAAGATAAGATAATCCTTCATTAGTCCCACAACAGGGAAATTTACAAAGTTGTCTCACACGAGGCTTGAACCCGCAACCTCCTGTATAGGAGCCATGTATCTTTTGGCTCTGCCACCAGCTTTCACAGGAGCACTGAGGCATAGGATCTGCAGGTCAAAGTTGTCCTCACCTGGAGACCTTCTCATGTTTATATTTATCAGTGCATTATATATCTCTGAATATGTGACAGGTCTGAGTGAAAATTACTCAGGGGCAATTTTGTGATGTTAGAGTGTTGCCTTTGACAGTAGGTACAGAAACATTATCAAACATGTCACATGATGCAGTGAAATAATTATGGAAAACACGAACATTTCCTTTTTGAGAGGGCAGATAGGTAATAATTAGATTATTCTTTTTTGTAAAGTTGAGGACTTGTTTTAAAGTTAGTTCCTCTGCTATCTGAATTTCTGCCAGTCAGTGTTTGTGCCAGAAGCTCTTGCAATAGACCAAAGTTTATTTTTGTTACACATGGCTAGAGCAAGTTTAGGACAAAACCAGGAGTTGGATTTGTTTGTTATTATAAATATTTTATAAGGGACATGACAATCAGCAGTGTGGGTGAAAATATTAGAAAAATAATGTAGCACTGAGTTTTGAATACAACATGTTATTCTGAAGTTAGACTGATATAAATCACTGAGGAAATGTTGTCCATTAAAATTTTGATTGTTTTTTTTTTTTTTTCTTTTTGTGTATGTGTGTGTGTTTATGATACAAACTACTGGACAGTGGTCACTGGTATCCAAGGCAGGAATGCCAGAGGTAGAGGTAGGTTTGTTAGGATGACATCTATTAATGTATATTTAGCAGCAAGAGTTTGATCTGGTTGCTTTGGACGTCAGCTGAGGTTAAATATAAGACAAAGAGCTTTTATCTTTTCCACTTTGCTGGATAACCAGTCAAGGTTAAGTCAAGGTTAATAGATTCCAATGACAGTGACAGATAGCTGGAGCAATATAATCAAATACCTGAGAAAATGATGATGAGTTGGATAGATGTACAAAGAAATAGCTCTTTACATAAATTAGTAAACCACCTCCTTTAGTTTTCCTCCTCACATATACATAAGTTATATCCAGTAATGGATATGTCCTCATCAGGGATTTTGGCACTGAGCCCATTTTCTGTAAGAATAAAAATGTGTGGAGCAGTTTCAGTCAGTAGGATTTACAAAGTCAAATTATGGAAGCAAATTCCTTATATTTAGGTGCAGAAGGCAAAGGCATGGTAGTTCTTAAAATCAAGGGATGAATTCATTTTATTATTAACGTTAGATTTGTTTGGATAAGCAGTATTATTGGGAGGATGAGTACTGATACATATAAAATTCTCTAGTGTAACACTGTTTGGTTTGTAGTTCTGCCTGTGATGTGAATAGTGGGAATCATATACAGAGGTGAACAGTTGTGGTAACAGTTAATGGAGTGCTGCTGAGTCATCACTTTTAAGTTGTCTGAGTGGATAAGGCAGCAAGGTGCACATTCAGGGAGAGTCTGGCTCCACCTCTGTTTGGATAAAGTCTATCTCTATCAAACAGGTCAGTGTAGCCCAGAAAAGCTGCAAAGTTGTCCACAGAGAGCCGGCCCACTGCACAGCAGTGGTGGTTCAACTACATGTGAAACTGGCAGATTCTGCTAAACTTTATGTCTCCATATCAGGGAGCAGGTAAAGGGGGGCATACCAGCTTCCAAGCCTATGTCTGCTCCAAGTGACTGTGTATCCTATGTCTTTAGTGGGGGTTGGCTCCCAGCTGCAGCTGCAGCAGAATCCAACCTGTTTACTGCTTGATGCTCTGTTAGCTGATGTTTGGTCTAAGATAAATGACCATCCAGGATGCCACTAACTGTTAGAGAAGTTTAAATCCCTGTTAGTTTATCAAAGTTAAATAACCAGTTATTTGTAGCATATTTAAAAAAAAAACTAAAGCTTGCATGAAAAATTAAAGTGTGGGTGCTAATGTCATTTTAACTTTCTCCATATAAATGATATCCACCCACACTTTTGGTCTAATGTAATTCCTAAAACTTTTAAGTTATAATCTCTTTTTCCTATAAACAAAAAATCTACACTATTGTGTTCTTTCTGTCATGCTGTTTTTACAACCATGTCAGTGTCAACTCACTCATCCATGGACTCACTTCATTCTATCAAGTGGGTGACTTTTATTCCATGTTCACATCATAACATTTAGTCCGTAATTATGAGCAGTTGGGTCAGCAGTCTGAGTTCAGAGACTGAGAATACAGGGATTTATGAGACCTACAGTATCTCTCCCTGTGTTAAAACAACAAACTGCAACATGGTTGCAAAGCCACAGTTACTGGCAGATGAATCTAATATTCAACACTGAGAGAATCGATTCATCTATTTAAAAAGGAGCTATACAGGTATTTGTTTTACCTGGTTTCATTTGTAAATGAACAGCCACAAATGCTTAACATGCCTCTTGGAATGATGTGCAAAATTTCCCAAAGCAGAACAATGAAGAGGTTTGCTTGTTATTCCCAACATTTTGATGATGGTCTAGAGCTTATAGGAAATTATGTTCATTAACAGAAATATCAAATGTAATATTAAACCACACCATATATATTGTTCAGTATAATTTAGCTAACTGGCTTATAGTATTTTCTTGCACCTAACACTATCATAAAATATTGTATTTAGCTTCTGTGATTGGCTGTTATACCATCATTATGTTGGTAATCCTACTTACTGTGCATTCCTATGTTGTTGTCCAGCACTGTTAGAAGGCAAAAGTGTTCACAGGCAGAGTATATGTCAGTCATAGAGGGGTGAAACTCAATAATCATTTAAATATGGGTAATGCCATTGTAAACGTCATTCCTTTACTCAACAAGAGTTGTCTCCAGCAGTGGAAAGTAACTCCAATGTTATTTCTTGTTTTGCTCTTATCTTCTACAGAAGTTAGCTTGCTAGCAGCTAGCCCACAGGAGAGGAAGAGGAGATGCACCTGGTCAGAGGGTGTATTCTGACGTCTCGTCTTGTAAATACAATGTTGGCTGAAGTTCTTGATAAGTATACAGCTGTTATTGCTAATGCTGGCTATGTGGCAATAGCAAAAACTTTCATATAATACCTCTAACAGCACACAGTTTTGGACTGTCTACTCTGGAGGCCATTTCTAATGTTGCACATGGTTGTTCATATGAAAAGTGTTACAAAAGGGCATGTAGAGAATGGAAAAAAGAAAGCTTGACAGAAAGGTTCAAACACTGTGTCACTACTTGGCTGATTGCTCTGTGAAGACAGCATGTGTTTTGGATTGTAGTTTCAGAGTTACAAGTTCTTGGAGGGAAGAAGGTTCCTTGGCTCTGGGGATGCCGCCCTCTTCCTAATGACCCTTCCCAGGGGTCATTTGAACTTTCCTTGATGAATAGACTGACATCTCTGTTATTTGTGATAGATCTGTTGTCCTATTCATCAGACTATCCTCTATTCATCATCTCTCGTCTTCTCCTTCTTCACATGGATCTCTGATACTGTTGTAAAAATGAGCTAATGTTCCAAAGCCACTAAACCCTACTACAGTGTGAAAATGTATTACTATTTTATGAGTTTTCTTTTTGTGTTGGCGAATAAGACTAGATGTTCTAGTGAAGCAATTTCCAATAATTGCATAAGATGATAAAGAGATGTTACAGCAGGAAATGGGTTGTGAAGTGAAAAGAAGACAAAAGATAAAATGCTTTTGTAATGGTAGAAAAGTGTTTTATGTTTTTGCAAGAATAGAAGAGATTCAGTCAAAGGGATAAATTACAGCCATTTAAATGTCTTTTCATCATTTTGTGAAAATAGAGAAATAAACTATAAATCATCCTGTAATGTTGGGAAAATTGGAAGTAAAACAAAACTCATTCTACAAATAACAACCAAAGCTGTTACATAATGTAAATGAATGCAGTTTAATATCAATATCAAAAGCAAAAAAGGACAAGAAGGGAGCATGTGACATTCACTCAAGTCTAGACATCTGTAGGATCAATAATTTTCTCTATGGTCAGGGCAAGCCATGTGTGTTTGTCATAGATTATGAGCATGAAGGTATGGGTAATTCTCTGGGAACTGAGAAGTCCACTATGATGTCAGGTCTCCAAAAGGAGTAGTGAGAGAACATAGAACATAGAGCTGATCTGCACATTAAAGACAGAGATGAGGAGAAAGTGTAGTTTAGAATGTCCATTGCACATGGTTGATGAGAGCGAATTTCTAATGTGTAGTAAGGTATCAACTAAGAGTATGCCTGGTAGTTTCACAGTGTTCCGCTTTGACAAAGAAAAATAGGATATTTTGGTTCTTTCTTAGTCTTGATGAGTTTCAGTGTCTTCCTTGACAATATTCCAGAAAAGTTGGAGTCTGAGAAAATGGATGATACTCCACAGTTCCTCAGGAGGCTTTCTAAACTGTGGAATTTCCTTAGTTGGAACTTGGGGAAATGTATTTCTGCCCGCCTGTGAAAACAACAATCAATGTGTTAATGGATTTGCTCTAAGCTGTCTTGTTACAACTTTCAGGACCCGTTCTGCAGGCTTTCACTCCCTGATGTATAGAAAGCAGTAATTATTGCTGACTTTGAATCTACTCAGCATCATTCATCACACTACCAACATGGATCAATATAATGTACACTCAGAGATACTTTTAGAGGGCATATACTGTATATTACATGAATACACTGAGACCTTTATGGTATGTACCTGTTAACATGCTCATGCATGTGTATATAGATTAAAACCACAACACATAGGTCACCAATAAACCCTGAGCATGCAGAAAACAAAGAAGTTACAACAGCCCTGCAATATGAGGTGTGATCAAAAAGTTCCAAGACTGCACCTATAACAAGCAAAAACCCTTTTGTAGTAGTCACCTTATGCAGCAATACTATGCTCCCAGCACTTCTGCCACACTTCGAATACTCCCTGGAGTACATCAAGCATCATCTGTGATGTGCGTTGGATCACCGTCACTGTGCCAAAATGGCAAGCTATCAGCTTAAATTTTATTTTGGGGAAGAGGAAGAAATCTCAGGGAGCAAAATCGGGTCAGTAGGGTGGGTGGGTGGCATACAACGATTGTGTGGTGCAGTCAAAAAACTTTTTCTTTTCAAAAAACTGGTCTGGGGTGTGTTATGGGGTACCCTCTAGGTGATAGCCGTAAACCCAACTCATCACCAATCTCAATTCATAAATGTTGGGTCACTGGCACATCACTGGCCTGTTGACAGAAATCCTCACAGATTCCAGCACAGTGTTGCTTCTGCAAATGGTGAAATTGCAAATGTGCACCTGTAAGTGGTCACAAAAACATGTAACACAGATCTCGATGTTGACCGTACAACATAGCATAGACTACTGACATGCAAAAGTTAATGCTTGCACCTGCTGCATCAGCATTACCATGCTGTGCTCTGGTTGTTCAAAACAACAGTCTCTGAACTTTTTGAATACACCTCATAAATATTGCATTTGCCTTATTAAAAGTCAGTTCATCCACATTACAAACATCATTTCATCTAAGTTTAATGCCAGGTGTCACTTAACCATTACAGAAGGAGAGGGTACAACAAAATGACGTAATAAGAGGAACATTAGTACAAATCTCATACAAAGGAAATGGAAATATGTTTCTTTGTGTTTCATGTAGTCATTAGAGTCTCCTTATTGGTCAGATCTGATGTTTTTGTTCTGCCTCTATTGTTCATCTTTCTAGTGGTATTTATCATGATTTATTTACTAAGTCTGTTTCCATTCCACATATTTATGTCTTGTCTTTGTACATACACTAACTTTGTCTCCTCAATCCACCATAAAAACTTTTTTGAAATAAAAAAAAAGTACTGTAGAATATTTAAAAATGTTATAATGTTACACAAATGAAATTGCAATCAACAGAATCGAGGAGTAAGTGAGATATCTGGGCATAATTAATTGTATTTTGGTTGAACTAGCTACTTAGATTTTTTTGCCTTTCTCGCTTTACAATCACTGCATTTTCATTTTAGCCCCATCTTAAAACTTTTATTCTGTATTCACTTCGGTAAAAACTTGAAATTGAGACTGAAATACAAACAGGGATGCAAAATGGCACAAGTGAAACAATTTTATGTCCACTCATGCCTGAAACAAAAGTCCTTTCACATAATCAGGAAAACATAAGAGTGAGCAGGTAGCTTGACATGGCTTTAATGTCATCCTACCCTGGCTTCAGGTTGCTGAGCCAAAAGCTCATGCGGCTGTCAGCGAGACAGTCCTCAAGGGGCTGCAGCTCACCTTTAGGAAGCAGGAGCAGTGAGGCCAAGATGTACTGAATAGGCCACTATGGTGGAACAGTTGGTTTTGAACAGCAACATCAGCTCAGATGAGTCCTTTCATGCTGGCTATAGCATTCAGCTGGAGGCTTCGCAGCACTGTGTGATCTGATTTTATGTGTCATTAATAAAGAGTATAGGTTATGGATAAAATATGAAAATAAATTGGCAAAGACAGAGGTTGTACTGCACCCACAGTGTAAATTTACAACCACCAACTGTCACAAGTGTGCACCTGCTATTCATAAATGACAGTGACTGATGAAAAAGCAGCTGCTCCATATGCTATGTAGTCGGTTGTATTGCATTGACACAATGAGCACATTCTGCAAGTGCACTATACTTTTGCTAATCTAGTTGAAATTCACTTTCATTTAAGCTTTCACTTTATATGTTTTTAAAGGTGTTTGTTTCTCTTCTGACAAGAAATGAGGTGATACATCTGTCTGTTCATACCCTTAATGCACAGGAATATTATGTTGAGAACATAAATATGCAGGTACAAAACTACAACTTCCACACAACAAAAAGATTTCTTTTAAAATACACATAATTGTTGAGTATAAGTTTGTCAGAGGCCTGCAAGTCTGTTATCATTGTCTCAAAGCTGATGTTGAAGGCAGTGGGTTCACTGTGCTGAGGCCTCGTTAAAAAACGATCAATGTCTAGCAATGTAGGCCGCTTCACACTGACACCATGAACCCTATCCTCAGTTTCAGTCCCACCCTTTGCCCCATCATCTACATCAGTTCTGTTTCCAGCATTCACACCCCTTCCCTTATGCAGAGTGAGGATACGTTACTGATCTGCGAGAGCAGATATGGCGGCCTCCACGCTCAGCTCTGTAGAGTTGGCTGCCAACCCCAGGGCCTCCAGGGCCTGGATCCAACTCTCTGACCCAGGGGTTTGGGACAGCAGTGCTGGAGCTGACACTGGGCCCAAGTCCAAGAGTGAGACGTTGTGCTGTTGTTGCTGTTGGACATAGGGTTCAGCAGTGGTTCTTGTGGCCAGGTCATGATGAAGTTCAAAGGCCAAGGCTGTGTATAGGGCTGATGTGTGGAGCTGCTGCTGCTGCTTGACCTCTTGAGAACTACTGAAGAGTTTCTTGTGCTTTGGTACAACCGACTCATTTGCTATGAAACCTGTTAGCAAAGCTAGCACTGTAAAACTATACAAAACAGACATCATTGCCTCTCATTTTGCCATCCTAGTTCGGCTAAGAGATGATGCGGGTTGATTGCACGTAAGACCAGCCAAATTCCAGCTGTGGGGAAGTGTTCTCATGGCGCAGTGCGGGGGTGGTGGTAATGTTGAAAGAATATCGATCTATGGGGCTGAGCTTTTGACCTATGGGTTGAGCTCCAAGCAAATAATGGCGGCATGTTTTTTAGTTTCTTAGAATTTCACCAGCAATGAATGTGTGTGTGTTTGGTGTATAGTTAAGGACAGAGCATACTCATTCCACCCTTTAATACACACTCTGGTCAACATGGATTTTGAACACTTATGCAACTAATGCATACTTAAATTTTGCTCTGGTTCCACTGTGTACATGGTGGTATTCTAACAAAGACACTATACATATGAATAATATGTCTTACGGTGCCTGTAAATGCAGTATTAAAAGCCTGATTCAGTCTTGTGGAAAGGACCAGGAGATATATGACACAGAATACATATTTGCTTTATTATTTATATCTTATAAAAATGTCATGAGAAAAGCCTGAATTGTTGATAAACTTTATCATACAGTATCTGAGATGAAAACAATGAAACAGTATACATTCTAAGCCACAAGTTACACAGTGGGTGAGTCTATGAAATGTCAAAGTGCTCATTATATATTATCAGCTTAATCTCACCATGTCAATACAGTTTCTAATTACACAGCATGCCCTATGGAGTGCTCAGCAGTCAACAGAATGTTACATGGACAGTCTGTCATGTAAGACAGTTGCTGTTGTGATGCTGCAATGCCACCATGTGGAGTGTTTCTGCTATCAACAATAAATCAAATCAACACATTCACACATTCAGAGAAAACATCTCACAAACCATGTCTAATAATGTGAGTAGCGGAAGACTAAGCAGCTGAAAACCTGTTAAACAACAGGGAACAGAATTATGTGTTTATCTGAAACTATGGCCCAAGTAACAAATGATATCCGCTGCCAGCAAAAAGCAAACATAATCATTAAATGTTGCCTTGAGGGAAATTTAGTGACACAGATAAAGAGTCAACCCTGCCCTAAGTGTCCCTGTTTGGCTCATTAGCAGAAACTGGGCTAATAAGCATATCTTTATAGGAGGGGGTTCACTGCAGGGGGGCTCAGAGGTTCATTTGAGGTACGATGAGGAAGCAGTAGATTAGGATCCACAGGACCAAAAGCATTTCCAGCTCTAATGGGGTTATGTCACAAGAGGCTGCTACAGACTGAAGAATGAATCCTCCCTCACTGTTGGAAAGTAGATAAAACACAGTGTTAGAGTGTTAGATTCAAACTAAAATTGGGCACTTCACATTTATATTTTTTAATGAAGATATAGAAGTTACATCAAGCAATAAGCAATAAAAACAAAACACAGACAGAAATGTAATTATCTGCATAGTCCGTGTGAAGTGCTGACCATTTGCCAAAGCCCTAACACAAACAGCAACTGTGCTATTATGTAGCTGAAGTTAAAGTGGTGGGCATGAGGCTTTATCAAGAGTGACAGTCGCTGTACAAAGAATTTGGAGGTTAATGTCTTTTTTAGCCTTTCCAAAACTAAAATCACAGTAGCAAAAGTGTAAGAAATGTATTAAATAAAATGTTTCCGTGCTCCAACAAAAGCTGCAAAAATACATGTCCAGCTTACTAGCATTGTACCTACAGTAGAAAGCTAGTGTTTTTTCCAAGGTCAAGGGGCATTACATTAACTAGTGACCTTCATTTTTTCTGCATTCACACCAGGTACAGTACGTCAGATTAAGGACCAGCAATTCCAGCCAACTCTGTGTTAAATAGTGCTACATTTACCAGTATCATCAGTTAATCCTTATCCTCAAACCTTTCAAAAGTGAAGTATTCTGTTTGCTTCTCTTTTATTTCCATGTCCCCCACATGGATCATCCACTGGGGAGGATGCTGACTTTTTACCTGGGGCATGTAGCTTTAGTCTTTTAACATTATACTATGTAGCTTTCAAGTGGACTGATTTCAACCAACTCAGAGAGTCAGAGCGTTTTATAGCTTACACCAGCTTGCTACAGCTAAACTGCCAGCAACAGTCATTATTTCAACTGACAAAATCCATGTATGTCCATAATGAGGAGATGGTTCTGTTAACTTCTGTGTCAAAGACCCATGTCTGCATGTATCTGCCACCTTTATCAGTGCAAACTGCATCATGTGCCATGCTAGATTGAAAAAACATGGCAGCCAAGGGGAGTGGTGCTTGGTGAATGGCCACTTGTATTTGTATCCATAAATCACAAATGTCATAGCCTACCTGACTGAGTGAGAGGTTGCACTGCAGGAAGAAGTCCCACTGTTATCACCAGCATGGATGTTACCACCTCCATCAGTGTAATTTGTTAGGGTAGTTTCCTCCAGATGGTCTATTGTTGTTAGTTTACGTTTCCTCATCTTCAGTCCCCTGTCTTTCTCCTCTACTGTTGTCACTGCCTGAAAATCCATTGAATTTGTGACTTTGTCTGTGTCTTCATCTTTACAACTCTTGGCTGAATCTTCCATTTTGGGGGCAGTGTCTATCCTGTCATTTTTTTCTCCTATGGGAATTCTAGCTGCACCCCTGCCTCTGACTTCATATACAGCTTCATCAGTTAATATTGTTTGATTTACTCCAACCCTGAAACCCTCTAAACTCACAATACTTTGTTGATTCCCCTTCTCCTCCTTCTTTACATTACCCTCTTTCTCTTTTTCTCTCCCTAACTTTATGTTCTGCACTCGTTCAAATGTTGTCAAATCTTCCTCTTCTTCTTCATCAACTACTCTCTTCTCACTCACTTGTACACATTTTACAGAAAGCTCTCTGTCAGTGTCTTCCTCAGCCTCTTTAGGCCAACTAGCCATTTCGAAAATCTTTTCTTTCTCTGCTTCATTTACCAGAGCCTCTATTTCATCATATCCACATGTCAGTGATCTCACATTTTCTGTCTCCTCCTCCTCCCTCTCTTCCCCACCATAATCACCATAATCATTAATCCGTACTCTAACAACTCTCTCCTCCTCAGGCTCCCCTGTTATACTGCTTTCATCCTCTGGCTCCATGTCGAACACTGGTCTATCATCTGTCATCTCTCTGAAACCACTTTCATTTTTGCCCAAATCAAACTTCCTGTGAGCCACTGACTGAGGCCTGGCTTCAGATACTAGATCAAAACCTGCATTTTGTACAAGGGAGCCTTCCTGAAGTTTACATCCATTCCCATTTAACATCTCACACACTTCTGGATGTTTTGACTCTTCATCCATTTCTTCTGCTGTTTCCTCTTCAACCCTTGGTACTTGTCTTTTCAGCTGATTGTATGGTTGAAAAACTTCTTTGTTCAGATCCAGGATGTAGCTGTAGGCATCCTCCTCATCTGAGTCCAGTGCTGACAAACTGTAGATTCCTTCCTCTGAGCTCAAAGAAAAGCAACTCTCATCCACTCTTGGCTTGCTGTGGACCTGATCCGAACCTTTCTCCATCCACGATAGGATCTCCTGGCTGACTACGCCTGCGTTCAGCGGACTTGGTGGCTGTAAAATGCTTCTGATCCTTCCCTTCTTCTTGTTGAATGGCGAGGTGGAAGATTGCTCAGTGATGCTTTGGCTACAACAGGATGAAAAGATGTCACCGTTGCTGGAGGAGAGGTCAGATGTGAGTGCTCCATTTGTGTGAAGCGAGGTGGCACGAGGGCTCCCTGAGGATCTTCTGGACCACCGTTTCCACAGGAGCTGCTCGCTGCTCTTTCCCAAGCCTCTGAGTAAAGACTGAGCCTCTGCATCATCAGCAAGTGACTCTCCAAAGCAGACTGACTCAAGGGATCCAAAATTTGGGATCTCAGGAACAGGAACCGGATCCTGTAATAAAGGGTATATTTAGTAGTATTAATCTTTGATTGAAGGAATAGTTTGACATTTTGGGAAATTTGCTCATTTGTTTTCTTTTGAGAATCCATGGTGCTGTTGAATTGTATTGCGTTATGTTGACAAGTGTAGTCTGCCCAACTCAGAGATGCTGGACAGTGGATTTATTACAGTTGAAAAGCGCTAAGCTAGCTGTTTTCCCTATTTTCAGTTGTTATGCTAAGCTAAGCTAACTGGCTTCTGGCTGTTGTTTTATATTTAATGGCTACACCTATGACTGTGGTATCAATCTTCCCATCAAACTCTTGGCAAGAAAGCAAATAAGTGTATTTCCCAAACCAATTCAATGCCAAACATTTTTTTAATGCGTAAAACACGCCATACTAACCTCATCTATGTCTGAACAATGCCTCAGGAACATAGACACGTAGGTAATGATGGACTGCTCATCTGGTGAGGTGCACATCACATCTGTGGGAACAAGGTTAAACTGTATTCACAAATTATTAGGGTTGACTGTTACCAGGGAGACCTCCTTGCAGTTGGAGGACCAGTTGATGTGATAAAGAAAGTACAATAAGATTTAGCGCTGCACACAGATAATGACCTTTGCTGCTACATTGCGACTACTGATTTATTGTCCTTTGATAGGTGGCATCATTCAGTTTCTAGCACCCTAGTGTGTGTAGGTGTGGTTGTAGCAGTGTCTAGGTGAAAGTGATCCAGACATTTGTACTTGTTGATGAAAACAGATCATTGTGAGCACTCACTCCATTCAGTAAGCGTTTACCTTCAGGCTCCAGAAGAGGTTTTATGTCCAAATTGTGATGGGCTATTGTGAAGGCCTGCTGAATGTTTTCTCTTGGCTCTCTGGACAAGCTCTCCCTCAGGTCAACCAAGTCTGGGTTTATGGACTTAATGATAATTAGGAATGCCAGTCCACTTCTCCAGCTCCTCCCAAAGTCATGCACCTCCACCCCAAACCTGTAGATTTAAAATTACATCATAGAAAAATCGAATCTCAACACAGCCAGCTCACACATTTTGATTTCACTGAGGCTGTAAACCTATGTACTTGGGTTCTGGATGTTTCGCTGACCAAAATTACTTTGTAAGTGATTGGATCTTTTACAGACTCACTTTGATGTGCATCTTTGGACCCATTGCAGGAGAGTCTTGATTGCTTTCCCATGGTACTTTGGCTCCCTGGCAGCCTTTCTGCCTTTGCTTGGCAGGGTGTTGCAGGAGTAGCTGCCAATGTCATTTGGCTGGGGTGAGAGGTCACTGGAGGAGGGGTAACTGTTCATTGATAAGGAAGAGAGACTACGAGACAAATGCCTCTGGAGGCCTCTCGTCACCTCCTTTACCTGTTTTAGAGTACAAGAGCGGAGTGTTTACAAGATCTGTGACAAAGACAAACACCTGGTCAAGACGTGACATAGTACATTAAGACATTAGAGTGATGAGAAAAAACCCTACCTGGAAGTGCAGGATGATGTTCCAGACAAGGTTGAGAACAACAGAGGGGATGCCATCAGCAATACTAGAGGCATCAATGTCAAGCAGCTTCACCTGAGAGATAACAGGGATGAGACATCATTTGAAATCTAGTTTGCCTGGATTTGAATTTAAATGTAACACATGTCAAAACAATATTACTGTGTTGGCTTCCAAGGAAACACACTCACATGTCTATCATCTAGGAAAGCCAGGGCCTTGGAAATGTTGTTCAGTCTGAAAATGCGGTGAGAAGACGACCTAAACCTGTAAAGCTGACAAAATACATGACAGAAGATGGATACCACTCTCTGTATGGTAAATATGAAGCTCCAACCAGTTAGCTTAGCCTAGCATAAAAACAGGAAACATGGCATGGAAACATTGGCTCTGTCCAAAGCCAACAAAGAAAGTTACTTATTTTTTGGTTAGCCATGGTAAATTCCTGGAGACTCTGCTGTTTGTTTGCTTGGTAACATCACAGCAACAACAAGACTCCAGGAAGTCACTAAGGTAACAAAGGATAGTTTGGCAAAAATTGTTGTTTTTTTTCTTCGGTTTTGGCCTGACTAGACAAACATGATACACTGTGTTAAATACTGAACTTTAAGGTGCTGGCAGGTTCTTTTTGGACAGACCCAGACTAGCTGTTTCCCCCTGTTTCCAATCTTTGTGTTAAGATAAGCTACGCTGAGATAACCTAAGCTAAGCTAACAGGCTGCTGGTTGTAACTTCTACTGCACAGACATGAGAGGTGTATCAACACCTTCATCTAACTCACAGCAAGAAAACAGATATGTCTTTCAAAATGTCAAACTACTTTAAAGCTTCAGGATTTATGGGGAGGGTTCATACTTATTTAGCAACAGTTCTCTTTTTTGGAAGTGGCTCGCAAATATAATTCAAAGCCAATAAACTTATTAAGTAAGTATTAATAGGATAAGAGCAGTGCATATATGTTTTATTTTTCTTGGTTAAATCAGTGTTTTCACAGCACAGCTTGATTCTTACTAGTTTGCACCCTGATAGCTCCTCCAGCAAGGCCATGAGTACTCTGCCATCCTGAAAATCTATGAACAGGTCATGTACTTCAACTGGAGGATCACGCTGGAAATAGCAAAACATAGCTTTTATTACAAGAAACAAAAGAAGTTTAACGTTAGTGTAAAACTGTACTGATTTGTGCCTTACTCTCTGCAGAAACAGGTTCATCCACCTGGTGAAGGTTCTCTTCTGAACTGCTTTTCTCTCATCTGGGGAAAAGAAAACAGGGACTTGGCACAGCAAGTACTGCAGTTCTCCAAGTTTACAGTGTTGCACCAGTGCTTTCACAAGCCTGATGAAATGTAGCACACAGGAGGGTTGGTGTTTAATATGAGGCAGGGAGACAGAACATTAGAAAATGACACATTTGTGTTTACCCCAAAAGATAATATGAAAGTTTGAGATAAGCAAACTTATATACTATATTTAGAGAGTATTTTAGAGACAATGTAAAAAAGAGACTGTGTATGAATTAGATGCCAAGAACCTAGACCAAAGACCTACCTGGAAAATGGCTATAAGGAAGGCAGTTAAGGAAGGGAAAGAGGAACAGATGTTGTGTTCTCTTTTCAAAAGTACAATTAAGTTTTTCTTGTGATTTTACCCAGTGATTTAGCTGATGTTTCACACAGTGACCATATCACCTTATTAAGCACCAGTATAAGACAGTATTTCTTGTCACTGTACCTTGAAGCTGCTCTACATGTTGATCGCTGATCTCGCCCACTGATTTCCTTTGTGAATCCCAGTTGGTCTTGTCCTGCATTCTCATTTAGAAAATGTCAGGCATTTGTGGCAATTAGAGCTGCTCTGAGGTTTCCTTACAGAATAAGGATGAAGAAAATGCAAAGTCAGGCAGCATGTCTTGCCTGAACACGCTGAAACCTACCTCTGAGGTGTTGATCAACTCTAGCTCCACTCCCCCAAGACGACTCTGCCTGAATCCTATTGGCAGGCTGCGGTTCATAAAATCCTGTCCATGGGGGCGGCTGCGCAATGTGTTGGGAACTTTAACCATAAAAATGAAGGAATCAGCTGGGATCACTGTGTTGGTTACAGATTGTATGGTTTTCCCACAGAGACCGGTAATAAATCTTTCTGGCAGCTCATGGAGTGATTCACTGTCAGAAAAACCTGAATTTCTTCATGGCAAGTTCAGCTGAGACTAAAGGAATGAGCAGACATAGCCATGGTTTTGACTCAAGTTGCTCTAGAATATTTGCTCATAAAAAAACTATATTTTAGTATGGCATGTTGGCAAAAATAAATATTACTGGTTCTGGTTTTTGAATGAATCCCAACACTAATAAACTCTTTTTAGACTTATTGCCCATCAAGGCCTTATCATCAACAGCCCTCTCTCCTCTCAGCATCTCATGCAGGACAGGTAAATGTTAGGCTTTGATTTGGCACATCAGGTAATTGTGTTTTAAATATTTTTGAAAGGTTAACTTTTCACTCTTTGTCACTGTCAATAACTCATGACCATGTGTATCATCCATTTACAGTGCTGAAATGTAACTCAATCTTAAATAAAACTAAATTTTGAACTACTTGTACTTTACTTTTAGTTTTTCCAATTTCTTATACTTTTTACTCCTTTATTTATTTGACAGCTAAGGTTAGTTGTTACTTTGCAGACAAGGATTAAACATGCAGGGCATGTGGTGAACTGTTAAAATATGATTATACTGTAGATTAAACTACCCAACAGTATATAAGCTACAAGAAGAAGAATTCCGGTTATTATTGTTAATTTATTTCTAAATAATAAGGCCCAATAAAATTAGATAACTTTGCCTGGGGTCATTCTGCTGCATAATGAGAGCTTTTACCTGGGATAACTTTACAGGACTTTCACTTGTAACCAAGTATTTTTAAAATGTGGTATTTCTACTATTACTTAGATGTTGAGAAACTTCTTCCACCACTGACCTTTTAAAACTCTGCCTCATACATACTTTTGATTCACATCAATATATATATATATTTTCCTTTCCTGACTATTTATTAAATGTTATAATAATAAGCAATGTGCATACAAACACCTCTTTGTGATTTATACTGTGTGGCATTTTGATGCTTGTTTTTTAAGAGCACCGCTCGAGCAACGTGTGTATTCCTTTGTTTAACTAGACAAACATATGTGCTCCCACTGATTTCTGGAACTTTTAACTCAGCTTGCATCATCTGTAACCAAAATAAGAAATATATGACATGTAATGAACTGCCTTAATAAAATAATAAAATGTTTCTTTAATCATTTACGAATATCTACAGGGCCCTAAACTCTCATTGTGGATCTTAATGGGATTCACTGAAATTCGTGTACAAGTTGTGAGATGCACCCTGTGCTTTTTACACTGACCCACATTTTATTAGCATTCTGTGCTATTCCTGAATCTGCCTCATCAGGTAAGTTAAATACATCTTTAATGTGAGAAATTTTCTATCAGAGAACAGAAATGCACATAAGAAATCTGCAGTATATATTACACATCTCATTTATAAGTTACAACAGTACAATGAATTTATTGAACAGATCAGAAATGTGAAGATGGATATTCAAGAGAGCAGGTAAATTAAGTAAACAATTCTTTAATCTGCAGTGCCACAAAAAACGTTTAGTTAGTAGTTAGTGAATATAAACTCTGATGTAGTCACCAGGCCTTAACAGAAATCAGAGCTTTTACTGTGACAGCTGACAGTGTCTGACAGGAAGAGCTCCCCCTGCTTCAAACAATATCTGGCTGCCAGGTTTTTACTCTACCTGCCTCAAGAAAGGTGATGGCTACAGAACAAAACCAATCACCACCGTGGAAAAGCAGGAGACTGTTCAAGGAACATCGCACGTGAAGCTCCTGAGCCTCCAGGAGTCACGCCTTTTCATTCTTTGAGTTGCTTTCTGCAGCCTTGTTGTACCCACAGGCAACAGTCCTCGCATGGGGCAGCTTCACAAGGCTGCAAAGTCTAGAGACATCATAATATAGATGGCTGTGATACACACGCTGTCATTAGTCAGCACTGTCATATCAAATCCCTCAATGTAAACAAATTACGAAACACTAAATATTATGTACATTCAATATTTTATTAAAACATTTACAATATAACAAAAACATGGAAGATTCCAAACTTTGCAAAAATCCAATCAAGTGTAAATTCTTAAACTTTGATCATATATTTGAGCAAGTTAAAGAAACTTCTAAATACTGCTGATAGCTGAAAATGGAGATTTTATGAAACCCTTTATGAAGAATAAGAAGTGTCACAACATGTCTTCTTGCCCACTGAGACACTGACCATCATTGCCTGATTAAAATCATACACTCTGCCTATTAAACTAGGCAGTCTGCTCAGTCCAAAGTTTTTTCGTCTTTGCAATGGGTCACTTTTGCTTCTGTTTGTACTGGGCTCTTGAACAAATTCCAAATGTTTTCTTGCTTTTTGAAGCTGTTCTGCTGCCCTTCTCCTCCCTTGCTTCGTGATGTTATCTCGCCCTCACTTCAGGCCAGAGTCATTTCTTCCCCATGATGAAGCTCGGAGCCTCAGCATCATCATCAGCCTCTCTTTCCTCCTCTTCTTTCTCCTCTTCTTCACTGCTGTCGGAGCTCTTGTCGCCGTCATCGTCTGTCTTAGTTTCTAGTTTAGCCATCTTTGCCCTCAGCTTTTTCTGCTTCAGCTTCTCCCGCTTCTTTCTGCGTTTGGCCGTTCTCTCATCAGCAGCCTGCTTGTTTTGTTCCACCTTATCCAGGTATTCCAGGTCCTTCACGTGTTTCTCTGCCATCTTGTCCAGAAAGTCCTGCCTCTGGTACTCTCTGCGGCGGAGGTGTCGGTAAACGTGGAACTCCCCGCTGCCTGCACCGGCGCTGGATCCCATCACGTCCCGGACGAACTCCGGAGGAGCCCGTGGGTTCCATTCTTTCGGTCGGTCGGGAATGGGAGCAAGCTTATCGGGATTCCGCATCAACCTCTCCAACTTCAGACGCTGTTCCTCCGCCGGGGTTTTGGCGATTATCAGAGGCTGAGCCTCTTTTCCGCCAGGTTTCCCTGGTTTGTTGTTCTTCTGCGTGTGCGCCGCCATCTTTCAAACCGTCGCCGTTTTCTTCCTGCTTGTTGAGGTCGCCACGGAAGTTCTTGCGGGCTTTCGTAACCCGGAAATAATTGTTTTGCATTTATTAATATTTGATTTTCTATCGAAAAGACAAAATTGATTTAGTGTGTGACAGTGACTGTGGTGGTGATATTATTTTATTTTTATTAAATCGCCGCTTCAAAGAGCATTTCTTGTGTAACTGATGTAATTGATGTGTGGCTTTGCCAATCGCAAATCAGACTTGAATTTATTTGGTCGTAGCTATCCAATCAACGCTCAGGTCCCGCCTCTTATCGCAAGCGTGAAGTGTTTAGAGTGACTGACACTACTGCGGCTTGTAGACAAGCAAGTTCTTTAGTTTCTACGACAGTTTTCCTCTTTATTTAAAAATATAACTAACCAAAGACCATGAACAGTTTAATAAGATCGACTGCTCGGTGTCTTCGGGCTGGAGCAGCAGTATATTTGCCCAGACAAGCCGACGGACGTGTGTTGTCGGCCTCGGCCAGGCTCTTGTGCGCGGCGGCGGACCTCCAAAAAGACCTTGGTAACATGGTGAAGAAGGACAAAGTGGTGGTGTTTATGAAGGGGACGCCGGCACAGCCCATGTGCGGCTTCAGTAACGCCGTGGTTCAGATCCTGCGGATGCACGGTGTAGACGACTATGCCGCGTACAACGTGTTGGAGGACCAGGACCTCAGAGAAGGTGAGTAAACTTCGGTAAACCGTTCATGACATGACAGCAACAAGTTGTCACCGCTCAGTTGAACTTTTCAACCAAACGTCTTCAGAATAGACAGTAGAAGTTGAGCCACTTTGTCTTTAATTGTTTTAACCAGTGCTCGTGTCTCAGTTAGCCTCTGTTAGCTGTCTTTCTTGTTCACATTATTTAATCTAATTATTGGCTCATTCAAAACAGCCATACCTATCAGGGGTTTTTTTTGTCAACGGCCATCCCCAGCTAGTTATTGAGATTTGGAGGTGTTAAGTTTTTATCAGTGCTGTGCAGCAGGACCACAGGGTGTGGTGCCTCAAGACAAACGTTACACCACCAGTATGGACATGGAAGGCAGCAAAACTCGTTATATTTGGTCATGACTGGACTCTTTTCTGTTGTAAATAATGTCAGCAGACATGTTGAGGAACAAGGAAATGTTTCTTTCCAGTTGCCTCAGCTCTGCCCTTTAATGGGATTTTGTCAGTTGAGGCTAATGTGGCATGAGCAGTGTAATGCCAAGTGTTGACACGCAGCAAGGTGACAGGGACAAACTGACTGACAATATTTAATGCACACAGTTGAATGCTGCTGGACTCAATACAACCACTTTACTCACTAAGCTGTAGAAAAGTTTAAACTGAAAATGAGACTGAGTGTGGCAGGACTACTTCCTCAAAGATGTCCAATTATGCATTGTTGAGCTTCTGAAACTGGATTGACAAGCATTCATTTTAGATTCCCAAGTGATTCAAAATCAGATCCGTTTGAGTCCCATTGTGTCCCTTTTATTTCCCAGGACCTAGGTTCCTGGGGTCATACAGACAGGATGTTAATTGTAAAAATGTCAAAAGCTAAGACAGTGGATGTAAAATGCCTCATTTGTTAGTTTCATGCTGTCATTGCTGGTGATACAGAAGTATAAAACATTTCAAAGTGTTTCAGAAATGTAGTGCTACAGGGGCACTCCAGCAATTAAGCATTTAGCTTTCATAAATTTGGAGGACTCATGACAAGTAGACTGATCTTCACGTGTGAAATCTGTGGCATGCTCCTTATTCCTCCTCATTATTGTATTATCATCATTTAGCCCCAAAATTTTTAATGTTCAACCAGCTCTGTATACTTTTAGAATGATAATTCCACTGAGCAAGTTCTTAAAGAGCAACACACTCATCCATCACACAAGAGAACAACTTAATATACGTTTAATATACGATCACACAAGCTACCAAATAGCACTCTTCCAGTCTGAAGAGCTTTTTAATCACATACAGATTTTATTGTTGCAATATTTTTGTTATCTCAGTTTCTTTGGATTTGCCATTGCTGTAGATGGAGTTTCTGTTATGATGGCTATCACTGTCCATGACAACTACTTAGTTCTTCTGTTTGTAACATACAGACTACTCTCTGTTAGGATTAAAACTAAAGGGCATCAGTAGCTGCTGTTAAGAACTCCTCCAGTGATTTTTTTTGGCCTTCCATTTAATGTATTTGTTTATGGCAGACTCTTGACACTAATGCTGTCTGCCTTCCACAGGAGTCAAGGTGTTCTCCAACTGGCCCACGATCCCTCAGGTGTACTTCAACGGCGAGTTTGTGGGAGGCTGTGACATCCTGCTACAGATGCACCAGAACGGAGATCTGGTGGAAGAGTTAAAGAAGCTGGGTATCCACTCTGCACTGCTGGAAACTGAGAAAGAATCCAAGTAGAGGTCGAGTATAAACTTCTAACAGCTGACAAGACAGAGGACACATTTATCAGGTTGACCCCCCCTCTTAGATGATCGTATATGAACCAACTCTCTAGGCAGCCATGAGCAAAACGGACTCAGGCTGCAGATGAAAAGTGACGAGTATAAGCAGTTTCGGTGGCAGCACTGTATCTTGAATCAAGAACATTTATGCTTTACCATGTCCCATACCCATAAACAGAGCTCCTGCTGCACTGCTTATAAACTGTTCACGTCACATAAATTTGTTCAGATTATGTACCTGACAGGGGAACACTTTAATCTTGTAAGAAGAAAAGAGTGGACAATGTCTTCACAGGGATTCAGAATCAATTTTACCTACAGTAAATCTGTACCACATTTCTCACTTTCTCTTAAAAGCTGCAGTAACAATAACAAAAGGTACGGGCCAGAAAACCAAAACAATGAGCTCAAAGACACTATAAAGCTCCACAGAGCTGAGGGGGAAAGCAGAGTCGGGTGATGAAATCTCTGTGGGGTTGTCATTAATGAGCAACTTCCTTCAAATTACACAGTCTTTTGATTCATTGTTAAAATACCAACCATAGCAGCATTAATATTTCCTTATCACTTCACACAGGGAGGGAAAGTGTGGATTTCTGCCCTGTAGTTTCTGTTATATCAACAAAACTCTTTTTTTCCTAAAAGATATAGTAAAAAACAAAATATTAAAAATCCATATCAGCATAGTTGTTGGAATCTTTTTGGGATAAATACAGCAATGAACGTCCAGATGTAACCCCACTGTTGGAGAAACCATTTCACATTGAGGTTGGACTTCTACTGTGTCAGGTTCCCTACCTATGCTTTAATGGGTTTACACAAGAATGCTGGTAACCTGTCTCATCCTGCCCTTAAAAACATCCCTGCTACCTCTATTGTCCACCCATTTTCTCAAGCCAGTCAGTTCAAGACCAAACGACCTTGAGGGTGCACCGAGTCTAAGATCTTTATACGGCTGCTTGGGTCATAAAAGGAAAAGATGTCATCACACCAGATTCCAAATGCACTGCCTGTACATACAGTATGCTAGAAGGAAGGACAGAGAGGGGATAACACTGTGATTTCAACATGTTTATATGTTAGGGATTAACAAAGGTGGTGTGGGTTTCTAATAATATAAAGATGTTTTAATGTAAATGCCGTGTTAGCTTTATAGTTGAGGTAACAACAGACACGGACCACACCTCACTGACCTCATTACACACATGCACTGTCAAAATAGCTTTGAAGGAACCGACAACATTGTCCCCTATTTGTTCTTCCTGCCAGGAACCACATACAAGATGTGTCCCCTCTGTTTTAATGTCTACACCCACTGAAACGCAACAAACATACCATACTTTTTACCTATTTCCTGAAGATGACTGATTTACTGCACATCTGGACAAACAGGAGCAGTTCTATTTAAAGCTTGTGGAGTATGTTCCAGTCTGGTATCTGTCACTGAAGGAAAAGGAGTGTTTTATATTTTGGAGGTTAAAGTGGGGAGTGTTTTTGTTTTAAGTTCTCTCACTGAGCCTAAGAATCCCATAGTTGATGTTCCCCCTGCTGCACACAGTTGTATTATCAAAGCATTGGTCATGTAGTACACTGTAAGATATTGTACATTGAAAGCATAATATTAATTGTATTTTAGCTGCATGTAAACCCTGCACCAATTAAATATTTTGTGACACAAATAACAAGCTACCTGGATTTCTTTTGTTACCTTTAGCATGAAGGGACATACAGTTCAGATCTGTGTGTGGTTTTCTCTCAGGTCAAGGAAAGTGCAGCTGCTGTAAATCAACCTGCTCTCAGTGAACAGTGGCCAAGCACCTCAGGCAAATAAACATTTTTTTTTCTCCCACATGTAATTATCCAGATAATGGTGCTAAGTGCAGTATGTCTTCAGTTTTGGCTGCTATGCTGACTGCATACTGTGTATAGGTGTGTACTCAGATGACTTGTTATATCTAAGCAATAGTCCAGAACACACACTCACAAAAAAAGAGAACATCACTTAGCATTTTTGCTTGAAACAAGTTGTCAGCAATTGATCTTCAGTGTTGTTGCCAGTTCGCTCTAAATATGACAGCTATTGATCAACAATACAGTGTATTTCCTGATTAATTAACTGTGTGTTGCAGAAGTACAAAAGTAGGAGTACTTTTCTTGTTATGACATGTCAAATGTCTCCTGTGAAAAAGACCAATAATGGCTTTTTTTACATCTGGAAATTACAAACTGACAATATGAGATCTGGATTTAACTTGTAATGCAGAGACTGCAAATACCATTTTAGATACATCTATAAAGTTGTATTATGTGAAATACAAATGGCATTTAGCAGAGTTAACCCAGAGGAACTGATAGTATGTGGCTGTGTTGTATTTCTTCTTACTTCCTCCTTTGGAAAACCAGAGGTTATGACTGATGATCTCTGCATTTTCATTTGCACATTTAATTAAAGATTTCAGTTTGCTTAGTAATGAGACTGCAGTGATTCACTGAGATAATTAGAATTTTTCAAAGTCTTTTAATACAAAATAGTATTTACAAAATATAACTGGACTGTATAGTAACACTGTGTGTAATTTTACAGTGTTAAATATGACTGAGGTGGGGACAGGTGAGTTCACAGCTCTTTGCCTTGTCCCATCCTCTCTCCTGTTGTTTCTGTTGCTGTCCACAGTCCAATGAAGCAGGAACACTTAAAAGTGAACAAAAGGGAAGGTGTGAAATGGATTCGGGTCAGAGTTTCTGCAGGAAGCGGAGCACCAGGTCTCTCAGTGTGGTGCGCAATGGCTCGTTGTTGTCGCAGACGATGTGCGTCCCGTCCTCCTCCAGCTGAATCAGCGTGTCCTCCGCCTGTAGGTGCAGGATGTGTCCGTCTGCCGTCTCCTCCACTTTCACCTCTGTGATTCCATGCTGCAAATGAGGACATAACCACACAATTAACTTTTCAAACATGGTGTGTTTTATTCTTGAAATTTAGTGAGATGAATGCCTACACATAAACAGAGATGGAACAAAACTTAAAAATGCCTGTCTACATTTTATATTCATGTCAAGGAAGATCCATTAGTAGATAGATGGTATTGTCTACTCAAACTGAAAAGCTTATGGAAAAGTAAAAGTAGTGGGCAATAGTAAAATCTGAGGTTACTGCAGGACCGTGCTTTACATTTAATTAAATAAAAAATGTCTTTTAGTTTTATTTCTTTAAATCTGCTGTGGTAAAATCCCTGACCTCTGCTGTAAAGTAAGTATTAATCCCAACAACGTTGCCATTAGGAGATTTAGGAGATTATATTATATTAGATTAGATTCGAGGCTCCACAGGGAATACTAAAACTACAGGAAATGTCAGCCAATGACACGAGGGCAAATAATACAAGCTAACTGTAAGTGCTGGCTTATAAAAACAATACAGAGGTTCCCACTGATGTCTGCAGATTACACACCTTTTGTAACGTGGCCAGGAAAGCTTCCAGAGGTACCGCTCCGCTCAGCAGGGGTTTGGGGGCCAGCACCACCGGGGGCTCCTCCATAACTCGCTTTCTCTTCTTGGTGGGGGGTGCCGGAGGGGGTTTGGGCACCGACTGGCAACATGAAAGAAAAACGTCGGTTGACTGCAGAAATTACACAACATGAATCCTTCAAATAGAAATTTTGTGATACAAATTCATCAGACTCACCTGGAGTGTGTGCTTGTTGTCCTTGGAGTGTAGCACTGCAGACACAGTTGCCACAGAAATGCCAGGTTTAATCTCAGAGGGCACCAGGGAGTTGGCCAGCTAGGAACAGAAGAGTCAGACTTATAGACATGAAAACTGGCCACCTGCTTTCTGACAGGAGTTCGAATATTTCCGTAACGCATTTCAATCTTGAATTCTGGCAGCTTTTTATCCACCATATGTCATTGTTTCCTGCGAACATGTGAGAGAATTTAAAACAAGCACTCACCATCTGTTACTGAGGGTGCCACTTTTATCTTTTATTCAATATTGTCAACTGACTCCATTAAGCTCTTTTAACTAGACATGCTGAAGAAGAATATATTCCTACGAGTGACAGCTGTGATGTGACTCACCTCAGGCAGTATGTAGACACGTTCATAGCGACGTCTGAAGGGCAGGTTGAGCACAGAGCAGCGTCTGTAGGGCATAGGAGGGGGCTGCAGCTCCAGCATCAGATCAGAGCGGTGGGACTGGGTGAGTGGAGGCTGGGTGTACTGCTCTGGACAGACCACATGGACGGGCTGCACGAGGAAAACACAGTTGACATTAATTGACTTAGCCATAAATTCATCACACTAGTTAGATTTTGAATGTTGATGGTTTACTGTATGGAAAATTAGAATGCTGTTTAAGCATTTCAATGGATGATTTCTTCATGATAGTGAAAGTTGTTGTAAATCCTCAATACAAGAATGACACTGTGAGGTGATTTTTTAAATTATGTATATTTATGCTCCTTGTGTATATATTCATGTTCCTTGTAAATATAGTTTTTGCTTTTTGCTCTTTTTAAATTTTTTTATTATAACTGTCCTTTAGCACCGATATACCAAGACAAATTCCTTGTATGTGCAAACTTACTTGGCAATAAAGTCTGATTCTGATTCTGTATCATTCACTTATTATTGCTACTGCAGCACATCAGTACTGTTGTGAATTGTCTCCCGCTCTGCTCTGAATACTGATCTAACATTGTTGGGTTGCTCTGTGTGTGACTGGTCTGTTAGTTTGTAAATTGCTCCTGTTCTCCCGTTTCACCCACAGGACTCTGCTTCTGACTCAGTCATTATTTGCTTGTTGTACAATTGTGCTCTTACCAGTGTTGCGTGTAAACACAACCCATGAGACCAGCCACTTCTGAGCTAGACAATCATGATGTATTTCCAGTCATTATTATCTATTTCCCAACACTCAAACTCATCTTTATAAAGGGAAATCACTCTATAAACTCCATTATAAAATCATTTCATCTGTGTAATCCATTTACTACTCATCAGCTTATTTCTCTTATTTTCTCCTGTTACTTGTGGAGAAAAAGTGCTCACAGTACATGGACCATATTTGTGGATTTGTGAAGGTATTAATAGATACCTGGACTTCCTTGAGCAGCTTTGATACTTGGTGGAAGTTGAGCCGTGTGTCAATGGGACAGTAAACACACTTCATAGCCAGCGGCTGGTAGGGAGCCAGGGCATCAAGGTAGGAGAAGTCTGGTTCTGGTAATAAGACAGAAGAGTCACAGAGGCTTTTAGCAAGAACATGTTTGCTTTGATATCGCAGGATGACATCTTGTCATTTATGTCTTCTTTATGACACAGCAGTGTTTGTAAAACAGCTGTAGTTACCGGTAAAGATGATGGTGTTGAGGCTCGATTTTCCCCACAGCTCCATGAAGTGGACCACGTCCCCGAAGCGCAGAGAGGGGTGACCAGTGAAAACCACGCACGGCTGTCTGAACTCGCTGCTGAAGTCTCCGTGAATACTGGGGTAGTGCTTCAGCTTGTTGGTTTGGATCAGCTGAAACATCATAGAAATCGTAAGACACAAGCCTGCATCATCATTTCTTCAATATTCACCCAACAAGATCAAGCAAACATTACATACATGATGCTCATCTAGCTAGAGGCAATACATGTGGTAAACACCTTTAGGGACATACTGGTGAAAGAAAATTTAGCATCTGTGTGTGTGTACTTTTTACAGAGAGCATTGTAATACTATTCTGAAGTCAGATAACTACATATGATTTGAGAAACCCATCCCCAAGCCTTTACTGTGGCTTGCAGTGTCATGTCAGTGTTCATCTACTATCAGAATATCAGGATTTCCAAAACTCCATTATCTCTGAAATACAGCTCTGTTCCTCACTGATAGGAGACACAGCAGCAGGACTCACCTCTGCATGAGGGAATGGAGGCTCTGGAAGATAAACCTTTGTCTGCTTATTGTGACAAAGCCTGAAATGATAACAAAAAATCATAACTAAGCAAAACATCCTAGAAAGATCCCCTGTGGAGCAATCAGCAGGTGGCTGAGATCAAATACTGAATCAGGAGATAATAGACTACTCACCACTCAGCAAAGATCTGAGAGAACTCCAGTGAGCTATTGGCGACGGGTGAGATGAAGTAAAAGGGTGTGGTCCCCAGGCTGGCGCTCTCGATGAACTGGTACAGACACTCCAGCAGGTCGTAAATCACTCCTGAGGAGTAGCACGGCACCAGCACATTGCCTCCCGCACGAATGGTCATAGCTACAGGTAAAGACAAATAACAAATACTAACTTCAAACTATGACCAGACACTTACCTGAATGAAAATATAAAACATTTTGTTTTATTACAGAGGACATTTAACAATATGCAATGTATCCTCTTAATGAACTGCCTAAATCTATCCTGTACATTTGAACTTACCCAGGTTACTGCAGAATTCTCCCAGCATGCCGTCTGGGTTGGCAGTGGGCATCTGGGTGAGGCCTGTCAGAATCAGAACATCACTGTTCTTCAGGGAGCTTTGGTCCATTGGCTGGGAGAAGAGAAGAAGAGACACTTTAAACGAGAACCAGACGTGAAAGAGCAGCTTTGTAGGACCTTGTTCTCAGCCTTCTAGTGGAATTTCTTCCGTGTGAAATTTGTGCTCTATAGAGTGCTCTCAAAAATTTCCAAGATGAAGCAAGAAAAGAAGTGTCCAAAGAATGTTAACTTCTTTATGCTAACAACAGTAGTGAATGAGTGATTTCAGACACAAAATCTAAATTACTGAAACAAGAATCCCATAAACATGTTTTTCATCTATGATGTACGTGCTGTGTGTTGAGAAATAAACAGAAGAACATGTATGTCCTACTTTTTGAAAAATGTTCTCTCTCTTTCCAATTTTGAGATCATTTAAAGATCTGGCATAATTGTTTGAAGGATAACTGGTATTTCTGAACCTAGGCCTTAGTTTCCAGTGTTTTTGGATGTAAGTGATTGATATGGACAAAAATCTTTGGAATCGCTGCAGTACCTGGCAGCTACTGAAATCCAACAGACAATTCAATTTTCTGCATCAGAGTACATCCAATAAATTGCTTTCCTTTTCCACCTACAGGCTCAAATTGTTATTAGAAGTGTCTGACAACATTATGGATAGGATTCCTACAGAGACTAATCTTTATAGTGGAGAGTAAGATCCTTTTTGTTTAACCAGAAACAACATTACATATCACTTAGAGACTCCACTGACAAAAAACAATTTTACTGAGCAGAACACGAGAGTTGCTGCAGTACTGCTGCCTCAGTTGTTTACTTAGTTACTGTGTGGTACTTTTACTTGTGTAAAGGATCTGAATACTTCATCTAGCATTAGACCCTACCTGTGGATGTGTGGTGAGGAGGGATGAACCCGACACATAGGACACTTTCTCATGATGAGACTGAATGATCCAGTTAGAGCTGCCCAACGAGTAACCAGAACTTAAGGGGGAGATCTGTACAGCTCCAAACAACTCCTGCAGAAAAAGAGGTTTATCACTATGAGAACACAAAATTATAGAAAAACAGAGAGAGGACAGACACAAGCTATTTTGGTGGTATAAACAAGCACAATCCTGCGCTCACAGTGTGAGAGTGTGACATAAACACTTTCTAATATGCAAATAAAATCTCTCCCCTTTTGTGTAACTTGGAAATAAGAAGCACATTGAGTACTACATTTACATTATAACTGTGACTCTCCCATTCAGGCAAATGTTTGGCTATGTTTATTTTCCATGTAAACACACAGAATATGCAAAAATACATCACTGTATATGTGCCACACACATTGATATTGCTCTATCAGTGTTGACGTAAGGATGTGACATTCAGCAGAAATATCTAGGAACAAAATCACACAGTAACTAAAAAGTATGTGAGACCCAGTCAAGGAAATGGGTGCCATTAAGTGATTCTGCATTCAAGCACCATTTTAAACACAGAGATGACCAACTGATGAGCCTTTGAGCAAAATGATCTGGTACATAACCCTTACTCTTTCTCCTCAATAGATCTGACACCACTGTGTGCAGATAACAGTAGATACTGCCTGACCTGATGGGTTATATTAATTTAAGCCTAGTTTGATTTTTCTCAGTGTCAGTATTAGTGTGTGTCTGTATAGAGTGAGTAGGACAAAAAAAAGTTCTTACCACTTTCTGTGAATAACCCACAAGTTGCACTTTGCTGAGGGCAGAGTTGACCTCCTGCATACTGTAGCATCGCTTCCATGTCCACACATCCACTGCATCCTTCAATGGGCCTGGAAGCATCCTAATACAACACCAGAGTTCATTTAAGTGTATCATATAGTAATGAGTTGCATGCATCTGCCAACAAGTAACTGTAAGTTAAATTAAATGCTGTGAGAAAACTGGACAAAATAAATCCAAAGCAAAACAAGTTAAACAGGAAGAACACAACAAGGTAACCAATCAAAAGCTACTGTTTTGATATTCTAAAATTAAAAAAGAACATAACATTTGTACTTGACTCTTAATTTCATAGGTTTTTAATTTGTATATAGCAGTTTACCTACCTTTGTATTTCCTTATTTTTCCAGCAGGTGGCAGACTGGGCTTTGGGAACTCTTTCCATGAAGTTCACTAACTCCTCCATCAATAGTCTGAGCGAAGAACAGCAAAAAGCAGAATTTCCTAAATATCTGAAACCCCAGCTGTTGAATTTTGGTTCAAGATATGACATCAAAAGGTCTCAAAGCCAAAAGTGGTTTAGACCTCTGGGTATGTGTCCTTACCTGCCAATCTGCAGGGTGGGCTCTGTGGCATACACTGTTCCTGTGAAGCCTGTGTGCTCAGTGATGTAGGGCAGGGCCATCATACAGTGGTAGTTGGAGATCAGGATGACATCAATGGTAGACAGATCCAGCAGTTCTCTCTGTGGTTTATATAAATTCAAAAGTTAATTAATTTAGACTAAATACGAATTACTATATTAAGCATGCCATTTATTATAATTCACACTTAGATTACAGCTCACAAAAGTGAATAACAGCTATGCCAATCACACTTTCTCACTGTCATCATTATCATAGAGAATAATGTTACTGATCAGAGCTTAACTGTGAAAATCAGTACAAGCCACTGACTAAATGCATAGAAATCAAACTGTCTGATCAACACAACTAAAACTATCCATTGTCAGTCTAATCCCTTGTTTCCCTGCCCTTATCATGTCAACATTACACTAAAACTTCCTGCAGTAAAATCATTACACTCAAATGTGTCAGCTTGAGCTACACAAAAGACATATTTTTTTTTAGGTATACAGTACATGTGGTGGCTGGGTTTCCTACCTCAGGGAGACAGAACTCTGGCTGTGAATCCACAAACACCCTTCCTGCACACTCTTTCAGCTCCTGGACAGATGGAAAAAATAGTCTGTTTACATTTGTAGGTCATCATTAAAGACTAATCTTCATACAGTGTAAGGTGATCTCATATACAGATACAGGTTAATTCACAGTTAATGCAACAGACCATAAACAGCTTCTCATACCTTCTCCAAGTTTACTGTTCCATCCTTAGAGACCCAGCCAGGGAGCTTGGAGAGTCTTGGGCTGAAAAGGACCAAAACATGAATATTCAGAATGATTCCAAACAATGGCAAGTCCATCACCCATAACTGAATAAATAAAGCCAGTGGTGGCTGATGGCAGTGACTCACCTGTGCACCAGAGGAAGGGGCAAGAAGTTGAGGACAGAGGTGGTGTCCAGTCCACAGTCCAGCATGATGGTGGTGGATTTGAACTTGAGGACATTGCAAGGCAATGTAGGATGACCCGACAGACAGTACTGCAAGAGGGAAAACACATCAGAAACACACGTGAGGAGGAAAAGTTCTGATTGTACCCATACTATAATACAGATGCGGCTGAGGCAAGATAAACACGACATTGTAATAAGTAAGTAAGTGAAGTAAGTGTAAGGGAGAGATGCTGCCATTCTGTGTGTAACCAGCAGACTCGATCATTATCTTTCACTTGGGACTGTATTTAGCTTTGACAGTTTACACAGCCTTTCTAGCCCTAATGGATGAGAAAGGGAGCTATTAGCTGCCAAGCTAACAGAGTTAGCTAGAACTGGGTGCCTTGAACGATATGCTAAAAGTCTCTTATTGTCAGCTAGGCTTGATTTGGCTATTTAAACATTAATTGTGCTCTTTACTGTTGCATTGTTTACTCACCAATTTCATTTTTAACAGAAATAACGGCTAATAAATAAGATTAAGATAATCGACTTTGCTAACGCCACATCCTTCAACACTGTTCTCTTGTCTCCGCTCGCTTTATTTTTCTGACATTTGCCCTCTACTGCCCCCTACAGAGGTGGAGTGAAACTTTACTCATATCAAACACAAAGGCATATGTGCTAAACAACGCGTATTTACTTGTTTTTAAGTGTACTGAAAAGCATAATTTGTACCATAAAATAGCAAATAAGATATCTTTTTAAACGTCGAAAATTGTTGTCAACAAATGCACGTGCCCATAGACTTCAGGGTTATCCGTCAGATTCAGTGGCTCTAACCAGAACCGTACATAGACCAGTTCACCCACTTTTACGAGGAACTTTGAAGGGGTAACGAAGCGATGTATAAACAGTAATTATCGCGATAATACGAGCTTGGTGGTTATCTTTAACGCTAAGTACATAGGTTATATGACCTTGTGTTAAGTTTAAGTTGGGGGGGAGGTTTTAGGCAGCTAGAGGCAATGCGCCTGAAACGGAGCAGTGCGGTAACCGAACACTTTCGGTTCGCTACTCTGCTTTAGCCCCATCCTGTGCTAGCAGTGGCTAGCTAACACTAACACTAACGACCTCAGACCACTCCCAAGTGTCCCGTACCGGCCCATTTCTCTCGAGAAAGTGTAATCAGTTACGTGGTAATGTTGCGAAACTGATGTAGTAACACTGGCAGCCAGCGTACTTCTGTATCTCCGGTAGGCCTTGTTTTTTTGTTAAATATAGTTTTTGTGGCTAACAGCTAATAAGGGGATACCCAGTTAGCTCGCTTTTGAAACTACTGTGGTCGATGTTTTCTCATGGAGGATTTGTACAGTTATTAGTCAAGAGGATTTACGAGTGGGCAAGGACAGGTAGGGGTTGAAACACCGCATTTGTATTGAGAGCGCAAATACAGTTTCCTCAGTAAGTTTAGTCAGAAGAAAACATCTGTTATGTTACTTATGATTGTTAAATGAAGATGTGAACCTCGTCTCACACAGAGTTTGAAGTTAGATCTGGTGACAGTTTATTACAGCTGAGTCATTTTCCCTCTATGAAACCGAAGATGTATTTATTTATGCAAACATGGAGTTAACAGTTAAAGCAGTTAAGAGTGAGCAGCACAGGTAGGTCTTATTTGTCACCAACACACTAAGTAACACATTAACAAGGACATAATATCATTTATATTGTGTAGGAAAAATAGCACCGAGAATTTTGATAAAGTTCAATAAAGGTGTGGTACTGGAGTTTTTTTTTTGTTTGTTTGTTTTTTATTTATCATGAATACAGATTTGCTGATTTTCACAATTCACTGCCTGAAGTCAGTGATCAGTCTCAGCAGTTAATCTGTGCAGAAATCTGAATGCTGGTGTGGGTATGGGTTGTGTATTTAACAGACCAGAGGAGGTACACGCTCAGCTTCTTCACCATGGGGAACACCTGCAGTAACCATCTTGGGATCCCTCCAGCCAAGGGCCCCAATGCTGTGGGGTGTACTGACTTCATGATGGACCACACTGCACAGGTAGAGGTTGAACCCCAGTTATCTATTCTATCTATTCCCCATTAACAATATGACAAGTAGAAAAAAGAAGGGATAAATCAGAAATGAGAGGTGAAGATCATGACCTGTGTGTAAAAGCCAGGCACTGAGCAACGTTAGGTCATGTTGTACTTACATCTGATCTTTAGTGATTCTGAAGAATGGCAGAAGAAATATGCTTCAATCTAGAATACCAGTGAATTTCAGCATTGTTTAAAGCCATGGCTCATTTAAAAAGTATGATTACAGCAAATGTGGCTGCTGAAAAACCTGTTTAGTCTGCTGCAATGAGACGTTACTCAGTTCCATTACGACAGTCACTGGTGACTCGTGCCGCAGCTCAACAAGGGCAAGAGTTTCAAAGTTCAGTGTAACAAAGACACAGTATCTATGCACAAAAAATGCATTCACGCACCTTTTGTGTTCATGATATTTGAGACGTCACATCTCTGTAACAACAGCTGCTGAATTGTGTAAACTTACATTTCTGTCTCGCCAACAGGGCACCTTCTTCCGGCTCTACTATCCTTGTCAAGAGACTGAGAAGGCAGAAAAACCAGACTGGGTTCCAAGCAGGGAGTATTTTAACGGTCTGGCAGACTTCATGAAAATCAACAGGACTCTCAGTGAAAGGATTTTCAGCTACTTAATGACCAGCAGTAAAACAAACATTTACGGGCGCAGGCGTGTGCTGGTCAGCAGTTTCGGCGTACCAGTTACCAGACGTGTAGTCCTGTTTTTAACGTTTAATTAGCCAGAAAAGCGTCAAATTATTTAATTTTGCTGGCATGCTGGCATATTCAATGCATCAGAAGATCATTTCAGAGGGAAGTTTCAGAAACTGTTTTTATCATTTGTTATTCCAGGGCTTTAAGATCCGTAGCCAAATGACGCCCATTCAATCCAATGGTCCAGAGATCTTCCCATAATCGGTTCTGCACAAGGTTTTTACTGCTATGTATTTGCACACCACAATTGAAGTTTGTCCACCGGTTTCGCTTGCTCCAGACCTGCATCAGCTATATGCAGAGCTGGGCCTCAGACCATCAGCGCCCAGAATGTACTGCAGTCAGCAAACATTTGACGATGCTGTACTATTTCATGATAGTGGACCAGAGGGCAACCGTAGGAGGGCAGCCAAGCGCAGTTATTCAGCGATGTAAGCACCACCAAGTTTACCGCGCGAGGAATTTGAGGTATAGATCGAATGTGTTGATATACCTGAAAATTGAAACAAAGGCCACGTGTCAGTTGGAGGAAATATGTTTAAGCCAAATAAATAATAGAGGTGTTCTCTGCAAGCGGCTGTCTGTTTACTTCATGGAGTAGGATGGAAGCAAAGGACACAGGTTCAAACCAGGCTATATTTTTTTTCAGTATAGAGACAAGGAAATACATGAGATGAAGAGGTGTCACCAGATTGATTGAGGTGTTTACCTGAATGCGCGAGCGATGGGCAGCCAGATGAAAAGAAGCGAGCCAAAGCGAACGGTCAGAAGAAAGAGACGGTAATACACTGGTTTCACGGTTCGTGGCAGGTCAGAGGTCATCCCAGTGCCGTGTTATCGCACACCGTCACCATAGTCTAAGCAACCAATCAAAGACAACCAAAACAGTCACAAAGAAAAGTCGGTCTTCGTCACGCAGAGCAGTTTATTCATCAGAAGTCATTCATTTTAAAACCGCCGCGAGCAAAGCGTTGAAATGAAACCACCATAGTTTTGCGTGTAGTTGCAACGAAGCAATGATAATCACGTACGCCAGCTTCCCTTTGCCGACGATTTGTTCGAAATCAAGAAGCGCAGCAAACCCAAGAATACAGTTATAACCATTCTCAGGTTGCAACCACGATTATTTTCACCACCATCATCTGCAGACCATTCTCTCTACCATATTGTCATGATGACAAAGCCGTCACAGCCCCGCGATGGGCGAGATTACCATGCTTGTTTTGCCCACCAAAACCCGCGGCAAATGGTAGTCGGTTAGAAAAGATGACAAACATCAAATTGCATTTGTAGTTGGAACCAGAGAGTTTTGGCTGAGAAACACACCAAACAAGTGAACTGATCCAGCAGGTGTCTCAACATGCATTTGCCAGGCTGTGAATCAGCCACGCTTTATTATAGAAGGCAATGAAATGGCTAAAACACGGACCCATTTAATGGTGACAAGCTCACCACTGGCGAGCATCTCAGCAAACAGAGATCCACTGTGAGCAGGAACCGAGACATAATAATTGGGGATGAAATGATCTTTCGCAGCTGAGGTAGAAATGGTGCTGACGAAAACATCTGAATCCTACACCAGGCACTACAGCTCAGTTTGAAAGAAACCACATCCTCTTTATACGAGCATTTGATCGCAGATCTATTCCAGATGCCTTACTTTCTTATCCAGCGTCTTCTCATAGAAATACTAAATGTTATTGAACTTCGAGCAGTCCTGGGTATACAGGGTGATGAATGCACTGTTTGATAAACCGACGAAACTAACCAGGAGAATGCGCCGTTTTACAATACAGCTGACCACGATGGAGGTAATCTTTATCAGCTGAGTTTTTAGACCCGCCAGAATATCAACAGGAAGAGGATTGAAAATGACAACAGCAGAACAGTCAGAATAGAACAAGAGGACCAGGAGGCCCATGATCAAGAACGAAATGGCTAATTTTGTAAATAGAACTAAAGAAATATTTTTTAAATAAGTGCACATGACCAGATCTGGAGGTTTGTTGTATATTTAAACAGTCATTCAAAGAGAATCCATGGAAATAAAAGAAAACCAGACAAAGATCGTCGAAGAGGGCAGCATACCATTAGGGCGTACCGTCAGCAACCAGAAAGATTTGATGTTACGAAATATATGGAGCAGAAGCAGAGGTAACCGGAGAAGGCCTTGAGTGATAACCGCGCGCAGAATAGCAAGAAGGTTCAAACCAGAGCTAAAAGACATTTACCGACAATCAATACATAGAACTGCTGAGGCCCGAGCCATCATGGCACTTTAATGACCAATTGTTATTAGTCGCGGAGAAGAATGAAAGTTCAATCTGGTACAAGAAAATCATACTTACCAGAGATATTTTGCCCGATAAAATGGTCCAATTACCGATTGCAGTAACCAAATATCAGCGACCATAAAGCGCGTAAAGAATACTTTAAGCACATCCAACATACATAGACCAAGCACACACCAGTTTGCTGTTCAACTTACTTTTTCATGGTAAAGTTTCAAGGAAAGATAAATACAAAAGTCAAACCCCAAGAAGCATGAATACAGATGCCGCCAGTCCTTTCCACAGACCAGATATTCAAGACATCTGCAGAAGACCAGGCAGTTTATGTTGGTGGACTATAACTGCGGTCCTACCAATAGAAGTAAAAGCCCTGACTGAGAATAGCAGAGTCGCGAGAAGGGTTCTTTAGTTACTATCGGTATTTTTGTCAGAAACACCAACAATGTAATAGAACCATCTCTATTTTTCATTCGAAGCCACAACAGTTGACACTTAATCAGATTGTTGACGGTACAGAAAATGACGACATTTGTAATTTTGACCTGATGGTACAAACCGACTGGACAAGCGAAAAGTTCAGAATAAGAGAGGTAAAAAGACCAGGCCTTCCTCTAAATATGAACCTGACCTGTGGAGTGTTATTAGTATTCAAAGCACAGCATCAGTTCTCAAAAAGGAGGTTAAATCCGGGCATAGATTTTCAAAGCCACATGAGAAACCTTTGTAGCATTACGGTATCATGAAGAAAATGTTACAGATCCATTTCAACCAGAAGACTGTATAAATATATCAAACAAACGAATGGATCTAATATTGACAGAACTGTCCAATGAATCCACAAACTCCTGAAGATTTGCAATGACTGCCTCAAACCTCACTGTGTGAGACCAGATAAGTATCATGTTTGATTTTTAGATATTTGACTTTTCCTCGAAAAAAGGTTTCATCTCTCATCAAATTGAAGTTCCAGTGGGCAGGGAAACATCAGCCGCATGAAGAAGCTGGACTCGGCCACAGAGGAAAATGATCACCATCAGGTAATGGACAGAACTCAGAGTTACAACATTTCGGTAAAATCTGCTGTTGTTTTCCTGACATCACGGTGTTATTTCCGAGGCACGGTCCAATTAGAGTTTCCCCTGACTTCATCTTTCCTGACGGCAAATTGACTGGCAAACTGATGAAGCTGAAGGGGAGAGATTGGACCCAGAGTCGCCATAGGAACGGCAGCTACAACATCAGCCTTTCGGTAACGCCATCTCAGTAAGAAACCAAAGAGCTCACAATTGTTTCAAATAGTTGTTAGTATCAGGCCTGACTCATTTCTTAAAGGAGTAGCATGACGCTTAATTGTGTTTTTCTGAAATTGGACTTCTAAAAGGTCTCTAGGCAAATCAACCAGTGGACCCTCTACTTGATGAAGGGTTGACAACCTCATCCAGTGAACCAATATTACTTTTGTTTGCCCCTCCATCCAGGAACCGCTCCCCCAGCCTCATATACTTAGTAAAAAAAGAAAAAAAAACAACCTGAGACTACTCCACATCAGCTGAACCATCTGTGCTCAGTGTTGAGTCAGCGGAGTCCCAAACAAGCCCGTCTCATCAGTATTTCGTACTGAGATAACATTTTGGCAAGGCATCTCACCTCATCAGCAGGGAGATCGGTTGAAATGTGTAGCGTTGTTTATGAGGCCTGAATGTTGGGTACGAGCAGCTTAGCACTTTTCACTGTTGGTGAATTTACATTGCCAGCAATTCCTTAGAGAAATGCTTTTAATCAGTTTCATATTTGAGTAGTGGCAAAGCCAACTGAGAAACAGGATCGCAAAACCACATCCATCTTTGAGACAGGACCTCCAGGAGGGAAGCCACTGTGTTTGTAGGGTGATGGCAGAATTCATGGTAAGGGAGGATGAAAAAAGATTTATAACTCATATCATCCTAGATAATAAATCTAAAGATAGAAATAATAAAGATATTGCAGAAACCATCTCCGATCTCCAGCAAGAGTCAAGGTAACCGCATCATTATGAAACGTGTACAAAAGTACAGGCAGGTATTTAAATAACTAGAAAATGTCTATCCCAGTCAGTGATATACCAGCTCACTGGTATACTATTACTGTCTGATATATTTGTACAATTAACGAATAAATCTTGTTTGGTATACAAAACAAAAAACTTTATTCATCAAATGGCTAAGAATAACTAATAATATTTGTAATTGAAAATCGCAAATACTGATACTTCAAAGTTCAGTTGTGATTGAGGCAAACGGACATACTAGATGTTTATGAATTTAATCTTTACGCCACTGGTATGACTTGCGTGTGTTTAAACCAAGCGGCACAAATGTAACCCCAAGACCTGATCTAAAGCTGTTCAACGAGCCAGCATCCCATAGTCAGAAATATAAGCAATACGTACCGAAATCAAAGGCTACCAA